>JARHVA010001949.1:125000-260000 GCA_037957365.1 Torreya grandis
ATCTAGATAATGCAAATGCAATGGAGATGTGATCACATGAGATGAAGCAAGTGCACACCACATAGATGCTAAAGCAATTTGAAATTATACACGAAGATAAATTACACAAGATAAAATGGAGAAAACCAAAATTTGATTAACATGAGATGGCCAAAGTGAAGAATATATATAGGAGAGTACATAAGTAACTCCTCCACAAAAGGTGGCCAAGGCACCCCAAGAATAGACTGTAACTCCTCCATGAAAGGTGGTGACAAGGTGCTAATAATAGAGAAGTAACTCCCAACAAGGGAGTTACTTATGACATTCTTATGACACCTATGACACATCTATGACACACATCTCCACATAAGCTAGCCTATCCCACAAATGTAGGAAAACTCCATGTATGCAAAAAAATACAATTTCCCTAATTAAAAAATAGGGAAAAATAAAAACCTACACTAATACCCCCCATAAGCGTAACTTAGGTGGGCAGTGTGGAAATATAAAATGGGTCCTGACAACTAGGCCTGATGAGGTACCCATGTACAAATGAATTCTCCCATAAGATAGAGAAAAGAAGAAAACTCATAGGAAAAAACTCCCCCCCCCAAAAGAGAGACATAGAAGAAGAGAAGAGGCTATAAGCCCCCTCGAAGATGATGCTACTACAGATGTGGACCACACCCCAAGAAGAGCTCGTAGATGAATGAACTTGCTCTCAGTGAAAGGTTTGGTGAAGATGTTTGTAACCTACTCTAAAGACTAAAAAAATATCAAGTCAATGACCTAACTATGAATAAGCTCCTGAATGAAATGCATGTGAATCTCTATGTGCTTGGTCTGATGGTGTTGAACTAGATTCTTGCAAATCTAAATGGTACTCTAGTTGTCACAATAAATGATGGTGGGCTACCTGATAGGAATGCCAAACTCAAAAAGTATCCCCTAAAGCCAAATAGCCTTAGTAGCTGCATTAATAGATCCCTTGTACTCTACCTCTGTGGATGATATAGCAATAGCATTCTGCTAGACCAACTGATAGGAGCAGAACCTAGAGAGAAACTATAACTAGAAGTGGACTTGCGAGTCTGTGAATCACCAGCCCAATCTAAATCTATATATCCAACTAAGTCAATCTCTATGCCAAATCTATAATGACTCCTATATCTATGTGAACCCTATATGTAATGCAAGATCCTCTTAGCTACTTTCCAATGTAGCTCATGAGGTTCTTGCATGAATCTGGAGACAAGTCCCACTGTATATGATATGTCAAGCCTAGTGTGAGTCAAGTAGATGAGACTACCAACAAGTTGTTGATATCAAGTGGCATCAACCAATGGTGAAGAACAATCAGCCTCAAGCTTGACTCCTAATAGAAAGGGAGTCAGAGATGGCTTGCAATCAGCCATGTGAAACTGAGCCAATAAGTCAAGAGCATACTTAGGCTGTGCAAGAGAAATCCTTGAATCTGACTGTGAAATCTCGATGCCAAGGAAGTAATGCAACAAACCCAAGGCTATCATGTCAAATCTATCTTGGAGAGATGCCTTCACCACTACAATAGCTGATGAAGAACTCCCAGTGATCAAAAGGTCATCAACATATAGAACCAAAATTAGGAGTGAATCATCCTATCGTAAGAAGTAGACATTGGGGTTAGAATGGCACCTAGTGAAACCCACTATGAGAAGGAAGGAATCCATCTTGGCGTACCATGCTTGAGGGGCCTATTTGAGGCCATAGATAGATTTCCTAAGTTTGCATACTAAGGAAGAATCTTGAACAAATCTTGGTGGCTAATTCATGTAGATCTCCTCCTCTAGGTCTTTGTGAAGAAAGGAACTCTTCACATCCATCTAGTGCACATCCCAACCATGTGTTTTAGCAATAGCTAAGGTGAGTTGGATAGAAGTCATCTTTGTAATGGGAGCAAAGGTCTTTGAGTAGTCAATGCCTACCACCTATGCAAAACCCTTGGCAACGAATCACGCCTTGTACTTATCAACTGACCCATCTACAACAAACTTGGTTTGATATATCCACCTACATCAAACTATCTTTCTTCCCTTAAGAAGTGAAGTCAAATCCCAAGTGTGATTTTTGACTAAGGAAGAATATTCTTCCTCCATAGCACTATCCCACTCAAGTACCCTTGATGCCTCTCAAAAAGTCTATGGATCTGAAACTAAAGCAAAGAAGGCATGTGGATCTCTCTAAAAATCCCCGCTAGTACATCTATCATCTACAGGGTCTCCTACCCAAGTGCCAACACTCTCAAGTGTCTGTCTAGCCCAAAGTGGCTTGAAAGTGGGTGAGTCAGGTGCTAACTCCTCATCCTCTAACTAACTAGAGGTGGATGACTCTGCATCACAGTCCTCACTGTCTAAACTCAAAGAAGAAGATGATGTCTCTAGATCAAGAACCTATTGTGGTTGACCTGAAAATGATGAGGAGTCATCATGAAGAAGTAGATCTGATGAGGGAGAAGAAGTGTCAAGTTTTGAGTCTCTAAGACTCTCTTGAAAATGGACACTTCTCTCGATGAACAACTCATGAGTGATTGGATCTAGAAGATGATACCCCTTAATACCATCTAGATATCCTACAAAGATGTAAGGCTTGGAATGACGTTCCATAGCTTTGCATCTCTTCTTTAGAATGCAGGCCATGGCTGGGGATCCAAAAACCCTAAGGTGCTCAACATCAGGTTTCCTTTTATGGCAAGCATCAAAGGGTGTTATCCCTTTCAAAGCTTTATGAGGAACCTTATTTTGAATTTAGCAAGAAAAATTGATGGCTTTGGGACAGTATTATGGTGCTAAAGATTTGGAGTGAATCATATAGCTACCCATCTCTTTTAGGAACCTATTTTTGCATTATGCAACCTCATTCTATGAAGGACTGTAAGTGACTATGTGCTAAAAATCAATCCCCTATGTGGTGCAAAACTACTCAAACCTGTTGCTAACATACTCCCCTCCATTATCAGTTCGAAGAACCTTGATGGATTTCTCACTTTGTTTCTCAACAAGAGCCTTGAAGTCTATAAAAATTTCAAACATTTCAAACTTTTGTTTGAGAAAATATATCCAAGTGTACTTAGAGAAATCATCAATGAAAGTGGGGATGTACTTGGACCTTGTGAAACATGGTTTGGGAAAGGGTCCTGATACATCACTGTGGACTAACTCCAAAGGTTGTGAATCCCTCCAAGCTTTGCCTTTATCAAATTTTTCTTCGGAATGCTTCCCATGGGAGCACCCCTCGCAAAGTCATTTTGAGAATTGGACACGAGGCAAGCCAATGACCATGTCATGTTTGCAAAGTTGCTCAAGGTAGCAGTAGTTAAGGTGGCCAAACCACTCATGCCACAATTTGCTAACTCCATTTGAATGACTCAGCAATGCTGCTGGAGAAGAATCTGGTGCAAAATGTGAGAAGGTGTATAACCTTGCTTGGTGATCTACCCTACCCACTACCACTGTAGTATCACTATGCAACTCCTTGATAGCCACTGAATCTAGTGAAAACTCAACTCTCATGCCCTAACCAATGGGAGTGATTTGGTACACTGATAGGAGATTGGTTGAAAGAGAAGGAACACTTAGAACATTATTGAATGTTCCTCCTTCCATTTCAATTGACCCTCTCCCTGCAATAGAAACTAATGTGTCATCACCCAAACTAATTGAAGTCATGCTACAAGGCTCTAAAGATGAAAATTCAACTAGTGAAGAGCCCATGTGGTGAGAAGCACCTAAATCAATGACCCATGATGATGTAGAAGCTGTAGTAGCTACAAGTGCCTTACCCTTTTCTTTCTCCTTACCCTTGACTTTTGCCTTGGTAGAATCTTGGGTAGATAAATTCTATGTGATGGACTCAGGAACACCTATGTTGTTCTTCTCTAGAAGATGAGTTAGGTGATCTATTTGTTTCTCCATGCATTTGTGTTTATCATGCCCTATCTTTTTACAATAGGCACACTTAACCTTCTCCTTCTTAGGTTTAGCATTAGAAGAGGAAGACTCAGTGTTTTTTTTGGCAAGATTGTTGTTTTCTTTCTTCTTCTCCTAGTCCTTGTTCTTTTTCTTCTTCTCCTTTATTTAAGTCTTATCCTTACCATTTCTAGATATCAAATCTTGGGGCTGAGTAGACTTCATTGTGCCCATTTGAATTAGCTTATCTTGCTCCCTAGTCAAGTTGGTAATGAATGAATCCAAAGAAGGCATTTTCCATGTAGTGCCAAGGGCACTTTTTGTGGCATGGAAAGTGGAGACAAAGACTAAATAGCTTGGACCTAACTTTGTGAGAATAGAAAGGATGAGTTGATCATCTTTCTTCTCTATCTTGCATTCTTTCAATTGCAATCTAAGGGCCTTAAACTTAGTGAAGAAGTCCTGTAGGGTGTCAAAGTTGCTAGGACTTAGACTTATGAGTTTGTTTTCGAGCTCATGACCTCTCATCTCATCAAGCCTCCCAAATAAGAGTTCTAAGGTGTCCCATATGTCTTTGGGAGTCTTAGCAGTTTCTAAATGGAAGAGAAGTTTTGGAGACATGGACAAGCTTAGTAATCCATAGGCTTCATCACTATGGTTATACCACTTGACCTTTTTAGCATCAGTGTTGGCTTCTACTTTAGTGCCCATGGTGATCCTATACAACCCTTTACTTTTAAGAATGATTGACATTTTAACCTTCCTTTCATGATAGTTGAATGGTGTTAGGGGTTTAAGTTGAAAAGAGTCCATTTTAAGCTAAATTTAGGTGAAGTTGTGTTGATTACAAGTTGTGAATTTATGCAAAAAAGAGACTGAAAGCAAAGATTTGTAAGTTGTGAAAAGAAATCACACCCCCCCCCAAAATGTATATTCCCCCCCCCCAAATATGCAATTTCATGCTCAAAATATGTCGGGTTCAGCTGAGAATGCGTCTTAGAGCAATCAGTGCAAGACTTAAAGCAAACAGGACATCAAACTCAGCCAAAAATGCATCTCGGGAGACCCAATTTTTTTTGGCACTTTATAAACTAGTGAATTTAAAAAAAATAACAAGCCTACACTGTGGAGAATTTAATTACAAACACTTTTGCAAAAAATGGCACCCAAAAGTGAGCTACCATTTGCAAGATATTAAAGGTTCAATTTTCTCGTAAACTAGTGTTTTTGCAAAAAAAAGCACTAAAACATTAGAAAAATGCCTATTTTGAGAGAGAAATTGGCCTTCCAACAACTTTTTGGATTTGGCACAGAGCAAGGAATCCAAAGAAGGTCTTTGTGAGGGGAAATTGGCCTCCTACCAACCCAAGCTTCACCCTTCATCTTTGTAGGTTAAAGATACAAGTTTAAAAAAACTCTAAATTGCTCTTTTTAAAAATGTTTTCAACTTACTTGTTTTCCAGCATACTAAATGACACTCTAAATTCATTAAAGTTAGAAAACATAATAAAAGAATTACCAATGCTTAGTTCAAGTTGCCATGGACTTCTTTTAGCTTTTTTCCACCCTCCATGTGGCTGCAACTTTCAGATCTATGACCAAAAGCTCAGGGCATGACTAGAAGAATGCTTGACTAGTCTGCATAACATTACAAAAGGATGCTTGACTAGTCTGCATGGAATTATAGAATAGTCTACGTGGAGTGATGCACTTGGACTGACTGCATGTAGTGATGCACTTGGACTGACTGCATGGAGTGCTGCTCCTCCCTGCACACAACAATGGCACCCAACAGCTTGAAACAAAGTCAGCCCCTTCAATGTCCAAGAAGCAGAACAAAATTGTAGAGATCTATCTTTTCCCTATAGAGTGACCAGAAAAAAAAATAAATTCCACTGTGTTTCTGAAGCCACAATAGATCTAAACAAGATGTCTTGGCAAATTCTAACTCATAAGCAATTTTTTGAACAAGTTTTTGTATGGATTTGCATGAGTTTTCAAAAAACTCTACCAAAACTCTCAAATGCAATGGAGTTAAACAAAAAAACTACTAAGGAAGCAAAGTAAGAATTTTAGAATAAACTAATAGCATAAACAGACACACAATTACCGGAGTGGCTCTAATACCATATTGGAGTTGTTGCCAAAATCTAGATAATGTGAATGCAATGGAGACGTTATCACATGAGATAAAGCAAGTGCAAACCACATAGATGCTAAAGCAATTTTAAATTATACAAGAAGATAAATTGCACAAGATAAAATGGAGAAAACCAAAATTTGATTAACATGAGATGGCCAAAGTTAAGAATACATATAGGAGAGTATGTAAGTAACTCCTCCACAAAAGGTGGCCAAGGCACCCCAAGAATAGACTGTAACTCCTCCATGAAAGGTGGTGACAAGGTGCTAAGAATAGAGAAGTAACTCCTAACAAGGGAGTTACTTATGACATTCTTATGACACCTATGACACATCTATGACACACATCTCCACATAAGCTAGCCTATCCCACAAATGTAGGAAAACTCCATGTATGCACAAAAATATAATTTCCGTAATTAAAAAATAGGGAAAAATAAAAACCTACACTAGTAGATTATTAATTCATTGATCTATAAACTTATAAGGACCCTCTACATAATCAAATAGTTTTTAAATGGATATCAATCTCAATTATCCCTCCATAATTAAATAGATAATCAAATTTTGAAATCAATAGAATGTGAATAGAAAACCCTATTTAAACTAATTCTACATTGTTAATATTCACCTTTAAATATTGTAAATAAAACTAAAAGAAGAATGGATAATAGTGACACCTAGACACCATAGTGATAATGGATATCACATTTTTAGTGCTACATCTCTAGGTTCACTATAATTATGAACCAATCTATTCATAATAGATGAAAGTAAAATTTTACAAAGATTACATCCATGGATCAATAATCTAAAATAGTACTAAAATAAAACTATATAAAGACTTGATATAATCAAGAAATCATTTCCCATTCATCTGCAACACCTATACATCAACTTCAGAATTTGGGCATAGTTTTCCATGCAAGAGTTAAATAACTCTCTAAAATGAGTCAATATCTCATCACCAAGGATATGACTCAACTCTATAATAATGATGGGATACTCTAATAAAATAACATATGAGGGTTTTATAGGCATTTGCCTTTACATTGGAAAATAGCCTCATTTACAATCAGATTATAAAAATTCTGATATAAAATATCATATGAAGCATCCCATAGGAATTTTGCCTTTACAATAGAAAGACTCCTTTATAATTTATAATAAAATAACTACATCTCTAAAATAATATCCTCTAATATCAGCCTTCAAAAATGTCTTATAAGCCTATTACAAATAATCCATAGGCTTAAAAAATAAACACTAACAATCTTGGCTTAAAAAGCCTTAAAATTCTAAGAGGATTCAAATCTATGTTATATGTGTGTTAAGCAAAACCAAATTCATGCCTTTATATACATGATTCACCACTAAGCATAATGACAAGGATGCTTATATTTTTTCATGAAGGTTATGGGGTCGAATTCCTCCTTATCTCTCAAAATCATGCCAAATCCTCTTTAAATAGGATATATTCCCATTTTATTTTAGCCATCCATCAGTGGTGGAATGGTAAACGCTTAGAATAACAATAAAAGGTTGGGGGTTTGATCCTTCATAATTACCTTTTACCTAACATAGATTTTAAAGGATCTTAAATCCCATATTCATAAGATATAGATGTTGAAATCCTTTAAATTAGGATACCAGTAATACAAAGGATGTGGCTTTGACCACATCTTATCCCACTTCTATCTATGACCAAAACTTAAGGTTTGGTTTTTGGGAACCTTTGGATATGGGCTTGGTCTCTTTGAGCTACCATGTTGAGTTGGGCTGGTTTGGACTTTGATTTATGCTACCATGTAAAGCTAGTTTGGGTTAGACTCTGAGTTGGGCTGCCATGTCAAGTTGGGTTGGCAAGTAACTAAAACATTATGACATGGAAAAATAGAGGTGGAGACTGGTGGAAGCGTACATGGTGGCCTAAGGTCCCACCATGTGGGCCTATCAAAATGTCACTTTATCTCTCTTCAGCCTACTACTTGTCACAACTAAAAGCACTAAAAATAATATAGTATGTAAATATTGTAATTATAAATATAAAAATTACACTAATATACCATGGTGATAGATTCCCATTACAAAAGAAGGATCCACTAGCTATGGTCTTTGTAGCTATCCCTTTTATGACCATCAAAGACAAGAGTCATGAAAACTCAATTTTCACCATGTGCCCAAAAACTTGCCTTGTCATTAGTTGACCAAATTTTACCAACCATATCTAGAGCAAATAAGCTCTATTTCTCAAGTTTTGCATACCATTGGAAATATCTCAATGAGCCCCATGCAATGGTGCTAGTTTAGGGAGGATTAGAGATGTTAAAAAATGTCCTCCAGATCAAACATCCCCATAAAGTCTTTTTGGCCTCTAAAATGCACAATCTTTACATTGTCTAAAAATAAAGGTACACTCCTTTATAAACTCTCTTCACTACAAAAGTCATCTTCCTATACTGATCTAAATATATAATAGCCACCAACAACTGAATGTCCTTATCCACATAGGGGAAAAAATATCCTAATTGGGGTCAACTCTCCAACTAAGGGAAATACATCTCTTCTATGCACATCTTCCTACACACATTAATATATATACATGAGAAAATATAATAGAAGGAACTTGAAGTCAATATTCTATGAAACTCCAAGTATCAAAAACTATAGTAAACTATTTCCAAAACTCCAAATCCATCTTGGATAATTTCCCAATAGAGCTTGAAAACCAAAAGCATAGGAATAAATGCTAAGCATGATAAACCTCTCATGAATTATTTCCTACTATACGTAACTCTAGTTCTGCAATGTCAGCTTCTCTCTAGTAATAAGGTATAGTTTCTCCATAAAGGGGTAATCTCTCAATAATGAGTCAAAACAACACAAGTTTACTCATACCCATTTCTCTCTTAAAGGCTATCACTAACTAGATTTTGTAAACTTTTTTGAAGAGGGAAAATGAAATCCCTTTCAAAATCCAAGAATTAAACTTAGAGAATTTCTAAATAGAGCTTCTTTACCAAACTCACCATCTATTGTAAGTAATCAGTAAGCAAATATCATAAACATGAGAAGATAAACTAAGAATGATAAACCTATCTCAAAGTTCTTCCCACTAATTAATTTCTCCAAATCCACTATAACAAGTGGTATGTCTTTGCCTTCAACATTGGTTAAAAATTCCTCCATATGATAAATAAGGAATCCCAAAAAGTTTTGACGATGAAAAATAACATGTTTATCAAACTTGTAGCAATGCAAAATAAAAGTATCCAAGAAACTATTTTAACCAAATCAAGGGTTATTCCCTTTCATGGTTAACCATAACTTGAATAGAAGGCTATACCACATAAAAAATCATTCAGTATGAGGTAATGATGAAACTTTTTTTTTTAATAAGTTATAAAACAATTTTGAAACAAGGTACATTTTATTTCCAATAAGCCACACAAGGTTATCCAATCAAACATGGTTATCAACCAATATACTATGTAAATAACCATTTTCTCATAGACAAGAATTAGTAGAATAGTTTTAAATTCATTTAAAACTATTAACTATACACTCTCTTTGAGTAAAGGTTAAATTCTAAACAACCAATTAATGCCTAGTAAATTGAAGAACAAAACTTGTTCAACTTTTTGAACAATGCCATATTGCCATTCTCCATATCTTACCATGAAAAGTGGTATTTTCACTTGCTTACTATTTCTAAGGAAATAGGTTTTAAAAATATAGTCACTTTACCAAAAAAAAGGCTACACAACATGATTTTCAAAACATTATGTCAAATACCAATATTAACTCGATTTGTCTCCATACCTTTATCAACCTATAAGCAAGTTCTATGAGAACAATCTACTAATCTCTCATTGACATAGATTCTGAGGCTTTACATATGGTTTATCCTAAAAACAACTTGTACTTCCCTAAAAACAACTATAGAACATTATAAAAGTCCAAAAAGTCTACTTAACCTAAACAGAAACCCATTTTTACCTCAACTTGTGCTAGTATGATAACAAGATCAAACTCATTGTTCCTAGATGTACACCATTGAAAATCCATAGCATTTTATCTAGATGATTCCTAATAAATAAGAATTGATCCCATCACAACATCATCTGGCACATATTATCATCATCTTCTAGTGATGGTGTGCTTTCTCCTCTTATGGACTGATCCCTCCAAGACTAGTAGTTTTGTATCTTGGTTGTTAGAATCTTGTCTTCTTCTAATTGATTAGAACATCTTCCAATACTCCATTACACTAGCTAATAATGCATGGTCAAATCAAACAAAATAACATGAAGCATAAAAGTAGAAACATGACCATAATAAACCTACTCTGATACCAAAATTTGATCTAAAAATTTATAGGGACCCCCCTACTTATTCAAATAGGTTTTAAATGGATATCAATCTAAATTATACCCCCATTATTAAATAGATAATTAGATTCTAAAACCAATATAGAGTGAATAGAAAACCCTATTTAAATTTATTTTGCATGTTAAACATTCACCTTTCAATACTGTAAATAAAACTAAAAGTAGAATGTAAAATAGTGACACTTAGACACCAAAGTGATAATGGAGTTAACCTTTTTAGGGATAAATATATGAGTTCACTACAACTATGAAATGATTCATTTATAATAGATGAAAGTACAATTTTTACAAAACTTACATAAATGGATCAATAATATATAATAGTACTAAAATCAAAATATATGAAGACTTGATCTGATCAAGAACTCATCTCTCATTCATCTGCAACACCTACGCATCATCTCCAAAATCTAGGCATAGTTCTCCATGTAAGAGTAAAACAACTCTCCAAAATGAGTCAATATCTAGTCATCAGAGAATACAACTCAAATCCATAATAGTGATGGGCTAATCGAATAAAATATAATATTAGGGTTCCATAGGCATTTGCCTTTACAACATAAAATAACCTCATTTATAATCAAATTATAAAAATTTTGATACAAAATAATATGAAGTCTCTCATAGGTATTTTTCCTTTAGAATGGAAATATTCCTTCAAACTTCAGAGTAAAATAACTACATCTTAAAAATAATCCTCCAATATTGGCCTCTAAGAATGTCTTATAAGATCATTACAAATAATCCATAGGCTTACAAAATAAACACTAACAATCTTGGCTTAAAAAGCCTTATAATGCTAAGACAATCTGAAACTATGTTCTATGTGTGTTAAGAAAAAAAAATTGACTTTATATACATGAATCACCTCCATGCATAGACACAAGGATGATTATATTTTTTCATGGAGGTTATGTGGTTGAATCCCTCCTTATCTCTCGAAATCATGCCAAATCCTCTTTAAATAAGATATCCTCCCATTTGATATCAACTATTCATCGGTGGTGGAATGACAAAGGCTTGGATTTATAACAAAAGGTTGGGGGTTTGATCCTCTCTAACCACCTTTTTCCTAACACATATTTTAAATGATCTTAAATACCATATTAACGTGATATGGAGGTTGAAAGCCTTTCAATTAGGCTACCATTAATGTAAAGCATGTGGCTTTGACCATGTCTTCTCTTACTTTTTTCTATGCCCAACACTCAGTATTTGGTTCATGATAACCTTCAGATATGGGATCAATCTCCTCGATCTACCATGTCAAGTTAGGTCAGGTTAGACTCTTGGTTGGGCTACCATACCAAGTTGGGTTAGGTTGGATTCTGAGCTGGGCTACCATGTTAAGTTGGGTTGGCAAGTAACTTGAACATTATGACTTGAAAAAATAGAGGTAGAGAGTGGTGGTAGGCCACGTGGTGGCTTGAGGTCCCACTATGTGGGCCTCTCAAAATAATAATATATCACTCCTCATCCTACCACTTGTCACAACTAAAAACACTAAAAATAATATAGCATATAAATAATGTAATTAGAAATATAAAAATTATAGTAATATACCATGGTAGCAAAGTCCCCTTCCATCACAAAAGTGGACCCCATCGGCTACAGTCCCATTGGATGGCCCTTTTGAAACCATCAAATACCAAAGATGCACAAAACAATTTTTCACCATGTGCCCAAAACATTACACATCATCAATTAACCACCAATTGACCAACTTTGACTAAAAAATTGACCAACCATATTTGGAGCAAATAAACTCTATTTTTTGAGTTTTGTATACCATAAAAAATCTCTCAACAAGCCCCATACAATGGTGCTAGTTTAGGGATATTTAAGAACATTCAAAAATGTCCTCTAGATCATCCATTTGAATCATTATCAACATGTCTTCAACTAATTGATTTAGCATTTTTGTATGGCCATCTATTTTAAGATGATATGCAAAACTAAACTTTAGCTTTGTCCCAAAAGTAAAAGTCAATTTTTGACAAAATTTACAAGTAAAAAAATTATCCTTATCTAATATAATGAATTCTATAATATCATGAAGGTGAATAATTTCATTCATAGTTCTTTTTAATTTTATGGGCATTATCAATACTATTTCCAATAATGAAATGGGAAACTTTCATAAATTTGTCAATTACTACCAGTATTGTATTATACCTGCCTCAAGATTTAGGTATCCTAGAGATAATATATATGTATATTACAACCTTTTTCCTCAATGAACATTGTCAGGGTAAAAAATACCTCTTATATGGAAGTTTTTAACTTTAACATGTTAGCACTCCAAGCATTTTCCCATAAAAATAGTGACAATGTTATTTAATCCATGCTAAAAGTATAGCCTTGTTAACTCATGTGTCATTTTAGTGAAAACTAGATGGAAAATATAAGGTACTTGATGTACTTCATTCAATATTTTCTCCCTAAAAATTATAAAATTTGGAATAGTTTTTTGCCTTGATACCTTGGAATTCAATCTAAGTCTAAGGAATAAGTTGAAATAACTTTAGCCACTATTTCTTTGTCTAGTTTAACATTGATTTTACTACATTCAAGGACTATTTGTTATTATTACAAAATAATTTTGGTAAAATTTGACCTCAAAACTAATATAAAAACCAATTAAGTCCTTCTACTGACGGCATAAGCCACTCTATTCTATTATCTCTTGACTTATGAAATATCAATATCTAAATTACCATTAAATTATAGCCATCTACATTGTCTTAAATTTGGATAATCTTGGAAAATAAATGTACAAGACTATTATGATCAAATTTTACCCTAAAGTGATTCCCATGTAAAAAAATTCTTCTATTGCTTAAGGGCGTACACCATAGTAGCGAATCCTAAATCATGGGTTGGATAATTATACTCATGGAATTTGAGTTTTCATGACTCATAGGTAACACTATTTTCATCTTGAGTCAAAATAGCCCCAATTCCCACTTTACAAGTATTAACCTAGATTTAAAAATTATCATTAAGATCAAGTATAACAAGGATCTGATTATAAATTAGAAACTCATTAAACTTCATAAAATATCCCTCACATTGAGGAGACCATACAAATTTTCCATTTCTTATGAAAGGAAAAGATATGGTTTTAAATTTTAGAGAAGTATTCAACAAACCTTCTATAATATCCCACTAAACCCATGAAACTACATACTTAATGGACATTCTTATGGGTTGGCCATTCTCTAATGGGTTTAATTTTAACAGGGTCCATTGAAAGACCTTATTTAGAGATGATCTGCCTTAAGTAATGAATCTTACTTTGGAAAATGAGATCTTATAAAGCTTATCAAATAACTTATGTTTCCTTAGTATTTTCAAAACTAAGTGTAGATGTTGTTCATTTTATTTTTCATTTTTATAAGAAACTAGAATGCCATCCATGAAGACTAACACAAAATAATCAAGGAAATATTTGAAAACATTATTAATTAAATTCATAAAGGAAACAAGGTCATTAGTTAGACCAAATGGAATTACTATAAATTCTTAATGGCCATAACTTTTTCTAAAGGTTTTCTCTACACATTCATATTTGATGTGGAGATGGTGATACCTCGATCAAAGACATATCCTTAAAAATAGACATACCCCATTTATTTGATCAAATAAATCATCAATTTTGGGGATAGGTTATTTTTTTTATAGTGACCCTATTGAGTATTATGTAATCAATACAAAGCCTTGAGGTGCCATATTTATTATTGATGAAGCCAATTAGGGATCCACAAGGTGAGACACTTGGACTAATTATCCCCTTTCCCATAAAATCTTACAACTAAACCTTAATTTCCATTAGATCAATCACATTCATCCTATATGGATATTTTTATGTAAGTGTATATCTAGGTATTATGTCAGTGGTGAAATAAATCTCCTTTTAAGGAAGTAAAATAGCAAGTTCATTGGGGAATACATCTTTAAAATAATTTAATACGTGATAATCCCATAGAATAAGACTAGTTTCTCTTTAGAGAGATCATTTGATTTCACAATGTATAATTTGAAGCATTTTCTTACTACTCTTTTTAGATACAATACTAATAAAAAATTTCTAACTAGAAGATTCATCATCTCTTAGATTTCTACAGGGTTACCCAAGTCACCAAAGCACTACACCTACTTATTGAAACAATCAAGATTCATTTGATGTTTTTACAACCAATTCATGTCCAAAATAAATTCATAGGACCTAAGAGGTTACAAGAACATATTTTCATGAGTATTGAACACTCTCAAATATACCTCAACATATTCTAAACATTATATAACAACCACTCTCTTTATTGAGCTAAAGTATAGCTCTCGTCATTATCTTAATTCAAATGTTTTTGGTTCACATTAATATAAACTAGAGGTGAAATAAAACTATAATTATCACATTAATCAAGTATAATATCCAATGAAAAATTATACATTATACCTTTGGTTTCGATAGGTGTTCCTTGATGATCAACATTCTTATTATCAATAATAACATAAATTCGATGATTTTTTAGGCTGATTTACCTTCAACTAAGGGAATTACTTGTTGTAATGGTTATCATCACATTCTAAAAATTCCAAAACTATGCATGGAGGTAGAGGAATATAATTTTTTCTAGTAGTTTGGTTGTGGAAGTTCACCTACTACTTATTTAGATTTCCATCATTCTATGAGGCTTGGAACCTCTATTTGAGTTCTAGAATTTTGTAAAATTACTATTGTATTTTGTAGCACCCTTATTTGGATCATATTTCATTAAAAATTTGCTCACAAGAGGAGTATAATCCTTAGGATTAGGTGAAAACCTAATGTTTTTATATTTGTATCTTGTTTTTAGGCAAGACTTTTCCTTTTCCTCTACATAATGTGGAGATTCAATTGCAACATCCAAGGTGCAAGGATTTTTTAGGTTAACATCATGCATTAAAACCTCATGTAAGCCAAATTTTATATTTTTATCTTGGTTTTTTTGTCATGTATGTAACTTACATAACACAAGAGACCGAGGAGCTCATTTTTGTATTATAGAAGAGTCATTGCTTATTATTTCAACAACTAAAATTCTTTGATTTTCTTCTCTTTTTGGTTCCCATTCAGGTATCTTTTTAAATTTCATCTCAAAAGTCTCCCAATAAAGTGTCATGGGATCATAGACTTTGAGATAAATTAATTATTTCCATCATAATGTTGCATTTACAACCAACTAGTAAGATATTATATGGGCTTTAATATTAGAACCCATATTACACAAGGTGAAATACTTTTATAGATTCACCATCCATGTTTCTACAAAATCACTAGTTTACCCACCATAATATGTATGTGATGGAATTTTATTAAGCTTTTAGATGATAGGATCTACCACATCATGCTACCTAATATTTTCTTACCTTTCCATCAAAATTTCTAGGTTTTCTAACCTTTAGCCATATGCCTCTATCTATACTTGGATGATATGAAGTACACCCCAAGATATCATTTAGAACAACATTCTTCCCAACATTATATTTTGTGTGATTCATGTTGGCATCACCACCAAAATTTATATCCTCAACATTTACATTGTTTTTAACATCAGCATTAATCTTGATATGGTCATCTATGTCATGAACATTAGCAAATTTGTACAGATGTCATTATTAACATAATTTGAAATAACATCATGGTTGAAAATGTGGTAATAAAAATTGTTTTATCCCACATTATTGTTGACATTAACTCTACAATATTTGTTCTTGACATTTCTTTTATTGGCTCATGTCCTCATCATCTTCATAAAAACCAACAAATTTTAGCCACATGCTTCCCAAAGATCGCTAGTGTATGAATTAGGCTCTAATACCACTATCATGAACCCTAAAAAGCTAGTTTTTTTAATTTTTAGGGTTGTGAACACTAAGATTTAACAATCAACCTCATGTTACAAAGTCATTTATAATAGTTCATGTGTTTTGTTCCTTGTTTAGATTACTTATTAACTATGGTACTAAAACAATTAGTCAAAACACACTATAACAAGTGGTAAATATCTACTTAGATTTAGAGCATACACTTTAGTGTATATTAGTATAGTCATAACCATATTTTGTTCATATGTAATTTAGTATGAAATTTTATAATTTGTGTTAAATAGTAAACATTGAATAATACCAATTATAAAATTTTACTATTTACATAATGACATTTAAAAAAAATTATAATTATCCTATAATATCATTCAATTATAGTTTTAATACCAAGGTAACACATTAGATTACCAAGATCAATTAAAAACTTATAAACTTTAATTCTAATATAATCATAAGCATAACACCTAAACGTATATCCCTTTAAACATATATAAAAGGGTCTACTATACCCCCTTATAGCTATAGATTCTAATTTATGAATAAGTCCTCATGCACAACTCAACTGAATCCGAGAGCTCATCATAGTTAGAAATAAATTATCATTTAATATGAATCATACTAGAGATAAAATTTATTTACCATACATATTAATGTGTAATAATAAAAACAATAGTTATGATTTATATCATCACATAATCTAATTTTCATTTGAAGAAATATTTCTCACCAAAAATGAGTGGGTAATTGGCATTCCCTTATCAATATTAATGTCTCAACATTATAGACTTGATAAATGATCAAATCCATGATAAAATATCTTATCTCTTATGTGAATTCACGTTATCAATCAACAACCTTAAATGATAGTCTCAGGGTTAAACTTATTAAGTATGTTATTTTCAATCGAATTAACGACCTTCAATCATTGGACATCTTCATAACACCCATTATTAATTTTTAAACCATTATAAATAAAATTATATTTTCATTTATATTTGAAATCATAATCATTATTAAAAGAGTTAAGAGGCCTAAATTGATATTCTAAAATATAACCATCTATTGATTTTCCAATGTTTGGTTAGGTAACCAATGTAATTATATTAACTTTATTTCCACATCAATTCCTTTTAAGTAGATCATTAACCTAATGTTTAATTTTACTTAAAATCAAGGTTGTTTCCCAAATATTAATCCAATTTAAATTTAATTCAAATAAAATTTGAACTAACATAAGCATTAATTCAACTTCAATCATTTCAATGAATGCTTCCTTTAATATCACCAAAAAATAAAAGGTTATGGAATATAAAATAATCATACTATAAAAAGTTGAAACATGACATTTACCATCCAACAATCATTTATACACAAAATACCTATTTCATGTTTTTAATAAATAATCACCATATTAATATGGACATAATTTAATTAAACTTAATTATAACTTTCCAAACCATTATGTTACCTTTATTAAATTAAACTTAATTTAATATAATCAAATAGCAATGAGATTCAAATAATAGAAGCTTATATTATAGTTTCATGTGAACCATTTATACTAAACCAATCTTAATTCCTTTAATTTATAACAAGGTTGAGTGCACATAGAATTCAATTTGAACACTTCTATGATTTAACAATGCATAAATCAATGATTAAGATAAGATAAAAATTACCAATACACCATGAATGCCTCAAAGTCATACATACATGGATTTGAATCAATACGAATAGTAAAAAGTGAATAAATTCATTATTTTAATACAAAATACATCAACATCACTTATTAAAATTACCACTTATAACCATTATTTGGCTTAAGCATTACTATATAGAATTATTACAAACTATCACCATTGAATCAATATTCCATCTAATTTTCATTACAAACCCTTTTCAAATAATAATAGTATTCAAATGAAAATTTTAAACAACATTTAATGTTTAGTGATAGGTATGGTATTGATGTTATATATTACTCATCAAGCTCAACAAAATAAAAAACATTCCAAATAGATCATTAACTAAGTTTGTTGGTTAATACCTATTTTAGTCTTTTAGGGTTTAGCTTATGTAAATAATATGTTTCATTAAAGGCTTGAGTAGAATAAATTAGGGAAATAATATGCATAAAATTTTACCACTGATTTGTTACAAAATTGATTAGATTTGAATTTTCTAAAAATGGTTATAAATAATGTAAATAAAGACTATCCAGGAGACACATGATACAGATGACTTGAGTACTGTGAATTGAGATTTAAGATATTCTAAGTGTTGTAAAATAGATCCCTATGTCAAAAACCATCTTGAATAGTAACAGAACATTTGTATAGTCGTGTTATGTGGCTCTAGTGTCTTGATATTGGCACTAGTGTCCTTTGTTAGGACTTGTTCCAAAGTCTTCACTTAGTTTAGGATTTTGGTAATTGAATTAAATATATGTAAATGGGGCATTCTTAATTTTATAAAGACACCTTCATAAATAAATTAAGTTAGATTTATTAAGTTAGTTTTATATTTGAGTTAATAATAAAACTACCTTACAAGTTGCATTCACATAAATAGTTGGTCGTAGGAGTTAGTTGGTTTTTACCAATCATGAGGTGAAAACTAGTTATTCATGTCTGTCTTTGTAAAAAGGGTTAACAACATATTGCAACCTTTATATGTACTTCATTTCTCAAAATTAATAAAATAATTATGGACCCATATTGAGTGGGCACAAGATTCAACCTAAGTGGTTTATGTGTTATCAGTGGTATCAAAGCATGGTTATTGGGAGCACGATGAATTTAGGTGAAAACAAAGGTGAAAGATTTATTCATGTGGAAAAAATCAAACCTCATGTGAAGTCAAATTTGGAAAAATGCATGAATTTTATAAGGTATGACCTTTGTAACTTTTGTCTAAAGTTAATATTTTGAAAAATAATCAAAATATTAAAATTTTCAAATATTTTACATTGGCTTATGAGTAAATATGCATGGTATTAAACCTATGTTGTATAGCCATATCCCTAAAATAATAATAACTCAAATCCTTAATTTCTTTTTAGTATTATAGAATGGTTCCCAGACTGTAGTTTGATGAAATGTGATTTGCAAACCCTATTTTTTGCCCAAATAACCATTTATATGGATTTTTTAGTAGAAACTTTTGCAATCATATCGTACGGCTTCCATTTTCTTAAAATCAACTTGGATAGTTTTTTTATGAGTTTAAGTTGCCAAAAGATCAAATCTGGTATACAAATGCATCTGAGTTGTTAGGCAAGATGAAGTTTTGAGTTTTATGGTCCAAATCTAAATTGGTATAGCCTCCTTAGCACCCAACTCCTCAAAAACCAAATTTACTTCATTAAAATTCACTCTAATAGTCTTAAACAAATGTAAATCTTAAATGGTATGAAATTATATGAAATTGTATGGCCAAGAGTAGTGAAAGAGTGGTTTCAAATTTTTGTAGAGGAGCTGTGTCATTTAGCATGGCATTAGAAGTCTTAGGCAAATAAAAAATTCATTTTCTAAAGTTTCTAATTGAAATTTTTAAAAATTTACGGTTTGCATGGGTCCTACACAATCTAAGAAAAGTATTTTTATTTACTTGGAAAATCTTTCATGGATAAATCATATTTTATAATGCCCAAGTAATTTTTTTAATTTCTCATAGAGCAAAAAAATCAAGTTTATATCTAGATTTCTCTCTTTATAGCTTGTAAATGCTTTTAGAGCACTTGGAAGGGTTAATTTTGTGTAAAGCTTTGAAAGAAGGAGGTCAAGGATTCTAATACTTTTTTGGAAGATTTTTTTATTTGGTATATACTTTTTAAAGGGAATATTCCTTTTTTAAAATCCTTTTTTTATTCTTTTCAAGTTGTAAAAAATTTACATGTTGTAAAAGCATGAATATTAGTTGGAAAAATGCAATAAAAGTTTTTTCTTTTGCTTTTGGTGAAATAAGGTTGTATTTTGGTGAAATAAGGGTGTATTTTGGTGAAATAAGGGTGTAATATTTGATTTTTTTGGTGAGGTCAAGTGAAAAACCCATCCAAAATATTTTTTTATCTATGTGGAGGTTAAGTGAAAAAACCTGTAGAATCATTGTCTTGTGCAAAGTGTTATTTGTGAGTGTGTTATTTCTTTCATTTATCACACTTATTTTTAATTGTGTCACACTTACTTTTATTTGTTACACTTATTTTAATTTAAATATGCTAAAGGTTTAGAATTTTATTTTAGATGGTGATAGATTAATGATTTCTAAATTTTTTATTGGAAACATTTGATGGAAGCTTCATTAGTTTTTAATGAGCTATGGGATGTTGTAAAGAATGAAAATCTTACATTGACTACAGAACAAGCCAAATTTAATGTTTTTAATCTATGTGATTCTAAGTCCCTAGATTTAATCAAGTTTTTTGTTGTATTTAGGATACTTAAATACATATTGAAAACTTTCCTCATAGTTACATTACATCAAAAAAATTATCTAGTTTGTATGATAAAAAACCTAAGCATAAGAAGATAGACATACACATGTAGTTGTTTACTTTTTCATTAGAGGAAGATGGGGATATGGGAGATTACATGTCTAAGTTGAATAATATTTATAATAATTACACTAAGGATAGGTTTGGAAAACTAGATGATGATCTCATAGTTACTATTGCATTAAAAGGACTACCTACATCCTATAGGAACTTTGTAGAAATGTTTCATATCTCTAACAAGATCACATGAATCACTTTGGGTAAATTAGATTAGTTTATTATTCAACATGATCTCTCTCAACATAATAAAGCCAATAAAATTGAGGAAGCCCATGTTTCAAAGTCCAAGCCTAGTTCATCTTCTTTCGATCAAAAAAACTATAGAAGGAACAATTTTAGAGGGGGTCAAGGTTATAGAGGAGGCATATTTCAAAACCAAGGCTGAGGATATCATCAAAAAAATTATTCAAATAAAAATTTTGGCCATTCTAATTCAAATGAGATGAGTGATAGAGGACATGGTGACAACTCTTATAGAGGTAAAGGTTGAGGTAGATCAGACATTTAATGTCATAGATGTAGGAAATTTGGTCAAATTGCCTCTCAGTGTAGGATTACTTTTGACAAAATTTAGAGGCCAAAAAAAGTGACTAATTCTAACTCTGTTTAATATGTTGACCATGATTATGATGATTCTATCAAATTTTCTCATGAATCTACATTCATTACTTTAGGGAACATTGCTTATATAGAATATGAGTCTAGATATGAGCTCACAAATGTATGGGTTTTAGATACAAGAAAAAAAAATAGATGACATTTAGGGGAGACTTATTTTGGACTTTCAAAGAAGCTTCTCTCTCTCCAGTGTCCTTGTTAGATAAGTCTGTGCATACTCCATAAGGTTTTGGGTCAATTTGGATTATCTTTCCTAATGGATCTATCAAATACTTAGAGAATGTTTGGTATGTTCCCACATTGAAAAAAAATCTTATTTCCTTAGTAATTATTCATAATAAATTTTATAAAAAATTTCTAAAAAATGGGCTCATTTATATCAATTCAGTGAAGGATGGATATAAAACCATGTATACAAGATATGAGGATGGAAATTTGGCTAGATTGTATTGTAAAGTGCTTCCTCCCATAATAGAACTTATAGTATTTATTGATACATATATAGGTACTATGTCTACATAGTGGTTATGGCATCTCCACTAAGGACATTTTAATGTTCACTCTTTAGCAGACTTGCAGAGATATGGTATGGTGAGTGGCTTTCCCACTTTTTGTAAAGATAGTATTCTTTGTGAATCGTGTTTTATGCAAATAAAATTGGGAAATTTTTTTTAAGAATTTTTCATGGAGGGCTAATAGATGTTTTTAGTTAGTTCATAGAGATGTATGTGACATGGAGAAGTCAACTATTAGAGGGGTTAGGTATTTTGTGTTGTTTATCAATGATTTTTATAGGATGACTTTGGTGTTTTTCATGAAAAATAGATTAGAAGTTTTCACTAAGTTTATTTATTGTCTACATTTTGTTAAAAAAGAAACAACTTCACACCTTGACACTCTTCATTTAGTTAATGGTGGTGAGTATACTATAAATGAGTTTTCAAATTATTGTCAGGAATATGCCACTTATTAACAATACATTAATGCTTATATTCCATAATAAAATGGAGTATCTAAATAGATGAATATGACTTTAGATGGAATAACATGAATTATGTTTCACTATAAACAACTTGATGATAATTTTTGGGCCAAAACCACTAGTACTATAGAGTATTTGAGAAACAAGTCCCCTATAGTTTTACTTTTGGGACAAACTCCACATGAGGTTTTGTATGGGTTTAAACCAACATTTAAATACTTGAAAGTTTTTAGATACATTTATTTCACTTTAGTTCCCACCAAACATAGAACTAAGTTTGAACCATAAAGTCAAAAATGCATCTTTTTTGGATATTCAAAAAATAAAAAGGGGTGCCATTTTCTTGCATAAGATACATGCAAATTCATAATGAGTAGAGATGTGGTATTTGATGAATTTTTTACTATAAACATTGTAAATATTGATTCTCAATTTGACAGGTTAGAAGGGAAGATTGAAAAACATGATAAGGGATTGAATAATGAAGCCAACTCCCATAGGTTGTGGTATGAGACTAGTATCCCTTCTATTTCTAGTACTATTTTACAAGATGATGACTTAGAAAATGTTGAAAATTATCTAATTCTTCCTTCAAATGGTGCACATGATGAGAATTTCGTGTACCTAATCTAAATTTTTTATATAAGTACCAAAATGGGCTCAAATTACTTTTTTTTGACTTGAAAGTAGATGAAGTTGGTCTCACAGGTCTCAAGAGTTCTTGTAAACAAGTGAACTATGTAATGGTTATTACTACTTATTCTACTGAGCCATCTACTTTTGAGGAGGATTCTATTAAATAGGTTTGACAATGGGCCATGAAAAATTAGTATGATTTAGTACTTAACAATAATAATTTTTTTCTAGTTGATACTCCTCTACATGTTCAACCCATAGGATACAAATGGGTTTATAAGCCTAAGTATAAATTTGATGGATCCATTTATAAACATAATGCAAGACCTTTTGTGAAAGGCTATGCATAAAAAGAAGGTATTGACTATGAATAAATGTTTTTACTAACTACCAAATGACACACTATCCATATGGTCCTTTCTTTAATAGCACAAAATGGTTTTAGAGTACATTATATGGATGCTAAAAATGTCTTTTTGAATGGTGATTTATAGGAAGAAGTATATATGAAATAACCACAAGGTTTTTAGAAAGGAGGTGCAAAGCACAAAGTGTGTGAATTCATGAAATCTCTTTATGGGATCAAAAAATCACCCAAGGCTTGGTATGAAAAAATGTATTCATACTTAAAGACAATTGGATTTCAACATAGTGAATCTAATGACACTATCTATTTTTGGGTGTAGGGTAAGAAATTGGTGATTCTTGTTTTCTATGTAAATTACTTGTTTATCAAAGGCAATGATAAAATCCATAATAAGTCTATGAATAAGGAATTAAAATATTGGTTTAAGATTATAGATCTTGGAATTCTTTCCTACTACATTGGCATAAAATTAACTCAAAAAGAGCAAAGTATTTTCATTTCACAAACTCAATATATTTATAAGTTATTAAATAGGTTCGGTATAAATTATAGTAAAATTTCCCTCACTCCCATGGAAAGTAACTTGAAATTGTCTAAGGATGATGGTAGTGATTTTATTGATGGCACCAAATATATATAGTTAGTGGGAGGTTTGATATATTTGATGATTACTAGGCTCGATATATCATTTTCAATTGGAATTTTATCTAGGTTTACGCATGATACTAGAGAAATTAATTAGCATGCATCAAAAAGAGTAATTAATTACCTCTGGGGAACAAAAACATATAGCCTAGAGTACTACCACAATAATAACTTAAAAATTGTTAGGTATTATGATGCAAATTTTGGTAGATGTGTGGATGACAGAGTATCTATAACATGATACACTATGCATATGGGTTTAGATTCCATTATTTGGTGTTGTAATAATAAAGATATAGTGGAAAATTCATCAATATAATTAGAATACATTACAACATGGGATGCTTCAAGAGAAATTTTTCACTTACGATGTATTATTGAAGAGCTTCAAATTTCTTAGATTGTTCCTATACAATTATACATTGATAATCAAACTGCAATCAAGATGTCCAAGAATCCAATATTTTATGCCAAAAAAAAACATATAGATGTCAAATATCATTATATTTGAATGCTATTTCCAAAGAAAGCACTTAATCTAATATATTTCCCAACTATTTATTAGACAACTGACATTTTTAGAAAACCCTTGATAGAATAAAATTTGAAAAATTTAGAAAAATACTTGGTATGTGTCCAAAGAATGGAGTTTGGATCATTGGGGGGTTTGTTAGGACATGTTCCAAAGTCTTAACTTAGTTTAGGATTTTGGTAGGTTAATTAAATAAATTTAAATGGGGCATGCTTCTTTTTATAAAGACACCCCCGTAAATAAATTAAGTTAGATTTATTGAGTTAGTTTTATATTTGAGTCAATAATAAAACTACCTTATGGGTTGCATTGCCATAAATAGTTGGGTGTAGGAGTTAGTTAGTTTTTACCATTCATGAGGTGATAAATATTTATTCATGTATATCTTTGTAAAAAGGGTTAATGACATACTAGCAGCCTTTTTATGTACTTGGGTTTTTAAAATTAATAAAATACTTGTAAACATACACTTAGTGGAAAAAAGATTCAACCTAAGTGGTTTATGTGTTATCATACTCTATGTAGGACTATTTACAACCTCTGAGTGTACCTATGTTTGGATTTATGGGGTTTAATCATGTGCATATAAATTTTAGAACTCTATATTATGCCTATTATGATTTATTTATGATGCAAACCATAATCCTCCTTGAAAAAAGGGTATGAGTTGAAAAGTGTGTTTGTTAGTATGATAAGTTAGACATCCTCAAAAACACATTGTGAATAAAGTTGCCTACATACCAATACTCTAAGGAGGGATCAATATTGATGTAGTTATCCCCACCTAAGTGTTGGTGTAAGTGTAAGTGATGCTAGTATGATAGTATCCTTGAGTGCCTTGAGTGTGGTTGAGATAAGAAATCTAGAAAATCTAAGCTTAAGGATACTGTAGATGGTAGTATGTAGAAGTAGGGTATAATAGGGATAAATGACCTTAATTTTTCTCAACTTATTTCATGTTTGAATCGGTATTTTGCATCTGATTTCCATCTAGTGGATACGCGGATAAAATTTATGTATTTATAGTGTTATATTGCTTATGTAGATAATAAAATATTTCTAGACCAACCTTAGAAGGATTTTGATATTAAAAATATATTCATTCATGAAAGCTATGTTAAAGGACATAGGTGAAATTTTGGGGACATTAGTGTGACATGGATCTAGTGTCCTTATTATGGTCCTATTGTCTAGTTGGTAGAACATTGGACACAAAGGGTGAGGATCGGGAAATGAGGGTTTAGGACTATGTTTGAGATGACTAAGGACACCTATGGATAGAAAAAAGGCTATATAAGTGTGATAATACTCTCTATAATAGGTCTACAGATAAGATAGGGATAATTAATATCATTTATCACTCTTATCACTCAAATAACACTTTTAGATGATTACATTCTCCCCCAATATATGATAGAAATGCAATAAAGTGAAATGACTATGATAAAGGAAAAAGAAGGATACCTGGAGTTACCTATGAAGTGAAGCACATGAAGTTGAATATAAATGTGAATCTAAGTCTATTTATGTGAAACATGATCCAATACATGTCCTAATAATGAAATGTGTATAAATCAGTCCTTACTTAAGAGATATCAAAAGGAAAAGACTATGCCAAGTAAAAAAGTAAAATTGAGTAAAATTGAGTAAAGAAATGGGAAATAAGAAAGGAATTAATACACCTCATTGGGTATGTGAACCAATGCATGAACCTAATGACAACCTATGTGTGTCCATGTATAGTGGTCAATCAATGAATAGATTGGATTGAGCTGATAGATTTCTCAATCCTCACGTGTGGGTGGCTCAAGAACTCAATCTTATTTTAAATCCATCATTTCCCACCCATATTTAGTTTATCATGACCTATGAATAGCTTTGATTAGACTAATAGTGTGTCCAAACCTCTCATGTGGGTGGATTAAGAACTCATGTAGGCTATGAATCCATCAATTTTCACCCATGTGTAGTAGATGCATCTAAAACTAAAATATGTGAAGTAATAAAACTATCTAATTGATTATATCTAATTGGAGATGTTAGATCTACATCCACTTGAGTATATCATGTAGCTCTGGTCCACTTGGGAATGCCAAAAACTATAGATGGAATAAGGCATGAAATTGGTGATAACCTAGAATATGATTTAAAGTGTATATAACATAGAGAATAATAAGGGATTTGTCATTCCATATAATTAACCAATGTGCAACTGAGCATATGTAAATAGTGTGTTGTACATTTGCCCCTAATCTGGTATCTATGTATATTGATTATGGACTGAGATTCAATAATTGTATATGATTATTTTAATTAACTCAAAATACAATACAACATGGGATGTTTTTAGATAAATTACTCACTTATGGTGCATTCTTAAAGATTTTCAAATTTATCAAATTATTCCTACATAATTATACATTGATAATCAAAGTACAATCAAGATGTCCAAGAATCCAATATGTCATGCCAAAACAAAACATATGGATGTCAAATATAATTATGTATGAATGTTGGTGGTAAATAAAGCACTTGATCCAATATATTACCCAACTATTGATCATACAATTGGAATTTTTACAAAACCCTTTGATAGAATAAAATTGAAAATTTTAGAAAAATACTTGGCATGTGTCCAAGGAACTGACTTTGGATCAAAGGGGGGTTTGTTAGTACTTGTTAAAAAGTCTTAACTTAGTTTAGGATTTTTTTAAGTTAATCAAATAAATGTAAATGGGGCATGCTTATTTTTATAAAGACGCCCCTATAAATAAATTAAGTCAGATTTGTTAAGTTAGTTTTATATTTGAGTTAATAATAAAACTACCTTACGGGTTGCATTCCCACAAATAGTTAATTGTAGGAGTTAGTTGGTTTTTACCAGTCATGAGGTGAAAAATATTTATTAATGTTTAGATTTGAAAAAAGGGTTAATGGTATATTGGCACCCTTTTTATGTACTTATTTTTTCAAAATTAATAAAATATGTGTGGACCTACACTCAATAGACACAAGATTTAACCTAAGTGGTTTATGTGCTATCATCCTCTATGTAGGATTATATCAAACCTCTAGGTAAACCTGTGTTTGGATTTATGGGGTCTAATCACATGAAAATAAATTCTAAAACTTTATATTGTGCTTATTATGACTAATTTATGATGTAAACCCTAATCCTCCTTAAAAGTAGGGTATGAGTTGAAAAGTGTGTTTGTTAGTATGATAGGTAAGACATCCTCAACACCACATTATGAAGAGAGTTGCTTATGTACCAATAATTTAAGGAAAGATCAGGTTCAATGTAGTTCTCCCCCCTAGGTTTTGGTACAAGTGGAAGTGTAAGTGATGTAGTATGATAGTGGCCTTGAGTGCCTTGAGTGTGCTTGATATTAAAAATGTAGAAGATCTGAGCTTAAGCATTTTGTAGATGGTAGTATGTAGAGGTAGGGAATGATAGGGATTGATGACCTTAATTTTTCTCAACTTTTTCATGTTTGAATAGGTATTTTGTATTTAATTTATATCTAGTGGATACAAGGCTAAAAGTTATGTATTTATAGTGTTATATAACTTTTGTAGATAATAAAAGATGTCTAGGCCAACCTTAGGAGGATTTTTATTTTGCAATTATATTGATTCATGAAATCTAGGGTAAAGTACATAGGTTTTATTTTGGGGACACTAGTTCCACATGGATCCAGTGTTCTTATTATGGTCCTATTGTTCATTTAGTGAAACACTAGGCATGAAGGGCTAGGATTAGGAAATGAGGGTTTGGGACTATGTTTGAGCTAACTAGGGACACCTATGGCCTACATCAAGGCTATATAAGTGTGATAATAGGCTATAAGATAGGTATAGTATAATATAGGGATAATTAATCTCATTTATCACTCTTATCACTCAAATACCACTTTTACATGATTACATTTTCCCCTACTATGTGCTAGAAATGCAATAAAGAGAAATGACTAGGATAAAGGAAAAAGAATCATACCTAGAGTTACCTAAGAAGTGAATCCCATGAAGTGGAATCTAATTATGTGATGTTAAGTATATATATATGTGAAACATGATCCAATGCATGTCTTAAAAATGAAACATGTATAAATCAATCCTTACTTAAGAGATATCAAAATGAAAAGACTATGTTGAGTAAAAAATTAAAATTGATTAAAACTGAGTAAAGAGATGGGAAACAAGAAAGGAATCAATACACCTCATTAGGTATGTGAACCAATTCATGAACCTAGTGAAAACCTATGTGTGTGCATGTATATAGTTATCAATTAGTAAATAGCTTGGACTGAGCTGATAGATTGCCCAATCCTCATGTGTGGGTGGCTCAATAACTCAATTTGGTTTTGAGTCCATCATTGCCCACCCATTCTTAGTTGATCATGACCTATGAATATCTTGGATTAGAATGATAGTGTGTCCAACCCTTTCATGTGGGTGGATCAAGAAATAATGTATGATATGAATCCATAATTTCCCACCCATGTGTAGTAGATGAATATAAAACTAAAATATATGGACTATAACTATCTAACTGAGTATATGTAACTAGATATGTTATCTTTAGATCCACTCGAGTATATCATATAGTTATAAGCCCCTCAAAAATTCCAACCACTATAGATGGAGTAAATAATGAAACCTCATGATAAGATATAATATGATATCAAGTGTATATAACATAGATAATGAAAAAGGATTTATCATTCTATCTGATTAACTAATGTGTAATTGAGCATATGAAAATAATGTATTGTGTACATGCCCCCAATATAGTATCTGAGTATATTGATTATGGAATGAGATTTAATAATTGTGTATGATTATTTGAAATAAATATAGGCATGGTTGTACCATACATGATACCCCTAATCTGAGTAATTGATATGAATCTAAGCTAAGATAGTATGAATTTAAGTAAAAATTAAGTATAACTGATAAACTTATAACTAGATCTATGAAAAGTTGTACTATATCTACTATACTATTCTAGTTAGTCTAAGTTATTATGAAATTAATGATACCAAATAGTATCACCATATCTTGGATAGTAGTGCCATGTGGTGCTAGTATCCCCATTTGGGCCCTAATGTATTTTTGGTGTCCTAGGTTGTACCCTAGCTGAGAAGGGGATTATTCAAGTCCTCTTGCTCAAACCTAGTCTAACATGGGAATGAACCTATGATTTGGGTTACCTATTATTGGGTTATAACTTTAGATAAATCCATATCAATTTTGGTTATATCACCTATACTAAACCTAAACTAGTTCCTTGCTAGGAAAAGGGAAGAGAGATTAATGATAATCTATGAAATCATATAAAAATGGGGATGATACACCAAATATTTTGATATTTATATTTGCACAAGACACATTATATGACACATTAAATACTATATAAGATCACTTCACTCACTCTTTGATCAACCTTCACATAATTATTTCATAGAAAGGCATGGACTAGCTATTAACCTAGCATGGCAAGGCAATTATCCACTTCCAAACTAACCAACAAACTATATATCCACTTAAAATGACCTATTATAAATTAAAAAACACTTGATGAAGGTGATAAAATGTATAAAGAGTCAAGGAAAACACATATTCACTTAACCACATCAATGAACTCGTGAGACACACTTTGATTTAGCTTGTAAATTAAAGAATTTAGTATTTTATTACATTAAATAGGTGTTACAGTACAAATCTAGGTAGCGTATAGTCATGCCAAAGAGAGGGATCATTTTGTTAGGTTGTGGAGCTAAAAGCTTCAACCCTTTGCAAACTGTGGAACAATGGTTGCTGAGATCCAGGAGAACCGGCGTTGGCAGCAGGACCGATGTCGGCAGAGACCAGTGCAGCAGGCCACCGGCGACGGCAGGAAGTCGGCCGACATCGGCAGAACCAGATAAGCAGGGACCGACGTCAGTCGCCTGTGTGTTCCAGAACTGCTCATTTCATGGACAGTTACTTAAGTAAATGAAGAGTTTGCATGTTGAGACCAGTTAGAGTCTTGGGCTGCGAGGACAATTGTCTAAATTAAGAGTCTAAGTTATTGTTTGAGTTAGGGATCTATTTATAGACCCATTGGCATGTATTGTTAATGTATGAGATAGAAAGGAAGAGTTCCTTCTAGTTGTAAGATCTGTGAGTTGTAGGTTGTTGCAAGCTCATTGGGGATCTACATGTAAGTTTGGTCTTTGAATTGCAAGTTGCAGGTTCATGAGAGATCAGCTTGAAGTGCTATAGAGTGCTTGGTGTACCGACAGGGTTATTACTGACTGGTTGGTGAGGTGAACACCAATTCTGTGTGTGATTTGGTTGTTGGGACCGTTTTTGTGTAGGAGAGTGTGTGTGAGAAGAATTACTGTACACTTGAGGTGTGGCGATCCTCTGTAAGGTGAAAGAGTGTGGCAGCTCTTTGTTGTATTCTTTTCTGTATAGTGTTAATACAAGATAGTGTATTGTCTCTCATATTTTGTGCTATTGGTGAATTCTAGTTACTTGTGTTTCTGGTTATTTCCACATATTCAATTGCTTATATTTGGTAATCATACTGTGCTCTTTCTGAGGAGCAAGATCCTAACAGGTGGAATTAGAATAGGTGTGTTTGTTCTTGGATTTATCTTCCACCTCACCCAACAAGTGGTATCAGAGCCTTGGTTGTAGGTTCAAAAGCTGATACCAACAAGTGGTATCAGAGCTTTAGGTTGGGATACTAACAGATTGGTGTAGATCTGGGTAGTGTGTTTTGATTACAGGTTACTCACAGGGTTTCTATTTGAGTGGGAGTTGAGCAATGGCAGAAAATAGTCAACTATGAATGGAAAAGTTTAATGGCAAGAACTACCAATTATGGAGGATGCAGATTGAGGACTATCTGTATCAAAAAGATTTGTACTTACCGTTGGGTGGGGTTGCTAGCAAACCCTTGGATATGAAAGATGAAGAATGGGAGGTTCTTGATCAGAAGGCTCTGGGATCTGTTAGATTGAGTCTTGAATCATCTGTGATTTCCAGCTTATCACAGTGTAAGACAACGGTGGAGTTGATGAAATCTTTGGCAAATTTGTATGAAAAACTCTCGGCTTCTAATAAGGTATTTCTTATGAAGCGTTTATTTAATTTGCAAATGTTGGAAGGTGGATCTGTTCATAGCCATCTTAGTGATTTCCATGGTTTAGTAAACCAATTAAGTTCAGTCAATATTGTATTTGATGATGAAATAAGAGCTCTCTTAATCTTGTGTTCATTACCTAAAAGTTGGGAAGGTTTGGTAATGGCAGTTTCTAATACTGTGTCTCCTTCAAAAGTCTTAAATGTGGATGATGTTGTGAGTGTGATCTTGAACGAAGAGATATGCAGGAAAAGCACAGGTGAATCATCTGGAGATGCTTTGAGTGTTGAAGGAAGAGGAAGGCCAAGAGAGAAGATAGAGCGTGGGAGATCAAGGTCAAAGATGGGCAAGAGATCCAAGTCCAGGTATGGCAGAATAACCTACTGGAAATGTGGAAAGCAAGGGCACGTAAAGAGAGATTGTAGATCAGGTATAGATCAGTATGAAGAACATGAAGAAGAAGCAGATGTTGCGGGTTACGTTGCACAGGATGCTCTGATATGTTCTTTGGATAAAGTAGAATCTTGGGTATTAGATTCTGGTGCCTCTTTTCATGCATCCCCACATAGGGAATTTTTTCATGAGTATGTCCAGGGAGATTTTGGAGAAATTTGTGTAGGGGATGGTAAGCCTTGTCAGATTGTTGGCAAAGGCGAAGTGAAGCTAAAACTGCAGACAGGTAACACATGGGTGTTAAAGGAGGTCATGCACGTCCCAGTTCTGAAGTGAAATCTGATTTCTATTAGAAGTTTGGGTGAAGAGGGTTACACAGTAACTCTCACAGTGGACTCTTGGAAGGTTACCAAGGGTACACTTGTTGTAGCTAGAGGTAAGAAAGTAGGTACGCTTTATCTATCTACTTGTTTTATTGATTCTCTTTCTGGGTTATCTACTTCAGCTGTAGATTCAGAGATGTAGCTTAATAGGCTTGGTCACATAGATAAGAAGGAGATGCTGGTTCTTGAGTCAAAGAGTATGCTTTCAGATTTGGAAGGCATGGATCGTGGTTTCTGTATACAGAAGAAGAAGGTGAGGTTTCTTGAGGAATCCGATGTTAGTGATAAGAACAAGAAAGCCTTAGTTTTCAAGGAGAAAGTGACGGACAGAGTTCAGCACAAGGTGTAGAGGAATTTTGAGCAGAGCAAGGGTGATTTGGACAAGGGTTTGATCCAAAAGGAGCTCGTGGGAAAAAGTCAAGTCTCACAAGAAAAACATAGAGACCGACGTCGGCAGGAAAATCGGCGTCGGTGTCCAGACAGGGACCGACATCGGCTATGTGCAGCCTGACATCAGTGACTCGGGGCAGACAGAGACCGGCGTTGGCCAGGGGAAACCAACGTCGGCAGAGAGGCCGTCACAGGGAACTGACATCGGTCGGCTGTAGACTGAGATGTGACCGGCATCGGTCACTGAGACGAATTTTGGGTGGACAGCAAGTTGTCATGGAGTCTCAAGCGCCCATATGGAGGGCTGAAGGTGTAAGTAAGTTCTTAAATTCGTCATTTCCCTTCTTTACACCACTTGTTGCTCACTTATGGCATAGAACCAAGAAGTTATTGAAGAAGCAGAACAGGTAGATCTAGGAAACAGTGGGAGCTAGGCATGGATGAGGATGTGATTCCTTGGAGGATAACCAAATAGGTGTTTTGGGTAGTGTTGCTAGCTGGAAGTAAGCACTGAGAGATGAATGGATGATAAGGATAAAGAAGAGCGGAAATGGATACGTGAGATGGAAGATCAGGGTATTTGATCTTGTGTGAGCTGCAGGGCAATGGAGGTTTGTTCATTGTGTTTCTCTTTACCAGGTTGGATAGTATTAGCTACACTATCCTATTTTCTATATGATGTGCTTGTTGTAGGGTTACATATATAGGTATTGCTAAACTAAAGGTAAAGCTAGTTCAGGTGTTTGTCATGGAGAATCTGGGAGCAGCAAGATTCTTTGGCATGAGTGTGTTCTAGAGACATGGAAGGTCATGTGTTGACTTTGTTTCAGGATGATTGTGTGAAACCGGTTAGCACGCTGATTGTTGGATAGTTCTATGAACAAGTGTCTTGATTCACATAATGAGGTTGAGTGCATGGTATGTACTAAACCTGAGTTTTCCCAAGCAGTGGGAGTTGTCACAAGTTAGGAGCCAATCCAGGAGAGAACCATTGGAGGGCAGTTTAGTGGATTCTTACAGGGACTAGTAGCAGGTGCACATGCTATGCAGGTTCAGGTGATTTTCTACATGGTTGTAGATGTGGATGTGGCAGGTGATTTGGATGACAGGTCTTGCACCATGGATTTTGTGGTGGTTGGTCTTCAAGGGTGATTTTGAAGATGGATACATAGCCAAGGGAACAAACTAGATGGTGTATAGGTATATGTACAGGTTGCAGCTATTTATCTCCAAGTGGGAGATTGTTAGGTTGTGGAGCTAAAAGCTTTAACCCTTTGCAAACTATGGAACAATGGTTGCTGAGATCTAGGAGAACCAGCGTCGGCAGTAGGACCGACGTCGGCAGAGACCAGTGCAGAAGGCCACCGGCGATGGTAGGAAGTCGGCCGACGTCGGCAGAACCAGACAAGCAGGGACCGACGTCAGTTGCCTGTGTGTTCCAGAACTGCTCGTTGCACGGATAGTTAGTTAAGTGAATGAAGAGTTTGCATGTTGAGACCAATTAGAGTCTTGGGCTGCGAGGACAATTGTCTAAATTAAGAGTCTAAGTTATTGTTTGAGTTAGGGATCTATTTATAGACCCATTGGCATGTATTGTTAATGTATGAGATAGAAAGGAAGATTTCCTTCTAGTTGTAAGATCTGTGAGTTGCAGGTTGTTGCAAGCTCATTGGGGATCTACATGTAAGTTTGGTCTTTGAATTGTAGGTTGCAGGTTCATGAGAGATCAGCTTGAAGTGCTATAGAGTGCTTGGTGTACCGGTAGGGTTATTACTGATTGGTTGGTGAGGTGAACACCAATTCTGTGTGTGAGTTGGTTGTTGGGACCGTTTTTGTGTAGGAGAGTGTGTGTGAGAAGAATTACTGTACACTTGAGGTGTGGCGATCCTCTGTAAGGTGAAAGAGTGTGGCGGCTCTTTGTTGTATTCTTTTCTGTATAGTGTTAATACAAGATAGTGTATTGTCTCTCATAGTCTGTGCTATTGGTGAATTCTAGTTACTTGTGTTTCTGGTTATTTTCGCATATTCAATTGCTTATATTTGGTAATCATACTGTGCTCTTTTTGAGGAGCAAGATCCTAACAGGTGGAATTAGAATAGGTGTGTTTGTTCTTGGATTTATCTTCCACCTCACCCAACACATTTTAAAGGAATAAAAGACTATATTTATAGTATAATGGGATGAGAGAGATGGGCATAATGTGTAGAAGGATGGATAAGGGAGCATAATGACCAAGATTTCCCATCGTTTGACATTAATGTCATTAGAAAAGATCATAATGCCTAAGATTACATCTAAAAGGTGGCCATAGAAATTATATCAATCCATTTAAATATATTTATGTCATTTATTGATTCTCCTTATGGTTATTATGGTGGGATCAAGTCATTTGAAAGCTAAATGTTGATGTCAAAGTAGTTACAATAGTTGGATCGATCTATTGTGATCTTGTTCTAGTGTGGATTATTCCCTACTAGTTCATCTTTAGCATGTAAGTAGTATCCATTTATGACCTGATATTAAAAGAGGATTAATTAGGCCAATAAAATACAATCCCAATTTGATAAAAGGTTGATCCACCATAATTAGTTTTAGAGGTAAGGTTGCAAGTTTGATTTTTCCTACAAACATAGCACATTCTTTGCATCTCCTAACCCATTCATGACAATCACAAAATATACTTGGCCAATAGTACCCACCTCTCATGATATTTGGGGCTATGGTTTTTGTATAATATTTCCCTCCACCATGTCCATCATGAAACTGCTCAAGCAATCTATATGTTTGGCCTGAATCTATACACCTTAGAAACAAGCCATTGATATCTTTCTTAAACAAAGAACCATAAAAAATAAAAAGAATTGAATATAATTTGAAATATATTCTTTTTAAAGGGCTTAGATGAGAAGGATAAATACCATCCCATATATATCTTAACAAATCATGAAACTAGCTAGAAGGTGAAGTATGATTATCTACCTCTTCATTAGTTGACACCATATCCATCTCATTGGCTTCTTATAAGTCTTGGGCTAGATGCTCACAAAGTCCTTCACCTCTAATCATCTTTGTAATATTTATCTCCACATCATACTCAATTACCTTTGTTATCCAACCACCTCTTTTCTAATTTATGTCCTTGTTGAAGAGAAACTCCTTGATACTTGGATGGGAAACCATTAGGTGTATCTTATTATTAGACAATAAGTATCTAAACTTCTTGAGAGACCTTATAATTGAAATTACATGATTTTCAACAAAAGAGTACCTTGTTTCATATTCTTCAAAGCCTTGAATTAAGAAGAAAATTGGCTTCTCTAAAGCTTCATGATTTTATTGCATAATAATAAATGAAATGGTGTCAATGTTATCACAGGTGTAGAAAATGAAATACTTTGAGAAATCTAGGTTTATAAGTATAGAAACACTAGTGATGAATTTCCTGATTTCCTAAAAACTTTTTACTCCTTCCATGGACTAGCTAAAACATTAATTATTCTTTATCATGGTTTTAAGTGGCTTCGCTAAAGTGGAAAAACTATTGAATATAATGAGAGGTCATGACACCTCAAGCTGAAGTCAGCTCTATGGGCTGATACGATGACCTACAAGATATCAATAGCCAATTCTCCATACAATTTGGTGTATGGTAAGGAAGAGAGATTGCCTATTTCTCTTTAATTCTATACTTTATAACTAATGCATCAACTTGAGATGTTATAGAATGAAATAACAGATATTAGGTATGCTAAGCTTATGAAACTAGAGTAAGTTCAAAATCAATCCATGTTGGCCATGGAAGTTCATCAAACACATGTGAAGATATCCTTTGACAAAAGATCTTCAATAAGTTTTAAATAAGTATATTTGGTCCTCGAGGAGGAAGAGGATAGAGCTAAAATAGTGAGGCATATGAAGTTAGACTCTCTTTTGAGTAGTCCATAGACAATCTCTAGCTAAAAATCCCATAATGCCTTCTAACTTGTAAGGATGTATGGTGAGGAGCTTCCTATTCCAATTAATGGGATACAACATAAACATTATGACTAATAAGTTGAGTTCTTGTACATAGTTTATTTTTTGGTTTTCCTCTAAGTACTACCCTAGCACATCTATTTATTTTATTTTGCCTTTTTGGTTAGTTTCCCTATTTTATTTGTTTCCTTCCCTATTCTAGTGGAATTCATTATATTCTCAAGTCAAAAGGTTTCTTACAGTCATGGATTATATTCATCATTATTGGTGAGTCCAAGAGTTGTACAAATGGTCTAAGTTCTCAATCATAGTAGGCATGATGCCTAGCTATGTCACCAAAAATGTTGGCCATTTTGGCCCACATTCCAATATTTTACCTAGATAGATCAATTGAGTAGATTCTTGTTTGAAATGGATGATCAAGAAATGACTTGAGCAAGCCTAGAAAAACTAGGCCATCATCAAATATCATGTATAAATAAATAGATCATGTTGGTTGTACATTTAATAAATTCACTTTGAAAGCATCTCAAGACAAAATAATACATGGACATGATGTATTTCATGTGTAAATCACCCTCTATAAATTTCATATACTGATTTCTTTTCTATCCCAAGATATAAAGCTTTAAATTTGAAAAATTAGAGTGGAGATGTGCATGGGGATGTCAAGTTAAAGTTGTGGAAAATATCCCTTTAGGGTTAAAAGTTTGCAAGGATGAATTCATTTATGACAAGTGTCCAAATATTAGAAGCTAATATCAAATCTAACAGTGAGAGGTGACTAACAGAATCAGTGGGTCCAGGAAGATCAACTAAGTATGTTCACTCATACAAATTAGATCAAATAATGAGTGGTGGGTCAAAACATTAGTGGATCCTAAGATCAAATGCATGGGTGACAAGTGTCTTATGCACATTAAAATCACAAAATATCTATGGCTTACATTCATTCTTATAGAGAAAGATCAATGGTATGAGCAAGGTCAAAAAATCAAGGAGTTTCGATTAAATGAGAGGCCAATATATGGCATAAGAATATAAAACAAATGAATTTATTATATGATCTTGAGAATAAATGCAAAAAAGACAAGTGTCATAATCTCAAGGACCTAAATCAGGATTGATGATCAATATTAAAATTTGAAGCTATGAGACTTTAAGTAGAGGTCCAATATAATCGATGTCAAACTAGAGAAGATATTTCAAAGGGAGGTCATGAAGGTAGACACATCAGTTTTAATAGGTTCATCACCAGATCTAGTAGCATGATTATGACCCTTTTTTTCCATTATTACATGTTAAAGATGAACCAATATGGAGTAATCCACATCAAAATAAGATCACAATAGATTAATCTTGCTATTGTAACTGCTTTAATGCCAAAATTTAGATTTTAAATGACTTGATCCTACCATTAGAACCATAAATAACATCAATATAGGCAAGAAATAGATTGAAAGGGACTGATATGATTGTTATGGATGCCTTCCATAAGTAATCTTAGGCATTATGATTTTTTCTAATAATATCAATATTGAATGATGGGAAATCTTGGTCATTATGCTCCCTTCTCCATCCTTTTATGTATGATCCCCATCTATCTCATCACATTATACTATAAATATAGGATTTTAATCCTTCAAAATGATCCCTCTCTTTAACATGACAAAACCTTGTCAATCATTTGTAATAATTACCTCTTAATGTAATAAATGACTTTCTTTACCTATCTCTTGCCTTGGATATATGTTGAGTGATTTGTGTATGATGGCATAGTGAAGGAGAATATTACTCATCCATTATCCTCCTTTCTAACCTCTTTTAGGGTGTTTTAAAGATATTGTAGGTTTGAGTTAGTGTTATACCTAAACCTAGTCCATGAAACACTTATGCAATTAATTAGTCTATGAGGTTGTGAGCTAGCATTATCTTGTACATATCTAGTGTGGGTTCAAGCTTATGGGAGTCTCCCTTTTTATTTGGTGCATCTCCTAGATAACTTTATTTGAAGCATTTTCTCCCTTTCTAACCCTTTTCCCTGTAGTAGTTATAGGACTGGCATGCAAATGCAATGATTTTATTGAATAGAAAGAGGATTATATATATAATGACAAACAATTATAATAACCTAACTAAATACCACCTAAACCAGTGCTATAATAGATCACTCTAACTAAATTAAACACTGTAATATTTAAATAATTCTAACAATCCCTCCTTTATTACGTTGTTTTTATAAACTTCATATTTCCTGATAGTGGTCCCCCTTTTATTTCAAACATTGTAAAAGGTTTTTACACTCTCCATGTAGCCTGCTCACTTTTGAGGTGGCATGCCATCGTTGTGGCTTCATGGTCTTAGTGGCACCTTAGTTTTTCTTTGTAAGATTATGACAAACCTAGATGTGAGAAGAGAACATCTATCTGCTTAACAACTTTAGTGGTTTCTTGGATTAACATGAACCTGTATGGTTCTCTGCTATAGGTTGACCATGAACATGGAGGTGATAGGTGGTCTTGACTATTGTATACACTTCAGTGTTTTCTTGGATTTCCAAAAACCCATTTCCAAGAACCAAGGGATATTTTAGTGATTTATCTCCCCATAATGTTTTTCATTAGGATGTACCAAACTAGAAAATAATTATTAATATTTTATTGAAAACCATAAAATGTAGAAAAACAAAAAATTAGGAGTAAATAATCATCACCTCCTGTAGCCTCTATATGAAATCATTACCACTCAATATCATACAACATAAATATTTGGCACTACCACTAGCTATCATCCTCGACATAGTTGATTTGGCTTAGATCACACCACACTAAAAAAAAGAGAAAAACACTCCATGCTAAAAATAACAAACCAAATAAAATGTCACCATAGCAATGATGTGACCCCATCATAGGCAACTCATGAGAGGATGCCAATTGTCTTCCAACCTCCATGTATCCTCTAGTCTCCAATAATGAAGATGCTTACTCAGTTTATATCTTGGTGAAACTCATATGCATGTCATTTTTTATGAAAAAACTCTTCCACTAACACATATGACATAGGATGTTGGGTTTGCCCGATAATGCATCTATATCAAAGCTTTTTAGCTTTTGACAATAATGACAATGGAGCCAAATTTATTTGATCATAAATTGTATGACATATAATATTTATTGTTATGGATCAAATAAGTATACCCCTAGTACTAAACTAACAACTTACTAAAATGACACTTTGAATTTTAAACTCTAAAATAAATGACTTCAAACTTGCATATTAGAAACTAATACTGACAATTAAAACATTGAGAAATTAATTAATTCTAGCTAAAATAGAATTAAATACTTTGATAAATTTATTATCCTACACCTTCATTCTTGAGAATATATGAAAATGCATCCATTGAACTCTTGTATTTCATTACCTTGCCAAAAGTCATCATCATTCTTTTATGAATAGTGTCAACAAGATATTTAGTAAAAACAACACCAATTGTAATACCCTAACTAAGAAGGAAACTTATAAGGAAGTTATTATGAATATATCAAACCAAAACAATTGTCTTAAGGGAATCATACATTCCAAAGTACATACCTTGATACACAATTATTCCCACACATGATATTTTGAGTCCATGGTAAAGGACAACAATACCATTAGATTTTTGAGTTTTTTGGTATACATCAGTAAGCACATTAAAATAGCCTCTCTCCTCCTTTATTTGCAGCCTTGGAATCATTTGATATCCTTTTTTGAGTATATCCCAAGTAATAAACAAAAAGGAAAGATGATGCAGCAGCTGCACCACAAGAAGTAAAATTTCCAACAAACCACTTAATACCTTTATACAACTCAAAAAGCTACCCAGACTTCAACATTTCATCCTAATTCTAAATAAATATCTTGGTGCACTCAATTGAAGTAGCTAAAATTTTATAAATAGAAATAGATACACCTCCCATCAAAAAATCAATGATGAAACCTTTCATACCTTTCTCTAAAGTCCAATCTATGTAGATGGAGTGTGTAGTATGCCTAGGCAGATATGTTGATGCTCCAATGAGCAAAATAGATTTATGAATGCACAAGGGTGGGATGAGCTTAAAATATAAAAACAATCCTAAAAACTACAAACTTAACCTATGTTACACATCTTTTTTCAAAAAAATATATTCTTCCATCTATAGGATTGACGTATAAAATGATAGCTCCTCTATTTGTTTTAATCCTCCATCATGGAGATTGCACCATTATGATACCATAATTTATGAGTGGAATGAAAATGTAATTATTTTATTAAATAGAAAGAGGTGAATATATATAATGATAAATATTTATAACAACCTAACTAAATGCCACCTAAAATGGTGTTATAATAGATTGCCTAATTAAACTGAACAATGTACTATCTTAATAATGATAATAGTAGCATTAGATTAGTTGATTCATTAGAAGGAATCCAACATTTTTCGGAGGTTCAACCCCATCACAGGTTACCCACAACCTAAGGTTGTCCCAATATTATGGCTTAGTTAGAGGGAGCCTAAAGGACTCTTTCTAAAGGTGCAGATTATTGCTATAACAATTTTTAGAAATATTTTATTTATTTATTTTCCTCCAAGTGCTACCCTAACACATTTGTTTGTTTGCTTTTGCTTTGTTTGGTTAGTTTCCCTATTTTGTTTATTTCCTTCCCTATTTTGGTGGAATTCATTGTCTTTATAAGTCAAAAGGTTTTTTTTAGTCATGGATAAGATTCATCATTATTAGTGAGTCCAAAAGTTGTGTAAATGGTTCAAGTTATCAAGCATATTAAGCATGCTACCCATCTGAGTCACTAGAAATGTTAGCCATTTTAACCCACATGCCAAGTTCTTTCCTAGATAGATTAGTTAAGCAGATTCTTGATTGAAATAGATGATCAATAAATGACTTGAGCAAGCTTAAAATAACTAGGCTATCATCAAATGTCATATACAAATGAATAGAGCAAGTTGGTTGTGTAATTAATATTCTACAAAAACCACATCCCTCAAGATCATGAGAGGTGGGTATTATTGGTAACGTATATTTAGTGATTATTATGCATGGGTTAATAGATGAAAAAAATTAATCCTCATTAATCCTCCTTCAAGCTCAGGTTATAAATGGATACTAACTTCTATAGATAACTTCACTAGATAGACAGAAGTAGTGGCATTGAAAGAAGCAAATGAGTCTAATGTTCTAGATTTATATGAAGGTTTTTTTACTAGATTTGGAGTCCCTTTAACCATTATTTATAAAAATTCCATGGCCTTTATGGGGTCTAAAATCAGCCAATGTGTATTTCAACATATTGTCTTTCTCAACACTTCATCAAACTACTACCCACAAGGCAATGGTCTTACTGAGTCCATAAATAAGAACAAGTTAAAGATCATAAGGAGGAATATTGAAGATAATTAGAGGTCATGGAACCTCAAGCTAACATCATCTATATGGGATGATAGGATCATGTATAAAATATCCATATCCAATTCTCCATACAAGTTAGCGTATGGTAAGGAAGCGAGATTTCTTATTTCTCTTGAATTCCTTGCTTTAGAACTAATGCCTCAACTTGAGCTATTGGAGAATGAACTAATGGATACTAGGTATGCTAAGACTATGGACTATATCAAGTTATAAGCGTATGGTGAGGAAGCGAGAATTCTTATTTCTCTTGAATTCCTTGCTTTAGAACTAATGCCTCAACTTGAGCTATTGGAGAATGAACTAATGGAGACTAGGTATGCTAAGACTATGGACTATATAAAGTTATAAATATATCCATGTTGGACATGGAATCTCTTTAAATAGAGGTGAAGAGATCCTTTAACAAAAGAGCTTCTTCAAGAAGTTTCAAAGAAGGAAATTTAATGAAGAGGTTACAAATAATTATACTTCACCTTCCAGCTAGTTTCATGATTTGGTAAGATATTTGAAAGATGTTATTTATCCTTCTCATCTAATCCATTCAAAAATAATATATTTTATATTTCAATCAATTCCTTTTCTTCTTGTTGATTTTGCCTTGTTCAAGAAAGATATCAATGGCATGTTGTTAAGGTGTACAGAGCTAGGTTAAACATAGAGATTACTTGAGTAGTTCCATGATGGACATGGTGGAGGGAACTATTCATGAAAAAGCATATCACTCAAGATCATGAGAGGTGAATATTATTTTCCAAGTATATTTTTTGATTTTCATTAATGGGTTAGGAGATGAAGACAATGTGTTATGTCTGTAGGAAAAGTGAAACTTACAACCTTACCTCTCCAACTAATTGTGATAGATCAGCCTTTTATCTAACGGGGATTGGATTTTATTATCCTAATTAATACTCCTTAAATATCAAGTCATAAATGTGTATAAACTATTATATATTACTTCACCATATGGATTTAAGCAGTGGCATTAAAAGAAGTGAATGAGTCTAATGTTCTATATTTTTATGAAGGTTTGCTTACTAGATTTGGAGTCCCTTCAACCATTATTTTTTATAATGGCATGGCATTTTTAGGGTATAAAATCAGCCAATGGGAATTTTAACATAGTGTATTTCTCACAACTTTATCAAATTACCACCCATAAGGCAATGGTCTTGCTGAGTCCACAAATAAGAACCTATTAAATATCATAAGGAGGACTTTTGAAGACAATGAGAGGTCATGGCTGAAACTAAGCCAGTAAGATAAAGATAATGGCATATTAATCATAATATTGAGCCTTTGATGAGATATGATCTTCATAATCTCATTAAGTTATATATTATATTTCCAATAAAGCACTCAACTTGGGTGGCAAACCTTGTTCCTACAAAAAAAGAATGGTGAAATTAGACCATGTGTTGACACTCATGACTTGAATAAAGCATCCATTAAAGACTAATATCCATTAAAATATATGAAATAAATTTTATAGTTGGTTGTAGGTTCAGAAAGGTTCTCCTTGTTGGATGGATATAGTGGTTACAATCAAATTTTGGTCAAGAAGGAAGACCAATTCAAGACAACCTTCATCACAAAGTGGGGGAAATTTGCATATATAAAGATGCCCTTTGGTTTATCCAATGCTAGAGAAACATTTTAGAGAGACATGGATATGGAATTATATGGCCTTATTAATAAGTTTATATTGGTATATTTGGATCATATAACAATGTTTTCAAAAAATGCAAGTGATCACATGGTTTCCCTTGAGCAAGTGTTTGAAAGGTGTAGACAATTTGGGGTATCCCTAAATCCCAAATAGTGTGTCTTCTTAGTTTATGAAGGTAATAATATTGTACATATAGTTTCAAAGCATGTTTTAAGTATTGATTCTAAAAAGATAGATTCAATTCCTATACTTTCCTTGCCCAAGCACAAAATAGCTTTGGAAAGTTTCTTGGGGGAGATCAATTTTATTAGAAGATACATCTCAAAATTTTCCACTTTAGCTAAGTCACTTAGAGTCATGATAAAGAAGTATCATATTTTTAGATGGTCCAAGGAAAGAATAAAGAGTTTTAAGGAAATTAATAAAGCCATGGCTAGTGCTCCTATGCTCATAAACCTAGATTTCTCAAAAGATTTCATTCTATAAACCTATGCTAACATTGACACCATTTTAACCATTCTTATGAAACAAAATCATGAATTTTTGAAGTAACCAATAAAAATGAATAGATCAAATTGGTTATGAATTTAATATATTCACTTGGAAATCCTCTCAGTCTAAAATATTACATGGACATGATGTATTTAATGCCTATATCACCCTCTGTAAATTTCATATCTTGATTCTTTTCTATCTCAAGATATAAAGCTTAAAAGTTGAACAAGAAGAGTGGAGACATGCATGGGGACATAAAGTTAAATCTATGGAAAATAGTCATTTGGATTTAAAATTTCCCAAGGATGAATGCATTGATGACAAGTGTCTAAATATTAGAAGCTAAGATCAAATCTAATAGTGAAAAATGATTAATAGAGTCAGTGGGTCTAAGTAGATAAACAAAGCATGTTCACTTATACAAAGAAAATCTAATGGTGAGTGATGCATCAAAATTTTATAGGATCCTAAGAGAAAATTCATGGGTGATAGGTGTCTTAAGCATATTAAACTAGTAGAAGATGTATTCCTGGTCTAAATTTTATGTCACTGTATTGCTTTTTGAGTCACTATTTTTCCATTGTGTTCAACTATGTCTGAGTTTCTATAACTAAGCATGTGTGTTAAAAAATTTATTATGAGTGAAATATAAGATCTTGATTTCTATCACAAAACCCTATGAATTCCTTCTCTTTTGAGGGTAGTTGTTATAACTATGAAAGAACTATCCTCAAAATTAAAATCTATACAAAATATGTGTTAGCTAGAGCATAAATTATAACTATGGGATAATAAAATATAACTTGCATACATAACATTAGAATGTAATAAAATCTGATCATAAGTATGTAATGTAATATGTGTGTCATGTCTAACATTGAAAAAGGGTGTCAAGATAGATGTAATCAATGCATGTAATAATAGATCTAAGTATAAATGATTAGCTACCTAGAATGATGGGGCATGATGTCCATCACACTACTGAATTAAGAAGGGTAGATGTATGAGGTCCCTTATGACATCAAAAACTATTATGTGTAACAAGTAATATAGTTATGACACATACAATAAATTATATATATATATATAAAACATATGAGTCTTTTAAAGTAGGAAAAGGGGACATAATATAAGGTAAATTGGCACATGCCACTAAATCTAAGAAAATAAGACATATAAGGACATGTTCAAATGTCCACATACATAAGAAAAAAACAAGTTAGCTTAGAGATATATATAAGGACATGTTTAAATTTCCACATAAACAATCAGGAAAGTACACACAAGGACATGGGAAAATTTACAAAGAATACATACTAAGAGACAAATAAAAATAGCATATTCAAATTCCCTCTAATAGAATAAACCTAGAGATACAATCAAATTTGATCTAGGAAAGTTAGAAATGAAAGCATGCATGAACATGTAATAAAAATTTATGTAAGATCAAATATGTATATATGTTGAGTCTAAAGTATTGATAGTGAGAAAAAAAAAAAGTATTAATGATCAATATCTAGATATAACAATGCTAAAGCTAGAATGTAGAGTATGTAAAGATAGAACCTGGTAATTGAAACTGTGTATAAGCTACCCCAAGTGGGTGAATATGTCAGGTGAATAACCATGTATCAATGTATATTTTGAAACTTTAAATAATTTTAATCTAATAAATATTTTTAAAAAATTGAAAGAAATATGAATTTTGGAACTAAAATTAGAGCATAAACACAAAAAGGATACAAACCCTAAGAGCATATAGGGCTAAGGTTTAAACAATGTACAAGTAAGTCAGGTTCACCAAATGTTTTAACATTTTAGGGTTTAACATATGTAAATCCTATTTTTGATTAAAGAGATGACTATACTAAATTAGGAAAATAATATACCTTAAATATTTCCACTAATTTTTTTATAAAATTGACTAGACTTGACTTTTCTAAAAATAGTAATAAAGAGTGTAAATAAAGACTTATCTATAAAACACATGATACAAATGATCTAAGTGATATAAATTGAGATTTAAGATGGTATGAGTTTTATCAACTAGATCCATACATCATAACCCCTCTTGGAGATTAGTGCCACATTTTTAGAGTAGTTTCATGTGACTCTAGTGTCTTGATATTGGTGCTAGTGTCCTCTATATAGGATTGTGTTGAGCTTTTGGGTGCACCCATGTTTGGATTTATGGGGTTTGTTCCTACTTACATGAATTTTGTAATTATAAATTATGCCTATTATGGATGATTTATGATACAAAACCTAATCCTCCTTGTAAGTAGGGTATGAGATGAAAAGTGTGTTTGTCAGTAGGATAGGCTGGACATCCTCAACTCCCCATTATAAAAAGAGTTGACTACATACCAGTGTTATGAGTAGGGATCAATCCCAATGTAGATCTCCCCACCTAAGTGATGGTACAAGTGCAAGTGATGCTAGTATGATAGTGGCCTTGAGTGCCTTGAGTACCTTGAGTGTTCTTGAGATTGGGAATCTAGAAAATATGATCATAGTGCTATTATAGATGGTAAAATGTAGAACTAGGGGAAAATAGGGATTGATAACCTTAATTTTTCTCAACTTGTTTCATGTTTTAATAGGTATTTTGCATCTAATTTCCATCTAGTGGATATAAGGATAAAGGTCATGTATTTATAGTATTATATTGCTTGTGTGGACAATAAAATTTGTCTATGCCAACCTTAGGAGGATTTTTATTTTGAAAATATATTCATTCAATAAAGCTAGGGTAAAGGACATAGGTTCCATTTTTGGGACACTAGAACAACATAGCTCTAGTGTCCTTATTATGGTGTTATTATCTAGCTAGTGAAATACTAGGCACAAAAGGCTAGGATCAATAAATGAAGGTTTGAGACTATGTTTGAGATTATTAGGTATGTTTTTGTCATGTATGAAGGCTATATAAGTGTGATAATAGGCTCTACAATAGGTCTAGGGCTAAGCTAGGTATAAGTAATCTCAAGTATAACTCTTAGCACTCAAATACCACTTTAAGATGATTACATTTCCCCCATTTTATGCTATAAATACATCAAAGCAAAATGAATATGATAAAGGAAAAATAAGTGTACATAGACTTACCTAGGAAGTGAACCTTGTGAAGCTAAATATAAGTATGTGAAGCTGAGTTTGCATATGTGAAGTATGATCCAATACATGTCTTACAAATAAACTATGTATAAATCAATCCCTACTTAAGATATATCAAAATCAAAAGACTATTTTGAGTAAAGAAGTGAAACTAAGTAAAGAAATGGGAAAGAAGAAAGGAACAAATACACCTCATTGGGTACATCAATCAATGCATGAAATTGGTGACAACCTATGTATGTGAATGTATATAGTGATCAATCGATGAATATCTTGGACTAAATTTATAGTTTTCTCAATCCTCATGTGTAGGTGGCTCAAGAACACAATCTAATTTTGACTATATCGTTTCCCACCCATGTTTGGTGGATCATGACTTGTGAATATCTCAGATTGGACTAATAGTGTGTCTAAACATCTCATGTGGTTGGATCAAGAAATCAAGTAGGATATGAATCCATAGTTTCACACCCATGTGTAGTATATTCATCTAAAACTAAATTATGCAAAGTACTAAAACTATCTATTTAAGTATATCTAATTAGAAAATGTCATCTCTTCAACCACTTAGGTATATTAGGTGGCTCCAGGCCACTCCTGAATGCTAACCACTATAGATGGAGTAAGGTATGAAACTAGTGATAACCTAAAATATTATGTCAAGTGTATATAGTGTAGATATGACATGGAATTTGGAATTCCATCTCATCAATTGATGTGTAACTGAGCATATGGAAACAATGTGGCATGCACATACCCTGAATCTACTATTTGAGTATATTGACTATATACTAAGTTATAATAACCATATCTTAGTATATAAATTAAATATGGGCATGGTCATGCCATGCATGATGCCCCTAATCTAAGAAACCAATATTAATTTGAGTTGAGCTAGTATGAGTCTGACTAAAAACTAAGTATAATTGATAAACCTATAACTGGATCTATGCAAACCCATACTATACCTACTATACTATTCTATCTAATCTAATTTATTCTAAAATTAAGGCTAATAGATAGTATTGTCATATCTTAGCTAGTAATGTCATGTGGTATTAGTGTCCCCATTTGAGTGTTAATGTCTTTATTGTTTGATTTTATGTCACTATATTATTTTTTGAGTCAATGTTTTCCCACTCTGTTTACTTATCTCTAAGTTTCTATAAGTGATCTTGTGTTCTAAAAAATGTACTATGAGTGCAATATAGGATATTGATATCTATGACTAACCCATATGAATTCCTCCTCTTTTAAGGGTAGTTGTTGAACCTATGAAATAACTATCCTTAAAATAAAAATCTATACAAGATGTGTGTGTTATCTAGAGAAAATATGATAATTGTGAGATAATCCAATATAATGTGCATACCTAACATTAGAATGTAAGAAAATCAAAACATAAGTATGTAATGTAAAATGTATGCCATGCCTAGCATTGTACAAGGGTGTCAAGATAGATGTAATCAATGCATATAACCATAAATATAAGTAGAAATTAATAGTTACCTATGGGTATGGGGCATGATGTCCATAATGGCATTCAATTAGGAAGGGTAGATGCATGAGGTCCCTTATGTCATCAAAAATTGGTCTGCATAACAAGCAAAGAAAAGTGTCATAGCCATGACACATACAAGAAAGCATATATATAAAACACATGAGGCATGTAAATTATGCCAAGGGGACATAATACAAGGTACATGGGTACATTTCACTAAATATAATAAAATAACACATAAAAGGACATGTTCAAATGTTCACTAACATAATAAAGAAATCACACACAAGGACATGGGAAAATTTCCAAATCATAAATAATGTGAATATAAGTGGTGTAGATCCAAATAATAATGGCATATTCAAATGCCCTCGAATAGAAGAATCATAGAAATATAGTCAAGTCTAATCTAGGAAATATAAAAATGAAAACATGCATGATTATGTAATAAAAATCCATGTAAGAGCAAAGATGTACATATGTTGAGTATAAATTACTGATATCCAGCAAAAAATCTAAGTAATATTATCAATGATCAATATCTAGATATAGTAATTCTAAAGCTAGAATGTAGAATATGTAAGGATAGAACCTGGTGATCAAAATTGTGTATAACATGCCTCCAAGTGGGAGAATGTGTCAAGTGAATAAACATGAATCAATGTATATTTTGAAATTTTAAATAATTTTAATCTAATAAATATTGTAAAAAATAAATATTGAAAGAAATCTAAAATTTTAGAAATAAAATCTAAGCATAGACACAAAAAGGATACAAACCCTAAGAGCATGTAGGGTTGGGGTTTGAGAAATGTTCAAAGTAAGTCAAGTTCACCAAATGTTTAACCTTTTAGGTTTTAGATTATGTAGATCCTTTGTTTGACTAAAGGTTTGAGTAGACTAAATTAGGGAATAATGTGCATAAAACATTATGACTTATTTTATACAGAATTGACTATCTTTGACTTTTGTAAAAATAGTAATAAATACTATAAATAAAGACTTGTATAGAAAACACCTAATACTTATGATTTGAGTGTTACAAAATAAGCTGTAAGCTAGTCTGAATGTTAAAAATTAGATCCATATGTTATAACCTTTCATAGATAGTAGATCCACATTTGGAGAATAGTACCATGTGGCTATAGTGTCATGATATTGGCACTAGTGTCCTCTATGTAGGATCATCCTAAACTTCTAGGTGTACCTTTTAGGTTTTAGATTATGTAAATCCTTTGTTTGACTAAAGGTTTGAGTAGACTAAATTAGGGAATAATGTGCATAAAACATTATGACTTATTTTATATAGAATTGACTATCTTTGACTTTTCTAAAAATAGTAATAAATACTGTAAATAAAGACTTGTATAGAAAACACCTAATACTTATGATTTGAGTGTTACAAACTAAGATGTAATCTAGTCTTAATGTTAAAAACTAGATCCCTATGTTATAACCTTTCATAGATAGTAGATCCACATTTGGAGAATAGTACCATGTGGCTATAGTGTCATGATATTGGCACTAGTGTCCTCTATGTAGGATTATCCTAAACTTCTAGGTGTACATATGCCTATATTTATAGGGTATGTTCATGTGTGCATAAATTGTGTAAATATGTATTGTGCCTATTACGATTTATTTATGATACAAAACCTAATCCTCCTTGAAAATAGGGTATGACCTAAAAAGTGTGTTTATTAGTAGTATAGACTACACATCCTCAACACATCATTGTGAAGAGAGTTTCCTGCATACCAATACTCCGAGGAAGGATATAGAATGATGTATTTCTCCATAAATAAGTGATGGTGGAAGTGAAAGTGATGCTATTATGATAGTATCCTTGAGTTACTTGAGTGTGATTGAGATTGGAAATCTATAAAATCTAAGCTTAAGGCCATTGTAGATGGTAGTATTCAAAAGTAGAGCATAATAAGGATTGATAACCTTAATTTTTATCAACTTATTTCATGTTTAAATAGATATTTTATGTATAATTTCCATTTAGTGGATATAGGGCTAAAATTCATGTATTTATAATGTTTTTTTTCTTGTGTAGATAATAAAAAATGTCAAGTCCAACTTTAGGAGGCTTTTGATTTTGAAAATATATTTAGTCATGAAAGATAGGGTAAACGAAATAGGTGCCATTTTGAGGACACTAGAACCATGTGGCTCTAGTGTCCTTATTATGGTGCTAATGTCTAGTTGGAAAAACATTGGGCATGAAGGGCCAAGATTAGGAAATGAGGGCCCGAGACTACATTTGAGCTGATTAGGGATTCTTGTTGCCTACATGAAGGTTGGATAAGTGTGATAATAGGCTATATGATAGGTTTATGACTAATTTAGGGATATTTAGTCTCAATTATCACTCTTATATCTCAAATACCACTTTTAGGTGATTACAATACTACTATTTAAACACATCAAACATGTAATTAGCAATTATAAAATTGATCTATGAACATCACATGATCATAATAAAATAGACAAAGGCATTCTAATTAGAATTATTCAATTTCTAATGACTTTATCAATAAAATGAGACTCAAAACATGTAATAATATAATGGGAGTTTTAACATATAACAACCGTATATAGTTTAAATGAAATAATATAGTAACAAGTCATTAGTAATGTGAATCCCATGAAAAAGAGAGTTCACAAAATAATGTGAATGCAAGATTTATTTAGATAAAAAAAATAGATACCTAACTTATTTACATGGTTATCAAAAGAAACATCATACAATTATATATCTGAATAATACAAAAACAAGAGTAAATAATCCATGTGCCTCTTAGATCATTGGCATATTCTTCCACCACTATACATTTCATGACTCTGGCATGATTAATTAGTACAACCTTTGAGCATGAACATAATGTTTTGTAAAATATGATCCCATCAGTATGGTGGAAATTCTTACTCAACCCAAACATCTATCTAAGGTTGCAATAAACCACTTCACATCCACCTAAAAACATAAAATTAAAGGAAGGAGAAGGATTTACTTGAGATCAAATTTTTACTATAAGGGTTTGATCATAAAATTTATAATTGACACATAGTCCCATAAAACAAAAACCAAAAAACAAAAACATACCCACACATAAATTCCATCATGGCTACAGTCAAATATTTTATATTTCATCCATATGTTGTAAAGGGGTGGAATGAGCTAAAGAGTCATCTACAATGGTGTCTTTCACACAAAATATAGTTTTTATGACCAAATTCACAACCATTTATATTTTTATCCATGATGATAAAATATGCTTATAGTGTTCGTGGAAAAGTATCAAGGCCAACACTAGAGGGTTTACAGAGTATTCCATATAGACCCACACCTCATCAAATACCCTCAAAATTCCCTCATGGGCACATGCTCCTCCCAAATAGGCTAATATAAATCAAAAATATCTCATAATATAAATATGAGTACCCTTTTTAAAGTAAAATAACATAGATGAACTAACATATGTGTTACTTATTTTTGTTTAGTAAGCAAAACTTAATCACATACATATAAGTCTTCTCTTTTTTTCTCCTCATTCTTTTGTTTTGTTCTCTCTTTTTGAGCATTTTTAAAAATTCCAAAAATTTTCCTTGCACAAAATACGTGATACTAATAGCATAAAAGGTTATTTCTCATGTATTAAAAAATATACAAGCTTGTTAATGATGCAATGGCTTGTATGCAACATTTCCATGAAACCAAACGTTCCTCCTAAAATTTTACCTTGAAAAATTGATGGCAAATAAAATATCATTACATTTAAAATTAAAAATATATATATATATAATAATTAAAATAATTAAAATATTATTGACATGAAAATTCAACACCCTTGAAAACTATTAGAGTTACATGACCCACTTCATCAGTCTTAATAAAATATTTGCCACTACCAAGTCTAGGGAGACTTAACAATTATCCCTCACAACCTACTTTTAGTGGCATAAATAATAACTAATAATATGAGCTTTCCTTTATGTAAGGCTTAAAAACCATGACATATAAAATTCTAACTACCAATTAACAAACCTCAAGTTCCTAATACTCTACAAAAGAAATAATGACAAGAAAAATTGGCTAAGTGCCAATGATGGCTTCTATTAAAAAAGAATAAAAATATGCACAAATAATCTTAGCACAAGAACAACACAATAAAGAAAATTAAATATGTTTGATGGAAATTTAAATGATCTCAATTCTATTACCTTCTTTCTTGTTTACCTATATAAGGTTGATGCAACAATTTGGCAGTTCATCTAGGCATAGACCTAGATCATCCTTCAACCATTAGCTAAAATCATGAAGTGACATCCAAAATACTAGTGTATAAAATAAATATGAAAACCATATCTATAATTATATAGCTATCTAAAAATATAAGTATAACTAAATATGAACATGAACCTGATAATTAAATATAGTTCATACATATGTCCCATCTCAATAAGCATTAAAATAATATATAAAATTAGTGTAGTGTAAAGATTAATCAAGGTCTATCTAAAAAGTACATGAAAAATACAAGGTTCAATCAACTAATAATAATAATAATAATAATAATAATAATAATAATAATAATAATAATAATAATAATAATAATAATAATAATAATAAGATTTTAGTTAATTAAATATTACAACTTACAAATTGAATTAAATTATTTGCTCCACTAAAGAAGAAATTTTATAGATAACCATCACCTCCTAATAAATTAGTATGGAACATAATTGAGTGAAACCCTACCACTCTTTCTCCATTGTAAAATTTTGAACAAATAGGACAACACCAAAGAATTATCATAGAAATGCATACTATGACTATCATCAAATCATCATATATTCTTAAAAAAAAAATTAATTTAATACATAAGATATAATATCTTATTGATGATAACACTATTGAAGTTAACACCTATATAGCAATATATACTATAGATAAATGGAGATCATAAGTTGAAAATATTCAATAATCCATTTCCCAAACATGAGAAGATAGAGACTAAGTATACTTTAGAAGTGCACCATGCATACAATATGTATCTTCCACTTGAAACAAATGAGCACATAATAAATGTGATTATTGATACACATATTGAAACCTCACCATAACATCATATTATTACATTTGATGACATCAAGATTATCAATGATTACTCCATTTTTTATGGACTATCCATGTGATCCTATATCAATGAGCAACCCATACATAATGTGATGATCAATAATGGTTCAATTGATAATGTGTGCACACTAACACTTCTTTAGTTCCTTGAATATACATAATAGTATATACAAATTATATCAATAATAATTAAGGGATTCTATACATAGAAATATAAAAATACCCTTGAACACATAATACCAAATATTTAGGTGGATTCTACCATATTATCCACTCCGTTATTTTTTATGTAGTGTAATGAGGTATTTCACATGATTTTAGGCTACCCTTGGAAGCAAAGTATTCGTGGAGTAACATATATAGTGATTTGATGTCTCAATTTCATACGTTGTAATCAGATAGTAACAGTTAAAAATGTGTGATATGAGTACCCTCTAAAACCAATGGTATCTCCTCCTCCACCACTATATATTGTAGATACACCCATATATGATTAATATATAGAGCCAATGGTTACACATATGCAAGATATTTCTATACACTCAATTTAAAAGATAGTATTTTAGTCAACTAGATAGGTTGTTATTCTATTCCAATCACATATGAGAGTTATTTAGGACTCATAGAGGCTATCATGTCCTATAGTACATACTTAGTACTTACCATAGATAGTTGATTGTGTTCCATAGTAAGCATAGGTAGTGAGACATTATATTACTATAAAATAGACCCCACATAGTTATAAGCCTTATAACATTACACATCATAATTGGTATTATATGAGTAGTGACCATGACAATTACCATACAACACATGATTTCTTATCAGATTATGATATATCTACATCTAGTACCTTTCTCTCATGGCATGTAACCCTCACATTATGTGATTGAAAGACTCCCCACGATCCTCACATTGATTTACCATTGGTTATCAATTTTAAAAATTTAAAAATTTAAAAAAATATAATATTTCAAAAATATAAAAAAAAATAATAAAATACAAAAATATTCAAAATAAATATTCAAAATATTTTAAAAATAAAAAATAAGTACCTAAATATGACATTATTACTATATTACACTATTTACATATGTTATTTTTCACAAGTTTGGTATATGGCATATTCTTTTCATACACATGCATTTCACATTATTTGAGTGTGATGTAAGACATAAAGGTTACACATGGACATATATATTGTAATTTCCCTCTACCCAATGCTTATGCCAATACTAGGGGAATCTTATTCAAAAAAATTCATTATTTTAAGTTATATCTTTAGATAACTTTATACCTTGTTGAGTTATCTATATTTCTTACATGTTTTCCTAGTTACTTATATCTTATAAATGTTACATAAATATGAAATTATAAGATGATGTGGCATTGATACATATGGATGGTGTAGACTAGTCTTTACTTATGTTATGGTTTATTAATGATGTTAATATTGCATGATATGATAGTCATTACTTACCTATTATGTCTGGCCCCTAGTCTTGTTTGATTCAACCTTTTTAGGTCCCTTATTTGATGATACATATTAATTTCCCTTGTGTATGCCCCTTGGCCTTGTTTTATACAACATTTTTATGCCCCTTTTTTTATGTGACATATTTATATCCCTTGTGTGTGTCCCTTGGCATTTTTTTATTGTGTCATATTTATGTCCCTTGTATGCATACTTTGGATTTATGTGTGACACCAATTTTTTTTTAATATTTTTTCACTTATTAAGCTTACTGAGATTGAGAGGTGCCATGAGACATAAGATGAATTTTTATTACATAGTCTTATTTAGTTATATTTTCAATGTGGCTAGTACTATGCTTTTTATTGATATATTTATCTAAACATGAAACATTTATGATATGCATTACATACTTTAAATACATGCCTCAATTTTTATATACATTACTAAAATTACATATTATCAACATGTTCAAATGATAATACTTGATGTTATCTTTATACAATACAAGATACAATTAATTTTTCCTTTGACATGAGTAACTTATAGGACACATCCTTCATATCTAAAGGAAGGCATTACAGTGGGATTTTCATATAGACATAAGCCTTCATGAGTAGGAAAATATATTTTTAATCATAGTAAAAATTTCATATATTTAGGATGGTTTAGATATCATATGGTTTAGTCACATAATTGATATTCTACACATCATTATATGTTATGGGGTCATATGCCATACATATGCACTCATTTCACATAGAATTGAGTACATATTAATATATACTTGGGTACATATGCATGTGAATATGTACACAATTTACAAGAGTGGGAATTATATGTTTTCACATATACATATATTTTGGATATAGGTTCTTAGATTTAACATATAGACACATAATATTCTATATTAGTTTGTATATATTCAAGGTGCATAATATTTGTTCATCCACATATACACACTTTTAGATTCATGAAGAATGATAAAGGTTAATTCACATGTATAATGTGATAATTTACATAGCTCCAAAGGGAAATTATGTTATTTCATGCACATTTACATATTTTTAGTAAGAACTATCACATATTTTTATTTGTAAATCACTTTTTTCAATCACATCGAGTACGGACCAATATTTAATATATAAATCCATATAAAAAAATTTATTCATTTTTTTATAGGTAATGTATGTGTATTTTTGTTGATACTAAATGGACATAACATTACTTTTAGTAAACCCATCATGTCATTCCATTTCTTTATCAAATTTGAGTAGTTATTTGGGTTAGTACATCATGTATTTATCCCACATTTATGAGGGTTGGGTCATGTTGTATTTTTAACTCAATATATTTCATGGTTAAAAAAATTATTTCATAGTCACCTGAACTCACCATGTGATTTAAAAAGGAAGATAAGCTTTCTAATGCTTCAATAGGAAAGCATCATCTCCAATGAGTTTCAAGGGAAACATTGTTTTCATAAACACAAAATATGTGCTCTTTGATCTTTAATTTTCAAAATTCATGTTTAGATTTAAAATTTAAATATATGGACATTGAATAAAACATGTTAGTTTCATTTATTTGTTTTGAGTGACCTTCACAATTGGAGCTTCCTACCAAATACAAATTGTATTATACACATACAAGTATATATTTTTATTTTACTCTAGAAATTCTATTATTATAATAAAAAGGGGGAATTTTAGATGATTATTTTTTAATAAGTACTTAACACTAAAAATATTAACATACATTTACCACACATGACTTGTGTAAATAAATGTAGTCCTCACTCACCATTCTCTCACACCTACATGTTATCTTATGAGCTTGAATATTCCATTTTTTTGTACATACCTATAGTGAAATTAATTTTCATTTTAATCATGCATACCATAATACAAATATATCCTAGAACTTTAGTCAATAATGTTTGAGTGGGTTATCATCTCTAGTAAATACTGACAAATGTATGATATTACCAACCCTCTCCTAACAATGAATATTTTTTAAAATAAAATCTTTCATTATGGTTGGACCATTTTCCTATCATGACATATTTGAAATTGGTCTCATATATATTTATATATAAAATTAATGCCTCACTTGATAGTGGAATTTTCACTTATCTGGTACACTTATATACACTTTTGAGTTTGAGAAAATATACCCTATTTTACCAAATTACAAATCAATCATTAAGAGCAGTCAAAATACAAGTCTAAATAATATAAAAGATAAATCAAAGTGAAAATTTTAAATTACATTAATATAGAAAATAATAATAAATTTGCATTAGGTGGGATAACTACATATGTCTTCAGTTCCCTCTTTTGTGTATCAAATACATAGGTAGTGGACAATCATCAATAGGGGTGATTGGGGATATCTCATACCATTACAATTTCATAGTTTTTTAGGCTTTCTGACCTTTATAAGCATGTCTATGGTTTTAAAATTAGGTATATTTGTTTTTGTTGTTTTGGGAATCAACAATATTTGAAATCAGATATACATAGATTTTAGAGATAGAAAAAGGTGATCGTATAGTCATAGACCCATATTTTGGCACATACACTAATAACCACTATAGGTAGTTATTGATAGTTAATTATAACCTAATTTTTATAAACCCCAACAACCTATACATTAAAAAAATTCCTAAACCAAATGAATAACATGCATGCTTTAGTCTATTTCCCATTGTTAGAACATAATCAAAACTAGACATTTAGTCAAAAAATATAAGTACTTATCTCATTGTTTTACTTACTATAATTAACATTTATGTCATTTATCAAATCATTGTAATAATTTTTATTATTTTACATTCAGATTCAAGCTTAAATTCCATATTTAGTAATTTGAATTTGTATACTATTTTCCATCCTAGTAGGGTTTATGAAACCAAATTAGGGTAAAATAACTATGTATCTCACACATTGAAACTATACCTCGATGTAATTTTGTGTAGAATTAATGAAATATGAATAATTTTTTTTGAACCTAATTTTATAGATGTGAATATGAATTTATATGAAATACACATAATACCTTATCTTGGTATAATAGGGTGATGCACAAATAATGATTGTGATTTATGCACACACTTTAAGATTGACTCATTATTTCTCATAGTTTTGCAAGCATTCTCAATTTAAATTTTTATTTTGGTCTCCTTTCTATGGAATATAATGTTACATAGAAAACTTTTAATTGATTTTTAGTCATAGACTATCACCTCACATCATTCCTCATAGTTATTTTTTTCACGTAACTTTCATGAAATTTAGTGTCTTTCATTAATTATCATATTACCTTGACACCTTTATTAATGTATTTACATGATTAATGCACACCTTATTTGAAATAGTCATAGTATTTTTAGTATTATAAGATATATTTCATAGTTTTCATAGGTGTTAAATCATCTCATTTATTCTATAACATTTTTAATGTTGTGCACTACATTTAATTTTTGTAGCATACCTCAACATTTCACATCACTACATAGTAACTCACATGTCAACCTTATTATGATTTATTTTCTAGATTATAGTTGTTAAAACATATTTTTTTAGAAATTTTAAATATTAGAGTTCTTGAATAAACACTTTTCCACCACTTGACATACCAAATGACATATTTTACATATATGCCATGTCAAGATATATTTGTAGTGTGACATGTGTATGATCATAACCACTAAATGATTAGGTAATATGAAAAGATTCTTAACCATCTCTCTATAAATCATCATCAATATTAATATGTAATGAAATTATTTAGATGTTCACACATAATGATATTATATCACATAGGATAAGAAAATATAAGAGATCACACAACAATAATTAACAATAGAACAAAATACTGGATAATATAGCAAAGCCACTTTGAGGGGGCAACCTCCACAACAATGCACTAATAAAAAAATACTTAACATAATGAATAAATAATAACCACTACCTCCTATATATAGTATACTTATCCAAGGTTATTCCATAAGATGACCTATCTAATAACATAGAGAAATGTAACAAGTAAATAAAAGAGGTATGTAAGCTATAAGTTAGCCACACATATCCCTAGACACACCAATGATTAAGGGCATAACAAACCCCTCCCCTTAAAAACAATGTTGTCCTTAATGTTGTATAAAATCTAGATGTTTTTTCACAAATGCTTCATCCTCCCAAGTGGCATATTCACATGGTAGATTATTCTATTTGCTCAAGTACTTTGTAATTGCTAGGGAATGCAGCTACTTGGTGCACCTATGAAGGATCACCTCAGGATCAAGAACAACTCTACCTTCCTCATCCAATTATAATAATTATATTTAAATGGAAAATATATTTCTAATGAGTTTATTTAGGCATGATACATGAAATATTGGATTTATACGAGTGGATGAGGGAAACTCTAACTTGTAGGCCACACTATAAATTTTTTGCAAGATCTGATAAGGCCCATAATACTTAGGGGATAACTTGTTATCCTTGTTTTGTTGCTTAAATTACATTTTTTTTGTATGGATGAAATTAAACAAATACCAAATCACCAATTTCAAAATGCCTCTCACTTCTATGTTGATCTACTTGTTTCATGTGATTATGGGCCATAGCTAAATTTTCATGCAAACTTGCAAAGACCTCCTGTTGATGGTGAATATGTTATTCAACTAAATGAACCTTAGCATGGAATTTTAAGATTAAAGTTATGGATGGAAGGTGGTATCCATATAGTGCCATAAAATGATACATTTTGGAAGAACTATGAACAAAAGTATTATACCACCATTCAGTAAATGGTAGCCAATGAACACATGTATCCTATTTATCAAAAATAAAACAATAGAGATATCCTTCCAAACATTTGTTTACTACCTCAATTTTTCTATTAGATTAATTATGATAGGATGAACTATGAGCCAATTGGATGCCCAAACATGTAAATAACTTAGTCCAAAAATCACTAGTAAAAATGGGATCTCTATCATTGATAATGATCTTAGCGGTCCCATGCAATTTTTGAACTGCATTGAGAAAAGTAGTAGTTATTATACTAGAAAAAAATGGATAGGATAAAAAACAAAAATTAGCATACTTATTGAGATGATCCACAACAACCATGATAAAATTTTGACCATTAGATCTTTGTAAATCTATAATAAAATCCATATATACCTCTTCCCCATGCTGGAAAGGGATGGATAAAGGTTGTAAAAACCTAGGATCTTTATGGCTTCACCTTTATTTTGTTGATAGATCATACATTTAGCCACATATTTTTGGACATCCCCCTTGAGACCTTCCCAAAATAATCTTTCTTGATTCTATGATAGGTTTTAAAAAAATCTTGAATGAACCCCAATTGGAGTTTCATGAAGTTCTTGAAGGATTTTATGTTTAAGAAGAGAATGCTTACATAGGTATAATCTGTCTTTATACCATAATGCATTACCCTTCCATGTGAATTTTTCAAATCCACCTAAATCTTGGTAAAGATATTGAATCAAATCATGGGTATCACTATCATGTTCCCATTCTGATCATGCTTTAACTAGCCAATCTACATGTAAAATGGTTATAACACATAGCAATGCCTCAACCAATTCATCTTTTTTGGATAGTGCATCTACCACCACATTATCATTGCCTTTTTTGTAGACTATTTCAAAATCATAAAGTAACATCTTAGTTACCCATTTTTGTTTTTATTTAGATGACAACCATTGTTCTAAAAAATATTTGAGACTATCATGATTAGTTTTTACCTAAAAGTGATGACCCATCAATTAAGGTCTCCATTGTTTGACTGCATTCAAAATGGCCATCATTTCCTTCTCATCGATGGGCATGTGCTTATTTTACCCTATAGTTTTCAACTTTCAAATGAATGTGGTTTGCCTTCTTTCATGAGTATATCACCCATACCATACCTAGATGTATCACATTTAACCACAAAAGTCTCAAAAAAATTAGGAGTGGCCAATACTGGAGTAGTGCACATAACCAATTTCAATTGTTCAAATACCTATGTAGCTACATCAATCCATTTAAAGTAGTCTTTATTTAACAAAGAGATAGTGAGGCAACAATACTACCATAATTTTTGACAAACCTATGATAGTAACTAATAAGCCCCAAAAATCCCTAGAGTTACTTTAGTGTCTTATTAATTATCCAGTCTACCATTGCTTGTATTTTTTTAGGATCCAATTTCACTCCTTCATAAGACACCAAATGACCCAAATATTCAATCTCACAAGCCCCAAAAGTACATTTAAAAGGTTTGGCATATAGTTGATTTTGTTTTAAAATGGAGAGTACCTATTTCACATGTTGGAAATGGTCTTCCCAATTTTTATTGTAAATGAGGATATCATCAAAGAATACTAGAATAAATTTCCTCAAAAATGGCTTAAAATTACTATTCATAAAACTCTAAAAATTAAATGGTGCATTTGTCAAACCAAAAAGCATAACTAGAAACTCATAATGGCCCTCATGAATCCTAAAAGTGGTTTTGGGTATATATTCATCATGGACTTGGATTTGATGATACCCAAAATGCAGATCTAACTTGGTAAAATAAAGAGCACCATTCAATTCATCTAGTATATCATTAATGTCAAGAATATGAAACTTATCTTTGATAGTGTACTTGTTGAGTTCTTTGTAGTCAGGGCACATCTTCTAGGTGTCATATTTCTTTCTCACCATGATAAATAGTGAAGAATATTTTCTTTGGGTGTGGTGAATGATTCTTGCATCTAACATCTCCTGTACCATCTTTTCAATTTCACTTTTAGGGCATAGGGATACTTGTATGGCTTGATGTTGGGTGGTGTACTACAAGGAATAAGTGTGAGATCATGATCATGCATGCAACTAGGTGGAAGTACTTTTGGTATGTCACTAAATATAATAGAATGGGTATCAGTCAATTTTTTCAAATCAATAGGTGGAAATGGCTGATTTCAATGTACTTTCATGGAAACTAAGTGATCTACAAATCCCTTAGCACCCTTATAGAGAATCTTTGCCATTGATGGGAGTAAACAAGTTATGGAGATTTAGCCCTTAATCCCCTTGGCTCAAATATCCTATCTTTATAATGAAAATTCATGAATAATTCTTGTAAATTCATCTCAATAATTCTCAAAGTGGTGAGCCATTGGATTCACAAAACAATATCAACTTCACCTATGGGAATAATAAACATAAGAGAATTCGATAAGTAGTCTCCCATGGCCAAATTAATACTATAACATTTACTTGAACAACTAAAAATACCACCATATATAATAATAAACTAAAATTTTGGATCTAGATAAATTAAATGGTTCAAATGAGTAACCAACATACTATGGATAAAGTTGTGAGTGCTCCCAAAATCAATCAAGATAGTGACCTTCTATTTCTTAGGGAAACCCATCACCATAAGAGTTTGGGGAGTAATAATAACTGAAAGGGAATGATAAGAAATAATAGGCTAATATTCTTCAAAGTCCTCCTTAATAACTTTTGCATCCTCATCATGTAATTCTTCATCATCTTCATCATCATTGGCACCTTCACTGTAAAACAACTTCTTTTTAGCACAATGATGGTCTTTGCTCTATTTGTTGTCACAACCATAACACAACCCTTTGGCTTGATTCTCCTCAATTTGTCATTGTGTTAATCTAGTGGGATGTGGAAATGATGGTGCTAGAAAGTTATGATCATGACTAGTAGTAAAAGTTTTCCTTTTGACCATCTCTTTTTCTATCATACATCCCCTAGGGATAGCTTTTGATATAGATGTTGGGCTGATCATTCAATCCTTGAATTGGATGCTATCTTTGAGGCCACCCAAAAATAGATCAATAAAATTTTCCTTAGTTATATCTTCTACCCATAAAGAGAGATTCTAAAATTTACGAATATAATCCTTCACAATTCTTGTTTGTCATAGCTTGGCAAATTTTCTGAAATAGTCCTCAAAGACATTAGTCCAATAATGAGCTAACAAATCCTTAGTGAAAATAGACCATGTAATAGGGGCACCATTATTTTTATTTTGATCACAAAACCAATGATACCAAATGAATTACTTAGGTTCTAAGTACAAGGATACCACTATCACCTTCTAAGAACTAGGGGTTTGATGCAGCTCAAATAAATTCTCAATTTGGGTAATCCAAGTGATAGGATCCTTACCATCAAAATTATGCATGTACTCTTTTGGTAACATCAATTTCATACTAGTATGGGAGTTGTTGAGAGGAGGATTTGATAGGTAAAGTGAAGGGTTGTTGGGTTGAAACTAAGATGTAAGGGTAGATAATTAAGTAGTGATATGTTGTAATTCATTGTGAACCCCATTAATCATTCCACACATCCCTGAAACATCATCTTGGAATGTAAAAAAGTCATCATGACTCACCAAGTTATTTATGTCTACTTGAAGCTAAAAAATTATTTGATCTAGAGTTCTAGATTCCATGTCATTGGTAGAAGGAGTCTTAGGAGTTTCTTGCCCCACTTTTCTTCCCCAAGTACCTAGACCTACCATATACAAACTATAGGAGGGTTTTTACCCCAGAAAGAGTGTACCAAGAAATGGTACCATTGTGATCACCTTGTCAAGATGAATATAATGACTACCTTTGTGCACTAGGGTAAAAATTTTGGTACCAAATAGTGTACCAACAAAATATACTATTGTGATCATCTCACTTAGGTGAACCTACCAATTGCAATTGTGTAAATGAAATTTTTCCTAGGTTTTTTTTTGGTTTTTTTTTTGGTTTTTTTTTTAATATTTTAAAAAAAACATTTTGAGTAATATTTCACAAATGAAAAAAAATAATTCTTCTTAGATTGCAAGTTGTGTTTTTTCACTCCCACCGCTCCCAGAAGCCATGCCTCACTAGATCCAAAAAAAAATGCTTCAAGAAACTTGCCCAAATCAAAGCTCTGATACCAATTATAATGAAATCACTTAAATTTTTACATATAATGATATTATATCACATAGAATAAGCAAATATTAGAGATCACACAACAATAATTGATAGTGGAATAGAATACTAGATAATATAGCAAAGCCACTTTGAGGGGGAAACCTCCACAATAATGCACTAATAGAAAATACTTAACATAATGAATAAAAACTAACCATTAACTCCTATATATAGTCTAGTTAGCCAAAGTTATTCCATAGGCCAACCTATCTAAGAACATAGAGAAATATAGCAAGTAAATAAAAGAGGTATGTAAGCCACAAGTTGGCCACACATATCCATAGACACACCAATGGTTAAGGGCATGACATAATATCAACTTACATTTTATATATGCATATATTATAATATTTTATAAATATGTTAAATGGAGTGAATGTGCACACACGTTATTTTAATTTGAATTTATATAATTTTTCAAACACATTATGTTCTTTATTCTTTCATATTAATCTAGGCAATTAGCAAGGATGTAATCCTATTTTGATACAATAATTTTACCTCTTAGCATTATTATTTTAGTGTAAACATGTATTTTCATTATTATATATTATGGATAAAGGTTTGATTTTTGTATTTCAGTTTTTCTCTTAGTCTAAATATGTTAGTATATATTAATAGTTTAATATTTATTCACACATTCTACCACTAATAACATGTTTCTAAGTGTGCATTGGTCTAACACAATAAAGGTCATGTGCACCACTAAGTATATCAAAATCCTTCACAAGTTAAGAAAACATATGGAAAGGGTTGTCACTAACTTGAATTATAAAGTAGTATGACTAATACCTTATTTTGGTATGATAGGGTGATATACAAAGTGATTTATGAACACACTTTTGGACTAACTTATCATTGCTCATAGTTGTGAAATTCTCCTCAATTTTATTTTTTAGTTTGGTCTCTTCTCCTCTATGGAAGATAATGTTACGTAAAAAACTTATAATTCATTTTTAGTCATGGACTATCACCTAACATCATTCCACAAAATTATTTTTCTTCACACAACTTTCATGACACTTAGTGTCTTTCATTAATTATCATGTTACCTTGACACCTTTATTAGTGTAGACATGATTAATGCACACCTCCTTTTAAACATTCAATATTTTTAGTATTGTAATCTATATTTCATAGTGTTCATAGATTTTGAATCATCTCATTTATTCTATAACATTTTTAATGTCATAAACTGCATTTCATTTTTTTTGTGTACCTCAACATTTCACATCACCACATGGCAATCTCACATATCAACCTTATTATGCATTATTTTTTTAAATTATAATTGTTTCAACATATTGTTTTAGAACTTTTAAACCTTAGAGGTTTCACATAAACCCTTTTTGACCAATTGACACACCAAATGACATATTTTACGCATATTCCATGTCAAGATATATTTGTATTGTGACATGTGTATAATCATAACCACTACATGATCAGGGAAGATGAAAAGACTCTTAACCATCTGTTTATAAACCATCATCAATATTAATTATCAACTTACATTTTATATATGCATGTATTATGATCTTTGATAAATATATTAAATGGAGTTTGTGTGCACACACATTATTTTGATTTGATTTTCTCTAGAATTAGAACACATTATATTCTTTATTCTTTCATATTAGTCTAGGAAATTATCAAGGATGTACTCCTATTATGATATAATGATTTTACCTCTTAGCACTACTATTTTAATGGAAACATGTATTTTCTTTATTATATATTATGGATAGAGGTTTGATTTTTATATTTTAGTCTTTCTCTTATTCTAAATATGTTTGTATATATTAATAGTTTAATATTTACTCACACATTCTACCACTAATAACTTGTTTTTAAGTTTGGCTTGGTATAACACAATAGAGGTCATGGGCACCACTAAGTAGATCAAAATCATTCATAATTTAAAAATACATATGAAAAGGGTTGCCACTAACTCAAATTATGAATTAGTATGACTAATACTTTATTACTCACTCTCTTTATCTTGGACTTGTTCTATTTTTTAAATGATTTGGGATGACTTGGTATAAATAGAATCCTCTAATACAATAATTTTCACCTATGATAACTTTGGAAATATAATAATAAAAAATCAAGGAACATAAATTAAGTAAAAATTAAGGGGACCCATAATAGGATGAAGAACAATATCAATAATCTCATTGATGTCACCTAGAAAAACATATAATGCAAGAATTGAGTAGCATTATAATTATCTATACAATTATCTCGAAGTATGAAAACCAATAGATCTATAAAAGTATTATATGTATTTTAAAGTCCTAAGGTCTAAACAATAGGTGTTTTCAAGTAGGATTATTCCTATAAATAAACAATTATACTCAAGTGTGGTAAGCATGATAAAACATGGAAAACTAACATACTAAAATGACATTGTACTAAATTTAGGTGTCTATAGAAACAATTCAAATCCTATAAATATAATTTATTAAAAAAAATAAAAATTAAACATTCTAAAATCTTAATCATCACTATTTAACTTCCCTTGGAGGTTAAGACCTTTGAAAATTAGTTCTTTTGAAGGAAAATAGGTTAGAAATTTAACCATCTTTGAGAATCAATATTTACCTTCTATTTTTTACATATTTTTGCCAAATAAGCCTAAGATACATAAATATCACTTTTCTCATTTTAACAACATATTTATTGTTTGACTCTATTTTCCTCCATCCTTTGTCCTTCAAGTTTACTAGAGCCAAATTATTATTAGAAAATTTATCTCTTATAACCTTGATCTAATACCTACAAAATCTCATTTTAAATTTATTGTCATGTCTACAAATTATTTTTACTAAATGTCTAGGAAATAAAACAATAAAATATTTTCAAATAATTTTCATATTATACCATCTAAATAATAATAATTAAATATTAAAATAAATAGATTTTAAAATAAGAATTTAAAAAATATTCCTACTTATAACCCATGGATTTCTTAATCTTAGAGAATTGAATATGATATTCTCAAAGTTTTAATCTCAATTCATAATCATATCCTCTTATCTTTAAGTAAGTGTTTTAGACTCAGTAGTCCTTTTAGATTTTACCTAATGTGGATAAAATATAAAATGATTGATGAGCTCATGAAGTAGTGGTGGAGTGAACCATCTCCTAGGGGAAGCACAAAAATGTTCACTATAGCATTTAAAATGAAAAATTTTATATCTCAACTAAAGAAATGGAATCAAACTAATTTTGGGCATATTTTTAAAAAGAGAATATAAATAAACTTGATAATACATTCAAGTAATTAGTCATGATAGTTCTTCTTTAGAGTGAAAAAAATATTAGTAGATAATATTAAATAAATAAATAAAAATTTGGAAAAAAATATTATAGATAAACTTAGCTAAAATATGGGGATAAAAATACCAAGTTATTAAAACAATATCCCATAGTGAAGAGGAATATTAATATGATCACTAGACTCAAAATATAAAACAATTTCAGCTATGGAGATTTGGAGGAGATAAAAATGGAGGAAGTAAATTTATCCCATATTTTCCTCAATGAAACATATACTTATAGTGATGTAGTTGAAATCAAATTTTTAAATTTTATACCTAACAGAGTTATGCAAACTCAAAACTAGGATTTAATAGAAGAGATTTCAAAGGATGAAATTAAAAATGTTATTTGTAACATGAAGAATGACAAATCTCTAAACTTTAATGGATTCCATCCAAGTTTTTTATAGGATTTTTGAGATATAATAAATAATTAAATTAGATTATAATTAAATGAATATATAAAATATTTGAAAATTGTTAAGGACTTTAACTACACTTTTGTAGCTCAAATTTTGAATAAATTTAAAAGAGCAACCCATAATAATGAAAATTTTCCTTTGGAATGGAGTTGGTGAGAAATTTAAAATTTATCCCATGAAATGGAAGTAAGTTTTTATACAAAATAATGAAGAAGGAACATGGATTATAAATTTTTATAATATAGATAAAGATTTAGGTGCTAAGTTATTTTGTAAAATGTATGATGAGAAGGAGGCCTTTTGGAGTAAATTCCTTTGTCAAAAATACCTAAATTTTTTTAAAGAGACTCTTATAATTTTATCCAATTAAAATTTGAATGAAAGGATCATACATATTAATTTTAACTATTAAAATCAAACGTATAATTTGTGATAATATTTCCTAGAAAGTCAAAAATAGTAAAACAATAAACTTTTAGAAATAATCCTACTCCAATGTAGTTATTTTTGAAAATAACAATCTTCTTAAGTCATTTTTAAAAATTATTTATGAACTTACTAAGAAATATATTATAAAATCATTAGGCTGAAAGTAAAAATTAGGGATATTTCCAAGATATGGAAAGATCATGTTTTAGATAACACTCCTTTCACCCCTAATGGTATGCATTTTTTCTCCAATTTCTTAAATTTACATTTAAAAAATATAATTCAATAGTTTATGATTTGATTAAATTATGTAATCATATTTTTAGAATATACTTATTCAAATAATGTGATGATTATATTTTTGCATTCAATGGGGTTCCTTGGTTGTGGGATAGGGTATGGTTTTACTCTTATGAAAGTAATTTTTTTATTTCTTTGATTGTATTTAATAAAAATAAGATGATAAATAGAGATTATTTCCAATATATTTAATCTCAATTTCACTCTAAATATTTACTCTATGTCGATAATGTTGATAATATACTCATATTCTACTTTATTGTCACTTTTTATGCAAATTTTAGAGCTTGTTTGGGCACATGTAATTTATATCCATTTTATTAGCCTATGAAAAAATAAAGGATGAGAAAACTAAATATTTATAGAGTATGGATCCTTTGATTTTTTGGATACTTTGAAAAAAACACAATAATAGAATTTTCAAGGATAAATCTAAAAATTTGGAAATTTTTATTATTTATCTTGAATCTCTCTTCTAAAAATTTTCTATTTCTCACAATCCTAAAAATAATGTCTTTCACCATGAAAAATCATGAGGATGTTTTAATTTTAATTCTTATGAAGCTTAAAAATGAAAGTCAATATCATCTAGATTTTGTGCCATAATTAGGAATGGGGAAAGCATCCTCTCTTCTACTAAAAAAAATCCATTTTATTTGAATAGTACAATAGAGTGTTTGGATTTAGTGAATGATATTAATATTTATAGAGACCTTAACATTAAAAATTTGGAATTTGAAGGAGATTCACATATCACCATCAATTTCATAAACTTTAAGCATATACCCAACTATAATTTAATAATCATGTCATATGAAGCATTAGTCTTTGTTGAGAACCTCAAAAGTATTACTTTCATTCATGTTTATAGGTAGATAAATATTCCAATATACTTTATTGATGATATTGGTCTCACTCACATTCATAATGGAAATTGATTATGTATTGGAATATTAACATTGATGTCAATGTCAAAGTGAAGGGCAAGATATAGACTCGATCATTGTTGGGAGAAGAAAATTGGAAAAGAAAATTGCACGGGATATTTCTTTAGTTTTTCATGCATTGTATATATAATTATTATCTTGTGTATTTTGTCATATCCTCTCAGCCTATGAAAGGATATAAAATAAATAGTCTCCTCATTTTGGCACTAATATATGAATAAGAATATGAATAGTCAAGAACTAGAATGACTATAAATATGTATGCTTGTATGAAGAAGATTGATGACCCCTTTACTAAGATGAATATATGCTATCTAGTTCATGATTACCTATCAAATTTATTATGTTTAACATTATTTTGTATTATCATGTTTAATGCTAGGGATTAATCTATCTCAAAATTAGTATGAATGTTATGTACATATAAAATAAATGTTTATTTAATCTAGTTCCTTATGAGTGCACATCATTTATCTCTGTTATGCTTCTATTAACTAGTAATTCTCTGCTCTTCCCTATGTAAACTATCAAAATTTATCTATCCTTGTCCTTAGCATGTTTTGTTGAAATACGAACCTCTACTAATAATGGTGTGGTGATCATGGAATTGATCCTTATAGAGATAACTATGCTAAGATGGTAACTATGACAATGAGATATTGAAACCTAGTTAGAATAGAAAATATGGCACTTCACATAAGAAGAATCCAAAAGGATGAGCCTTACTAAGAGTGAAATCATTTAGGATCATATATATGGTGAAAGATGTGATGTTTTTTGGTGCAAGCTACCTAAATTTATAGATAATTGGTTGACAAGACTTGAGTACTACTGCTTCCAATCTAGAGTGGGAAAAACCATTACTTAGACTGAAGAAAATATAGATCAATTGGTAAAATTGGAAATTGATTAGAAAAGAGTGGTAGAATAATGAGTTAAAACCAATATAGATGGATACACTACTAATTTTATGGTACAAATATATATATATATATATATATAATTTGAGGCTACACAAAACTAATTTGTTCAAGGAATTAGAGGGAAAGTTTTACAACTACCTCTTTTGTTGAAAATGTTGGTGATGGAAAAGGCCATGGTGGCTATCCCTACAAATATGGAGTAGTCACTTCAAGTCTATGAGGATGTTTGTGCATGATGTCAATTTATGGATAGATTAGTGACTATATCTTGAGCTTGAATCTATAATGGAGATGTGAGGGAAGGAAAGTCAAAAGAAAACTTTGGATTTAGAAAGGGAACTATGAAAATAGAGCAGATAGAATAAATGGATGGATACCCAAGTAGCTATGAAAAAAAGTAAGAATAGTAGTATATTATATGATTAATGAGTGCATAAAAGTGATGAGAGAGATGATGAGTGAAGGTTAAACAAATATAATGATGATGGATGCTGGGAAAAAGAGTGAGAAGATGAAGAGTGAGTAGAAGAACAAACGTGTGAAGAAGATGAGAGTAGTTTAGGAGTAGAATGAATGAAAGATAGAAGTAGTGGACAGCTACAAGAAAGGGTACTAAAAAAATAATAAGAATTAAAAAAGAAACAAAACTTGGTCATAGGTTAATTACAAGCTCAATCACAATAGAGAAAGAAGTCATTGGAAAGGATTATTCACTAGAAGTGTACGCATCCCACAACCCAATCTTATATATCCTAGTAGAAGTTTTTAGCTAGATAAGCAAGGGGATAAGAGATGGAAAAAATAATTTTTAGAGCATGTAAACCATTGAGGAATATAAATCCAAGAAAATTCAATAAGGAAGGATTTGAAATACATAGGAACAGGTGAATTTGAGCAACAACAACAAGGAAGTGTAGACAAGTAGAGTACACACAAAAATTCCTCTAGTGCATAGAGTAGGACATAGGTAGGAACACCTAGGCCATAATAACCTCAAATAATAGTTGTATATAAGATTCCATATATACCAACCACTATGTTGAAATAGTTAGGAGGATTCTTAAATCTAACCATTTATGATGGGTCTATAGACCCTAAACAATACCTGTTAACTTGTAAAATGAAGTGGCAAGATAAGGGCCTAGCTGATGAAAATTTATTGAAATGCGAATTAGTAGGGGATTTAGTTTAGAGATTTATATAATTCATATACAAAATATATCTCCATAATTCAATTTTAAAATATGTTTAGGATGGGATAATTATAGAATTTAAGATTAAGAAATGCACTAACTAGATAATATAGGACTTGAAGGAGATCAAGTAGAAGTTTGGAGAGTCAGTCTATGACTATGATCACATATTTTTGGATGTAATGAAAAAATTAGAGTTAAATTTAATAGATAAATACAAATAATAATGTTTTGTTGAAGGACTAAGGTAGGATTTAGTTTTCCATTGCACAAACTCAATATGAGACAAAAGCATATGCCAGAGCTATTGCACTGCATGTTGAAAAAATTGAAGAATATGGTGAAACTCCTATAGATAATTCAAAATTTAAAAATACATTATAATATTTCTTGAAAAATATGGAGTAGTGTCATGAAATAAAATCATAAATTGAACATGTGGTGTGTAGAGTACAAAAAAGAAACACACCACCAAAATGATTACATGAAAGTAAAGATGGAATTTTGCAAATTTTTTGAAGTAGTAGGTCATTCCATGACATAAATCCATTTAATACAATAGTATATCAAAATGACTTAGAATTTTTACTACAATTTTTGAAAATAAACTACCCATAATGAGAATAATCATAGAGCTTTAGAGGAACTTAAAGAGGGAATCTCTAAAAATGTGTTTACCTTTGTAGTGCAACAAATTTCCTCAGTGAAGAAAATAATTATAGGCCTAGAGCTTGATAAGAATTATGTGACCTAAATGGGTCCATAATGGATTCTAAGTTCACCATAGTACTAGCCTCATGGTTTATCTAGATAGACTCCTTCATTGAGTTGGACACCCCCATCCCATCAATATCAGTATCTAACATCTTGGAGTTCACCCATAACACAATTGTAGTATGGGAGACAATAATCAATAGTATTAGTATTAGAATTATATGAATCCACAAGGAGGATATCAATCTAATAAGGGAAAAGGTCATGGAAGATATAGAGGAGGATACCAAGGTAGTTGAGAAACCGATTATTAGCAACCTCCTCTATAATGCTACCTATGTGGAGAATACAATCATATTCAAAGAAACTTCCTAATGAATCCATAGAGATAATCATATTATGAGTAATATAGAGTCACCAATAAGCATGATATAGAAGATTATCCTATTCTATAAAAGTTCACCTTTGTAGCGCAACAAATTTCCTCAGTGAAGCAAATAATTATAGGCCTAGAGCTTGATAAGAATTATGTGACCTAAATGGGTCCACAATGGATTCTAAGTTCACCATAGTACTAGCCTCATGGTCTATCTAGATAGACTCCTTCATTGAGTTGGACACCCCCATCCCATCAATATTAGTAGCCAACATCTTAGAGTTCACCCATAACACAATTGTAGTATGGGAGACAATAATCAATAGTATTAGTAGTAGAATTATAGGAATCCACAAGGAGGATATCAATCTAATAATGGAAAAGGTCATGGAAGATATAGAGGAGGATACCAAGGTAGTTGAGAAAACAATTATTAGCAACCTCCTCTATAATGCTACCTATGTGGAGAATACAATCATATTCAAAGAAACTTCCTAATGAATCCATAGAGATAATCATATTATGAGTAATATAGAGTCACCAATAAGAATGATATAGAAGATTATCCTATTCTATAAAAGTAGAGGAAGAAAAATGCTATCCAAAATGTAAACATGGTAAGTGTGAAACCTAAAGAAAATGCCTTTCTAAATGATGTGACATGAGCATACAGAAAAAATACTCCCTCCACTTGAGTTACCTTAGGATCAAGGTATCAGAAAGGTTAGATAAGATAAATATATGGATCCATCCATAGAAAAAAGTCTTATGATTGAATATGCATAGTTTTTGAAAAACATTCAACAATAAGAATCCACTGATGGCAATGTTGCAGACATTGATTTGTAAATGTATGGTAAAATTTTGCACATCATATGATAAGATGGAGTTGTCACTATGATAAAAAAATTTACAAAAACTCTTGAGTACTTTGTATAATGAAGACATATCATAGAACATTATGAACATATTAGATAATATTTTGGAATGTGCATGGCATGGCCAAAAAAATATAGAAAAGCTAACTTGGTACATCAAGATGAAGAAACCATAAGATGTGGACATGTGGATTGATATTAAAGTTTTAGGATATGAAATATAAAATGTTGTCTTTTATTTTGATAACACAATAAATATGATTCCCAAATCAACATAGGAAGCTATTAGATGACCAGCCCTTAACTATAACCTAGAAACTCTAAGCTTGGCTGACTATGGGAAAGTTGAGCCTATTGACCAATTAGAGGATGTTTAAATCAAAGTCACAAATTTATCTCTATGAGGAGACTTTGAGATCATAAACATGAAGATTGTGACAATTGACTATCTTACCTTGATAGGAAATAAATGGGCATATGATGGTTAGATGAATATCAATACAGTACTTAACCAACTTGATGCACATCAAAGAGATAATATTATGGTCATTCCCCTCAACAAAGTGCACAAACTATATATAATTCCTAATATACTAGACTCTTCACATGTTTTGCAAGAAACTAGTTGGATGAAGGTTAATACAGAGGAAAATCCTAATGATTTATATGAAATGCAATATAATTTCCTATACCAATAAGCAAACCCCAAGTCAAGTCAATTTTTACCCATCAATTTAACATAGCCTAATAATGGGGACCAAAAATTGAAACTACATAGAAAATTGAAAATCAATTCATCAGTGAAGATTGTGCCTCCATGTCTATAAAATTAGCCCCTCATTTATAAGTTGATTTCTTGTACCAATCCAACAATCACATGCCTGATGATATATAACCAATAAGGTAAGACATAATGCCTTGGGAAGCAACTTATTCTATCAATGGTGATTCAAATATGAATCTTCTTAACTAGGCCCATGATGACCATGAACTTAGGCCCATGAGGATGGTTATTGCACATGAACATCAAGTACCTATATATTATGTAGTGGAAGACATCAATGATTTTATTCTATGACTACAAGTCCATATTTTGACTATAAATCAATGGGTTAGCACACTAAACTATGATTTGAAGGGAGTTTATAAAATTTTGTGGGTAACTCATAAAGATAATTATCTGGAGTGGGATGACTCTTATGAACCCATGATTAGTAGATTTTAGCTCCCACAATTCATCCATACTAACTAGCCATATTTTCAAGAAGTAAAATTTCATGAGATTCATGTACATAAATGTGTTGAATTTTTGAATGCATAACATGTGACACCTAAGTATTAGGCTCATAAATTTCACTACACAATGGTCCCACTACCCACAATATGGTACATGCACTATAAGCATAGGAAAGAAACCAAACATTTGGATTAAGTGTAGAGTGACTTCATACAAACTTTTGTTTTTGAAGATGAAAATATATTATTATATAATTCATTTTATAAACTCAAGTAATTTCTATGCCATGGGTGCACAAAAGATATCATCACCATAATAGAATCAATAACATAGAAAAATGCAAATTTTGATTTTAATTCTACACTCCAAAAGTATAAAGTTACTATGATAGAAGAACAAGCCTTGATTTAGCCTTGTCACTAAATTTAGGATGAGGTATATAATGATGAAGACTCTGATTCTGATGCAAATTTAGATTTGAATGATTTATTTAGACCTAAGCAACCTATAAAAACACTTAATGACACCAGTGCAGTGTTAATGAAGAAGATAAGCTACGTAGCATCCAAATCCTAGATAAGGAAGGGATAAAGAAGATATAAGAATAAATATATGATGAAAAATGTAACATATATCAGTAACCACTCAAGAAACACATTTCTAACATTAGAACAGAGGAGGTTCCAAAGCTGGCAAGTGTAGGTGACTATTAGATGGAGACTAAGATTTCAAAAGCTTTACAACCTCTGAGGGACTACCAAGATGTATTCACCACTAAGTTCTCAAAGGTATGAGGAGTTTCCCCATATATGGGTGAGATGCACATTGAATTAAAAGAGTGTGCATGTCTAATTAAGAATTGACCATACAAACTCAACCCCAATATTAAACTAAAATTAAAATCAGAATGGATAAGATGTAGGATACAAAGATAATCTATCTAATATAAAAATATGATTGGGTAAGCCTAATGGTAGTACAACCCAAAAAAATAAGAATAATCTAGGTATGTGGAGACTACCATATTCTTAATGATGCCTAAGTAAATTATCTATTCCCCATACCATTTATAGATGAAATCTTAGAGTTTGTCATGTGCCATAAAATATATTCCTTTATAGCTAGGTTTAGTGGATACCATCAGATTCTAATCATATAGGAGGATAGAGCCAAAATGAATTTTTCAATAGAGTGGGGTTATTTTATATACAAACTCATGATGTTTGGGATGAAGAATGGATGTGGTATTATCATGTGTAGTAGTCAAAACATATAAATATTTCATCCATGATTTCTTAGAAGTTTTTTTAGATGAAAGGATTGTCTTATCCTTATTTAAAGATAATTTATCCAAGTTGTATTTGATGTTAGAAAAATGTTGATCTTTGTTGATCATTTTAAATTTGAAAAAATGTCTATTCTTTACACCTTTTGGTGTTTTACTAAGACATGTTATTCGCAGTGATGGTATTTTAGTGGATCAAGATAAAATCATAGTAATCTTAAGTATGCCATCACCTGTTAGCTCCACTAAAGTGCACTCCTTTCTTGGACATATATGATACTAAATTTTTTTTATCAAAGGCTATGTATCAATATCATCTTCACTATAAACTTTACTACATAAGAATGCTAAGTTTGTATGGACATCTGAATGCCAAGTAGCTTTCATTGAGCTCAAATAATCACTAGTCATTGTGATTATACTTGTTTTCCCAAATTGGACAAAGCCATTTCATGTACATGTAGATACTTTGGGCATCATAGTTGGTGTAGTACTTGCATAGCCCAGAAATGGTGTGCTTGACCATCCCATTCACTTTACTAGCCAAACATTGTTTGATGCAGAGAAAAATTATAGAACAATAGAATGGGAAGCATTGTCCATTGTATTCAAATTGAAAAAATTATAGAACTATATTATGGAAATGCCATTTGAAATTTTCATGAACCATCAAGCTTTGTGGTACTTGGTCAACAAACTAATGCTAAGAGGACAAATATCTCACTAGCTAATGTTGTTTCAAGAATTTCAATTCTAAATAAATGTAAACCTAGGTAGAAAAAACATGGGGCCTAACCACCTTAGTCAAATTATAAATGGTGAAGATCCAAATTAACTACAAAAATGCTCACTTGATATACACCTCTTTTGTGTCACTATGAATCCTAAAAATTTCTAAGCTATTGCTAACTTCCTTGAGAAATGCATCTTCTCTATGCACTTTCAAGAATGGGACAAAAATTATTTTATGATGAGAACACTACCATACACTATTGTTAAAGGATTTCTATATCACTTGGGGAAGGATGAAGTCCTATGTAGGGTTGTCCTCGAACATAAACTCTCTCAGATCTTAGAGGAAGCTCATTAAGGAGTCATATGAGGACATTTCACAAGAGAGGATACGGTGAGAAAGATTATATAGAGTGAACTGTGGTGGTCAAATTTGTTTTCAGATGCACATAGAGTTTCAAAGCATTATGATGTCTACCAATATATGGGAAAATGTCTCCAAAAATATGAGATTCCATTACAACCTCTCCTAGAGGAACAACCATTTGAATAGTGGGTAATTGACTTTATAGGACCAATAAACCTTCCAAGTAAGCATAGAAAGGCTAGGTATATTATTAATGTGACAAACTATTTCAATAAGTGGTTTGAATTTGTTGCCACACCTAGCTATGGTGAAAATGACACAACAAATTTTTTGTATAAAAACATCATTACGAGGTTTGGATGTCTGATCAAACTAGTTAGTGTTAGAGGAATGCATTTCCTCAATAATACTATCAAAGCTTTGATAGAATATTTTATGATTGCACATCATAAAATCACTACCTATCATCCATATGTGAATGTCTAGGCTGAAGCTTCCAATAAGGTGCTAGGTAAAATTCTCACAAAAATATATGATGTTAAGTGGGATGACTGGGAAGATCACATTCCTATGATATTATGGGAATGCCACACAAATCATAAAAGGGCTATAGGATTTACACCATTTTAGTTAGTGTATGGTCTGGAAGCATTCATGCTAATAGAGTATCTACCCAATGTGCACATTTCTATGGTTATGCACCCAAGAGAGCAGGAATCTCTTACCAATCAACTATTAGACTTGAATATAATGTATGAGTTTAGAATAAGAGAAACATGGATATAGGAAATACATTAAAAAAAATTAAAAATCATGGCACAATAAAAAAAATTGTGCCATAAAGAATTCCACAAGGAGCAGCCATTTTTTTTTTGTGATAGCCAGTTTAAAGCATTCTGAGGCAAATTACAAATAAGATGGAAAGGACCTTACATTATTCATGACTTAACACAACAAAGAATAGTATTTTGAAGATATTTATAAGGAACCATACTTATAGGGTGAGTAAATGGTTGTAGGCTTCATCCCTTATGATAATAGGTATTGATATCATTCCACAACTAAGTGGGTGCTAAGTAATACCATTTAGATTAGGAATTTTCTATTTTACAAGTTTTCTATGTGTGTTTATTTTTTATTTCGTCTATTTGAATATGATCTCAATAAAAGTATTTGCAAAGTATGAATACCAAGCATTACATATACCAAACATGTGTAAGAAGCACCATGTCTATCATCAAAAAATTTAATGAGTGACTAAAAAAAATTTAACTTTAAGAAAGATGCTAAAATGTCACATCAACAAGATATCCTTTAGATAATGGTCATCCACCAAAAATAAATGCATGAACTAAGGTTTGGTAGATATGATCTTCCAAAAATTGGTAGGTAGTCAACATCAATATTTTATACCCCTTATACAAGTACTTAAGGGCATAAGTCCACACATGCACCAACTACTAATGACTTTAAGAGCCAAATTAAACATTAATTCACCAATCCATTATTGTATTCAAGATGAATAGATAGCTAGGTATGGCTTAGATGTAGAATCAAAGAAGTGCAAAATCTATAAAACATAAATTCAAACTCCATATTTGCATTTCATACTTAGCATATTTCTAAGAGTTACACCTATCAAGAATCTGATCCATTCAATTACATCGATAATCAAACCAATCAAATTTATTCTCAAGCGACCATGGATACTATACCACTAATCTAACCTTTATTAGAAGCACAAAAGGAATCCTTATATATTGATATGGAGCTACAATAGATAAAATATAATGATCATGAGCCATTCTAATGCCTACATAAAGTTGAGTAGAAGATTTTCTAGTTGAACCCTATGGATGTTGCATATCCACTTGCCCTTGTAGCTCCACACATGTTTCAAAGCATAGACAATGAGTACCTTATTTGAATTCCAACATTTAGAAACTTGGGAAGAATTATTCAATTATTAATTGGATGATATAATTAAGAATCTATTTATTTCGGGCTGAATGACATGGTCATCATCAACACACAAGCCATGGCCCAAGCTCTAGGCATGCATGCATGTAGATATTCCTTGTTGGCCTACAAGACCAAAACACCTCCAATATTTCCAAAATTCAAAAACCTATATGTGTAACAAAGGTTAGGGATACTCATTAATGAGATTATAGATGAACCTATGTGCATCCTTGTACAAAAAATCACTAGACACTTTTGGCAGACAACCAAGTTAGTTAAGTAAATACCTAAGGGAGTTTTAGACATCACTCATAGGATGATACACCAAGGTAATTAATTAAATTATCCTAAATAATTTGTTTAATAAGTCATTACTAATATTGAGAAGTGTTGTACCACTCTGAAACAAACTTTTTAGTATCAATTCTTGATCCTCCTCTATTTCACATAGTGGAAGGCACCTAAGGGGGAAGTACACCTAAATATAGACTACTAGCTAGCATAATAGTTCCACAACCTCATATGGATGTATCAATGATGAGACCTCACACATAAAGGGAAGTTTAAAGCATGATGGGAGGATTCCCTAGACCTCATCACCACACACCCCATAGTTATAATGATATTTTGTAGTATTTGGGATAACATGACATTATCACCCTCATGCCTAAAGGGGTATACATCACCATAAATGAGTTTTCATGTTCACCTTTCAAACTAATTCTATTTTTCATCATGATGTATATGGAATAGGTTGAGGTGGCCAGATATAAAAATGTATCTAAGCAAGCAACCCCTCTACAATTGATGCCATTACATGTAGACATTCCTATGATACAACCTTCAAAACTAGCATCTAGTTCACAATAATAAAAGGGAAAGCACAAATTAAACCATCATTTAGTGTCACCTCTTCCAAAGTGCACAAAATGCAACACATGATGGAAATATGACCCAAAGGTGCCATAAATTGCTAGGTCCTATGATCTCATGAAAATGAGAACTAATACGTAGGAGGTCTACCAAGTCATGTTGGCAGACATGGTTGGGGACTATTATGAGAAAGAAGAGAAAAAGAGTTTTCATTCTATAAGGTGGAGTGTACAATCAAAATAAGAAAAAAATTCCTTCCTAATCTATGGGTATAACTCCTTGCCTATCCACCATCCATCTTTATTGTTACCGTTAAGGAAGAGGAGGAATAACTCTGACATAAAATGGAATTTTGTCAACCAGCTACTAATTCAACATTTTTTTCTAGATGTTGTATTTGCACCTGAGCTAGAGAGTTCACTAGTGTAACTTGTGCATATGCCAAGTATGATAAGGGAGACTCAATTCTCACCTTCACTTTAATAATGCACATTCAATCAACCAATTATTGAATAAAAAACATAACCTTCACTAAAAAATTTTACACCACATCCATAGTATACATTATTCACCATAATAAGAAGGAAGCAGATGGTCCTAGCTTATATGTGCATGATAAAGACTCCCTACCATCACTATAGGTGCAAGAGGTTGAATAAAGTGAAATAAAGTAGATCTCAATCAAAGAACAATATGCTACAAGAGAAGTTACTTGTACATATAAATACATACACAAGAAGGAAAGGAGGAAGAGAAATAAAGAAGAAGAGAAGCACTAGCTAGTAAAACTTCAAGTTGAGGAAGTATAGGCCTATTTAGAAATGAAATTGTGCAAACTAGGAAACACCAAAAAATGTATATTTTGAGTTTTATTGAATGAAATATATTAAAATTTTAAATTTATGATTTTTTATGTCATTTAAATTTTAAAAGTTTTTTTATGTCCTTACTATGCCTTAGGAGAGATAAAATGGCAAAACACAAGTCTGTTCATGAAGAAAAATAAGGTTGTCTCACTAATTTGCTCACAAATGGAGTGGGTGTTTAAGGTCATTCCAAGGGGAAAAAATGATTTGAGAGTGTTTATAATTAATTTAAATATCTTAACATATTATCATTCAATTAAAACCAATTTAAAATAGGCTCATCTCATTGAAAAAATCTCCAAGTCACCCTACGGGCAAAAAGCAAACACCTTTTTATGAATTTTTGTTTAAGAGTTTGGTAAATATTTTTAGATTTTTTAAAATATATATATTTCTGTCCCATTAATACTTATAAAATGATAATATGAGTTTTTGGTGAGGCCTATAACTCATTTTAGACCCCTTAATCTAAATCAGGGTTTTTTTAGGCCTAAAGAGCACAAAATGGCATTTTTTGAAGTTGTACAAGGAGTTTGGAGTTGAAAATTTGTTTCAAGGTATATAAAACCATGTTTATGATGTTAACATACTAGTTAAACTCATTATATATTCAAATAATTCAAATGCATCAAGTTCTAGGTTCTCACTGTGCATTCAAGAAGCTTATCAAACCACATAAGATGTACACATCTAAGAAGAACCAGTATGGAGATTTGTTTTTATCATCATTAAATTAATAATTAGTAATAATATTTCATTAATGTTTAATAAAATCAAAAATAAAGATGAAATTCTCTCTCTACTACACCCCATTTGGGCTAAATTTAGAAAAGTCAACTCAACTACAAGAAGCCTTCAAAGAGCCCTAGAAAAGTGGAGTTTGAAACATGCAAGATTGGAGAAATTGAGTTCAATTATTGGTTAATATTTGAGGCCATATTTTCATGAAATATAATCCTTATAATTCAAACATTAAATCTATCTCATACTATTCCATTCTTGGGCTTATTTTAGAAAATTCAAGAAGTCAAACATGCATGCAAGATACAAGTCAAGAATTTGAAGTCAAACTCTAAGTTGCAAGTAAGTCAAGTCAAAATCCAATATGAAAAAATATAAATAAATTCATAATTCAAGATTCATGAAATATAAAAAAGAGTTAAGTGAAGATCAAAAGGAGTTCCATATAAGTTGCAAGATCAAAGGGAGTTAACTCGAGACTCAACCAAGATGCATGTAAAGACCTTTAACTTTTCAATAATTCAAACAAGCTTATTTCCATAACTTCTAAACCATACTTAAATAAATTGTGTTTAAACACTAAAGTTTCTATGTTGGATTTGGAAGTTTTTTATTTGGGAGTTTGGAAGTCAAGTTTAAGGTTGAGTTGGAGTTTTAGTTCAAGAGTGAACTATGACTAGACAAGGACTCATCTCCTACTTGAAGACTATTTTGTCTCCTCTCTCATTCCTTCCTTTTCTATATATACTCTTTTGAGATAATATTATTATATTATGCTTTTATATTACATAAACTCTACCAAAATTTTTACTACCTTACCTTTTAAGTAATAAAGTGTTGATTTTTCCTCCATTTTCAAATTGTTCATGAAGTGTGTTTTTAATGTTCATTGATGAAACTTAGTGAATTACTGATTTTCCTATTTTTATTTTTGAATATCTCATCTTTATGTAGAAAATAATAACTCTTATAGGTCATATAGAGTTTCTAAGTCTGATTTTTACCTAATTTGGAAGTGAAATCAACCATTATTTATTCCTTCCAAGCTAGTGTATGTTTATCAATACCTCTATGTGAAATACTAATGCAAGAGTCATTGTATGAAGATGAAGTAAATGTGTGAAAATTATTTATCTTCCAAAGTGTATCAATTATCTACATAATTGACTTTCACATTGGTGTATCTCCTCAATTTCTAGTTTTTATATTTATTTTCAGCTTTAGCATTCCTCTTTTTACCCTTTTCCTAGCCAAGAAATCACTATCTGAGAGAGTTCAAAGAGAATTAGGTGAGTGTACAAAAGTTAACCATCCCTTAATATATATATTACCTCAAATATAATGTCCCACACTTTTTATATTTTCAATTTTATCAATAGGAGTGATAACAAGCACATGTTTTTGTAAGGGTGCACTTCTAAGTGCTAACAGTTTCTAACACACTTGGTGGGACCATAGATCAGAAGATTGCTAAATATTAGTGATGGTTTTATAAATTTTCATCAAATACATTTCTTAAATACTTATCATCTAATGACTCCAAGTTATATACAGCTAGTTTAAGTAGTCCAAGTTCCTAAAGAGCATCAATTGGTATGTATTTTAGTCTTCCATTTTGTGAAAATACAACTTTTATACCATCATATCAAGTTGAGAATATTAATGGTTTCACATAAAGTATCCTTGTACCAAAAATATGTCAATATTCCCATTATATTTACCTCCCTTCCACCCCTAATCATTTTTCCTATCAACCTTGGCAAAGTCATGTTCTTTCCAATCAGCCTAAAAAAAGTGTGCAAGAGATAAGACTTGACTTTGAGAGATAATGTATGGAGACTGATAGGAAGGAGGGATACAATAGGAATGAAGAATAACTTACATATCAAAATTATATACATCAATAAGAGATAACCTCATTGAAGAGATATAATGAGGCTAAAAGAGAACTAATATAATAATTGCCCATGAGAATATAAAGAATTGAGTCCAAAATCCCAATTTCAAAACAAGAAGAACTAGAACCCCTTAAACCTTCAAGAGAGTTTACTTGATTCAAAATCCCAAGTTTTATGACTCATAATCCTATTAAATATTATATTCTTATGCAATATTTACTCACTCTTTCCCAAGAGCTTAAGACTATTCCATCCTTGAAACTTGCTTAGACCAATTCCCCTAATTATGTCATGCTTACCTTTGAGAAAGAGCCTCATCCTATGCCAATCTAAAATGAAGAGATGGAGAAAGTTATTTAATCCAAACCAATAAAATTTCCAAATTTATTTATCCCCTCATGTAATCCTAAACTTGAATTTTTCCATGAATATGAACAATGTGAGAGGTTGACAATTGAGTGGAAAGAGAAGCATGAATCATTGCTAACATAAGTTTATTTCCCTTATTTTAAAAAAATATTGAATAAAACTATTATTTCCAAATATCAAAGACTTATTAATGCCTCTTCAATCTAAAATCTTATTCAAGAGTATCCCATCATTACCTACATTCTTATTCCACCAAATGGAACCTCTTGGCCTCCCACCATTTCCTTTTTTTAAGGAGGACCTATGGTATAGAAGGTAAAAGAAGAACATCCAGATGAAGGGGAAATTTTGTCAAAAGAAGATGATCAAGAGTTGTGTTGGTGAAATTAGATTCAATTTGGAATAGAATAAGATCATGTTGTAGCCCTTGAAGATTAAAATTAGATTACAGTTAAAATTAAGCCTCAAGAAGCCTACCATGAAGATGTTCTAGAAGATATCATAGTAGCTAGTGAGATTATAGTAGTGGTTTCACAAGGTAACAATCTTAGACATGAGCTAAGTAAAGATACAAAAGAATATGTAATGATTCTTAGTGAACATCAAGAAGCTATAAGTGAGGATTAAAAAGGTTTTGATGACTTATGGTAGCAGTAATTCAAATTAATTCAAGGCATTGAGAATATTTGTAAGCCTACATCTCCTTTTGAAGACATTGATAAAGTGGTTTTGAAGGTAAATCAGAATGTGCTTACATTGGAAAGCTTTCTTAGTGTGAAAAATCAACATGAGTTAATTATTAAACTACGTGATGAGTTTGTTTATATTAGACATATGCTTGCTTCATTGACTCACTTGGAGATAAGTAAAAGAGGTTAACAAGCAGAAAAAGAGCTAATCCAACTAGAATGGCACTTAAACAGTAGCGTATTAGTCATCTTCATCAACCACAAGGAGAGGATCTAAGAGGTTTTTATTTTGATCCATGTATATCTTAAGTGTTGTATATAGTAGTGTTTATTTTTCACTTTCCTTAAAGTGTTATTATGCACATGTTTTGTTCGTAGTGTTAGTTTTCACTTTCCTCTAAGTGTTATCTTACACATTTTTTAGTTGGTAGTTGCTCTATTTTCCAATTTTATAAGTGTTTATGCACAAGTGTTTATTGATGTGAGTTTTATGCACACCACAGCCTTAACGAAGTAGCCTCTAACATTTAAGGATCTGAATGAAGGTAAACTCCACTCCAGGGCATGAGTTGCAAGTATACGGTCTATTAAAACCTATTGATAGAATAATTGATAGGTCATGCAGGTTGTTGGTAAGGTTTTTTTATGAAGGTGTGGTTCTTAAAGAGTATTTAATCTCTATGTGAGTTGGATGGGTGGTTAGTTGCTAATATAGAATGGGTAGGTCTCAAAAACAAACTCAACAAAAGGATGGAAGGGTAAGGAAGAAAATAAAGCTTATGTGGTTTTCAAGAATCACTTCCCTGGTCAATTTCTAAAAGGATAAGTCCTCTTAGAACCTATGCATATTTCTAGCAATAATTTCACACACATAGTCAAACATGGCTAAGAATTCTAAGGAGATAAAGATGTAGGAAATTCATAGGCCTCAAACAAAGGTTACTCATTTTAGATCAATTGTTACACACCCTTAATCAAGAGATTATGGCTTGGACTAGTGAAGTATCTAAGATAGCTTTTTCACACACACAAAAAAATACATCCAAGAAATCACTCATTTACAATCAAAATTATGAATCAATTTGAACTTGACTATCTTAACCAATATATTTACCAATCTTTTAATAACCATTACACATCTATAGATCAGTACATCAATCAAAATAATCAAGAATATATTCATAGATTTTGCACACTAAATATTATTCAAACATATAATCAAAGAAAGTAACAACTAATTACACATAAATTGGAAATAAAATACACAAACACATTCATTGATGATCAAAATAGATGTTTCTCTTGTAATAAAAAATTATCTGACCAAAATCCAAGTTGGATTACAATTGTTTATATAGACTTGGGGAAGGGTTCACTTTATCCTCCAAGTTCATACAAGTTTGTTACATGTGATAGTCAAAACATGAGTTCTAACTATAGTTTAATACCATATAAAAATCTACTTACAGTTATCAATCTAAATTGCATTTGCAAAAAACTATGCAACATGTGCATGTCTATAAAGACAGGAAATTTTTTCTAATTATCGCTTGAATTGCATGTGAACTACAAATATATGCACCATTTTACCAAAACTATATATGAGAACAACTTTTTTATAGTTTTATATTAATTTCCTTAAAATGGAGCTAGGGCATGTATCAAAGATAAGTATTTTCATATCAACCCTTTAGAATCAATGGCATTGTTTAATAGTGACTAATTTAACATGACTATGCATTACATATTGCCTATGCCTCTCATTTAGTTTGGACCTTTGAAAATTACACTAGGGACTTCCACAATCAAATCCCTATGCATGATGGAATGTGATCATGCCATTTGGTATCTCCATAGGCTTCCTCAGATTTTTTTCAAAACATAATCCATTACTTATAACCTTTGCACCATGTGGTAACTTTTCACTTGTCCTAGGACCTTTGAAAATTATTTATCGATCTCGTGTCATTGATCATGATGTACTAAGCTCCCAAACATCATTGGATATATGGGTAATAGGCTCTCATAATGTTACCACTTGGCATTCTCATGGATCTTTTGAAAAAGCCTTTGTTTAAACATTTCCATGAGGGTGACACTTGTCACTACCATGCTCACTCTAGATAGCCCTTTATTACCGTGCTTGATTTCACACCGCCGATCTCTGGTATGTGAGTTAATACACACCATAAATCTTAGTGCTTGAATTTTTTGCTCCTTGCAAGTTTTACACTTGTCTTTTCTAGATTATCTCATATAAAACATAAATGCAAAAGTGATTTGGAATATATATATATATATATAAAATAAAGTACTTAATTGTAAGGGTGACACTTGGTAATTCCATAGGGACTTTGGTTTATTATCATTGGTAGTAGGGTATTATTTTTGGCCATTTTATGTGGGGGAATTTGTTATGGGCCTTTTGTTTGGGTCATGTATATCATCAGGGAAATTGTTTTGGACAAAATTTCTGGAGCAATTATCCTAAAGGGTATGTCTTATTTCATTGATCAAAAATGTTTGAGACACAAAGTCTGAAGGGATTGCATTTTTGTTAGACAAAATATCTGAGATGCAAATTCGAAAGGAATTTTTTCAAGGGACAAAATGCTCTATAAAAAAGTCCTGAAGGGAAAGACTTGGAGGGAAAAATCCAAATGGTAAAATCTCCTATATAGAATGTCCAAAGGAATGGTCAAAGGAAAATTTTTCTCAAACAAAATGTCTGAAGGAATTGGCAGAAGGATAAAGTCTCAAGACAAAAGTCTTAAAATGTTGGTGTGAAGGGCAAAAGGGGTTGGGATAAAAGTCTTAAAGAACAAGTCATGAAGGGATAAGGGGTTGGGACAAAGTATTGAAAGGTAGGTGGCTATTAAAAAAAGGGTCGAAGGGTCACTTGAAATGTCCGAAGGGTTATTTCAATAAATTTAAAGGGTAGGTGCAAAATTTTTGAAGGATCTACTTCATGGTAAAAATTCTTGAAGGGTCTACTTGGTAAGGTAAAGTTTTTATGGGGAAAGGGCCCAAGACAAAAGTCCCAAAGGGTAGATTACACAAAGCTCGAAGGGTATGTGCCCTTGGGGTCATTGTTTTGGTAAAACTGTATTGGAAAGATTGTTGTGGGGAATTATTTTGGGCATTTTTAATTGAACAAAATATCCAAAGATAAAAAGTCTGAAAGATCATTTTCATTAGACAAAGGGCCTGGGACAAAAATCCTAAAGGATATTTTCAAAAGGCTAAAGGGAACTTTCAAAAAGGCTAAAGGGTAAGTCTAGAGGGCTAAATGAGATCTGTCAGAGGATTTATTTTGGACAAAATGTCTGAAAGAATTATCTCAAATGGAAAAAAGGCCTTGAGATAAAATTTTAAAGGGTAAGAAAAGTCCCAGAGGGAAAGGGCGAAGGGCAAAATCTCTTAGATAAAATATTCAAAGGAATGTGGAAGGGATGAAATTCCCAGGGTAAAATTCCTAAAGGGAAAGCCTCACAAGGCAAGGGTGAAGGGCTAAACCTCTTGGATAAAATATCTAAAGGAATGTTCAAAGGGATAGTCTCAAAAAAATTGAAGGGAATGATGTCTTAGATAAAATGGCCATGACAAAAATCTCGTAGACCCAATTCCATCGAAGAATTATTGTGGACAAACTATCTACAATAATATCTTTAACAAAGATAAGCCCACAAACCAAAATCTTGTAAAAATAAGTCTATAACACAAAGGCCAAAGGAATTCAGATAATGGACAAAATACCTAACAAAGAAAAATTAAATAAGTCTCAAAAGGAAAAACCTAAAGACAAGCCAAATAGAAAGAATTAGACTATGAATACAATACTAATGCCATTTTTATAAAGTATGAAAAGGTAAATAATCAATATTCTCCTAGATTTTGCATAAACATATAGAAAAGGGGCTCAAAGTCAAGACCATAGTCTAAAAAAAAGTGGGTCTCCATTTTTGTAAATAAAAAGGGGATGTTGGGTATAATAAATAGTGACTTACAGGGGGAATATACTGAAAAGGGGGGGTGAATCAGTATATCATATATCTTTTAAATATTTTACTTGATATTGTTTCTTTTATTTAACCACTTAATCATACATACAAGATATGCAATAAAAATAAAACAATAACATGCACCACATAAGAGAGAGAGAGAGAGACTAGATTTTTACATAGAAACCCAATGTGGGAAAAACCATGGAGAACAATCTCAAGTATATGAATGAGCACCAACTCAAATTATAAAGTTTTAAAGCACCAAATTGCAAGAGCATCAACCCCTTTTACAAACACCATCATAGCAACTATTTGTGAGCACCAACCCATAGGAGCACCAACCCCTTACAAATATTTGTGAGCACCAACCCCTCTTATGTATAAAATGCAACTATCTCTCAATGTTGCTTTCTCAACAAATGATATAACTCTACAAAATCTCTTTCTCTTATCTCCTCTTTTCTTATATAAAACAATTACAAACCATGCACTCTCTTGCATATTACAAATGGCTTCTTAAACCTTTATTTATAGCTTTGCAAAAGACCTTTGGCATTCACCCTTTGTGACCCTTCACTCCTCATGGAAAATGGTGCCAAACTTGCATGACCCTTCAAATCCTTTCATTTGAAAAGTCACATGGTGACCCTTCATGAGAAAATACACCCTTCCCCTTTTTGTCTTTATTTTGGTGACTTTTTGAATTCCTCAAAGTGCCCCTTCATGAGAAATTGTACCCTTTCTCTTTTGTCTTCACTTGGTGACTCTTGGAATTCCTCAATATGACTCTTCATGGGAAAATGCATCCTATTCCTCTTTTATCTTTACCTCATGACTCTTTGACTTCTCCATGGGCCATCTTTTGAATTTTATGCAACCAAACTTATATTCATTAATATTAAATAATTATCAACACATTTTAGCCAAAATATGAACATTAAATACACTTTTATACAATAAATTCTATGGGGCCTTTATCACCAATGCTATACCTTTGACATCAATGACAATATTTCCAACAATCTCCCCCTTTGTCATTGATGGAAACATCAAACTAAAACTGCCACATCCTGAAACTTGTATTGCACATGCCAACTTGCACATACAATAACTCCCCCTTACTGTAGCATCCTATACCTATTTTTACACCTATTCCCTGTACCTATTTTTATTTTTCTCCCCCTTTGAGATCAATGGCAAAGGGCCTATCCTAGAGCTAACACTTAGCTACTTTTCACCTGATGTTGATCCTCAATGGTAGGAAGTAAAAGAAATTACTCCCAAATTTTCCCATAAATACTCAAATGTGCCTTTTGATAGTGCCTTTGTGAAAATATTTGTAATCTATTTTGTAGTACTGATATATTCCATCTTAATCTATTAATCTACAACCTGCTCTCTCAAAAAGTGATATATGATAGGAACATGCTTTGTTCTTGAATGCATCACTAGATTCTTAAAAATATTAATAAGACTTGTGTTCTCACAAAAAATATAAATAGGTTCATCATATTTTACCTTGATATATTCCAAATTTTGCTTCATCCAAATCACTTGAGTATAACACAATACCACTACAATATATTATGTTACAGCTGTAGAAAGTGATACTAAATTCTACTTCTTGCTTAGCCATGATACTAAGCTATCATTGAGGAATAAAGCTCCTTCACCAGTACTCTTTTTGTCATCTAACCAACCTACCCAATTTTAATTTGTATAAGCAACCAAAGTTAAATCTCTACTTGTGGGATACCATAATCTATAATCCAATATCCCCTTGACATATCTAAATATTCTCTTCACCAACTGAACATGACTCTCCTTCAAGGCTACCTGATATCTCACAACCATGCCTACTACATGCATTATGTTTGGACTTAATGCTGTTAATTATGAAAACCTACCAATCATAGATCTATATAAATATTGATATGTAATAGGTTAATCTTCATTCTTACTCACCTTGTTCCCTATACTCATTAGAACTAGTACACAATCCTCAAAACCAAATTTTTTCAACATTTTCTTAGCATATTTACTTTGAGATATGAAAATTCCTTTATCTGACTGAAATATTTGCAACCCTAAGAAAAATGACAATTCTCCAAGCTTAGACATATCAAATTCTTTTTTCATATTATCAAAAAATTATTTTGTCATTATTTCAATGTCACCTCCAAATATTATGTCATCAACATATACCACAACAATCAACTGATACTCACCTTCTATTTTGATGTAGATATTACTATCATCAAAACCTCTCTTGAAACCTTAATCTTGTAGGTACTTATCAAGTCTTTCATACCAAGCTCTTAGAGCTTGTTTCAATCCATACAGTGTTTTCTTCAATATGCATACATGGCTACTATCATTTGAGAGAATAATTCCCTCAGTTTCTCAATGTAGGCCTCCTCTTATATATTCCTATTTAGGAAGGTAAACTTGACATCCATCTAAACACTTTGAAATTTTTAAACACTTCATATGCAAAAAACATTCTAATAGCCTATAGCCTTGCCACTGGTGCAAAAGTTTATTCAAAATCTATACCCTCAATCTGAGCATATCATTTACATACAAGCCTTACTTTATTTCTAGTAAATTCACCATCTTCATTTAGCTTATTTTTGTATACCCATTTTGTTCTTATCACATTTTGATCTTTTGGTCTAGGCACTAATTTCTAAGTATCATTCTTTTCTATCTAATTTAATTCTTCATCCATTGCCTTAACCCAATGCTCACCGTGTCTAGCTTCTGAAAAAGATTTAGGCTAAATTTTGGATAATAAAGAAAAATTAAATTGCTCATATTCACTTACCATTATCCTTTTGGTGTAAACTCCTTCATTTATGTTCTTGATGATGTCACTCTTATTATGATTTCTATGAACATATTTGGATGGTGTCTTTGTGTCCTTTTTCTATTTTTCATCCTCATCTGATTCTTTAAAATCTTCTTCTTCAATGATTTCAAGAGTGTTTACTAGATCACTGGCTCTTTGTACTACATCTTCATCTATTCTGACACTTGCACTTTCAATAATCTTCTTGGTTCTTTTATTATAACATTTATAATCTTTACTTTTTCTAGAATATCCAAGAAATATACCTTCATCTATTCTAGATTTAAACTTACCCAATTTTTCATCGGTTCTCTTTATGAAGCATCTACTACCAAAAACTTTGAAGTAATCAACTATAGCTAGTTTGTCTTTCCATATCTTATAAGGAGTCTTGTCATTATTGAATCTCAACAACACTCTATTTTGAATATGAATTATTGTACCTATGACCTCTCTCCAATATGTATTTGGTATCTTGGATTCATTTAGCATTGTCCTTGCCATCTTCTGAACTATTTTGTTTTTTTGCTCAACTACTCCATTTTGTTGTGGAGTTTTGGCTACTAAATAATGTCTCTTTATCCCATGGTCTTCATAATACATAATAAACTCATCTAACATGAATTATTCTTCTTGATCTGATCAAAGGAACTTAATATTAAAATCAATTTCATTCTTAACAAAAGCCTTGAATGATTTGAAGTGGTTGAAAGCTTCTAATTTTTTCTTCAAAAACATTACCCGAGTCACATGTAAAATTATCAATGAAAAACATGAAATATTTATCACCTTGAGTACTTTGAGTTCGCATAATTCCACACAAATTAGTGTGAACAAGCTCTAACATCTAAGTGGTCAAGTATTCTTTTGTCTTGAACCATTTTCTGACATGCTTCCCATGTTGACATGGTTCATAAAGCAAGTTGGAGGGATTTGTGATCTTTGGAAGATCTCTAACTACTTGATTCTTGTTGATGTTGATAAGATTGTCAAAATTTATGTGTCTCATTCTCCTGTGCCATAGCAAACTTTCCTAAACCTGAATCATACAATATTTTTAACCTTTGATATCTGATAACATATACAAATTATTGCATGTTCTCTGAGCATCTACAATCAACACATCTAAATCTTTTCTCCTAATTTCAAAACCTTCTGCCTAAAATTTTAGTGTGTGTCCTTGATCATAAATTTGACTTACACTCAAAATATTATGCTTAAGACCTTCTACATATAAAACATTTTCAATTTTAGTTCTACCATTATCCAAACTTAGTATACCTTTTTTGATAATTCTGGCAGTAGTATTATCTTTAAATTTAATTATGCCACCATTGATCTTCTTCAAGGTTATGAACTTGATCGTGTCTCCTATCATGTGCCTCAAACATCCATTGTCAATTAACCATGGCTTTTCTTCATTTATTGCATGAAAAGTTGTCTAGACTAACATAGACTTTTTAGGTTATTTCTTCTGCCATGAACCTGTTTGAACTTTCTTCTTGATAAATGGAGCCTTGAAAATCTGGTCCTTCTTGACTGACTCAAACAAGATCCTACAGTACCAAGCTATATATCCAAATTTATTTCACTTGTAACATATTATGGCCTCTTCATCAAATCCTAATAGAGGAGCAAAAGAGTTGTGGCTTCTACTTAACTCTGCATGAGTTTCCTTCTCCTTGTTTATGAAATTGTTAGCCCTTTTTTGACATTCTATTTTCTTATGACCATTTCTATTACAACAAAAATAGTAATCATAAAAATATAATCTATTTGTGTATCTTTGACTTGATTGCCTTTTGTAGCTTTGTTCCTTCTAGCCTTCTTTGTTTGAGATGTCATTTATATTCTTAACTTCTTCCATTTATGTTTTCTCTTTTGTAAGAGTTTCAACATAGATCTTTTTCTTCTCAAATTTGATACCTATCTTATCTAATATTTATTTTTTACTTTTTAATATCTTATTCAATATATCAGTGTTATTCTCAAATTTTGAATCATTGACTGCTTTATTTATTTTCTCAAGATCTATTTTAAAGAAACAATTTCAATAACATACCTTTCACATTCTTCACTTACTTTTTGTAACTAGGTTGTTAAATCTTCTTTAGTATTTTTAGCTTATTCAATGTGTTCTTGTATATCTTCAATTATTTCCTTTGACTCCTTTTCATTTTTATCAATCTGGAGCTTTAGTCTTCAGTTCTTCTTCTTAAGAGCTTGTAATTATTCTAAGGCACAAATGAGTTATCCTTCTAGATTCACTTCAAATTCATCTTGTTATTCTTCTTGATCATTTATACTTTTACTTGTGGAGGCATCTTCATGTATGGACATGAATAGAATCTCTTCTTCATCTGAATCATTGACTCCACTCTCTTCAGCTGAACTAGGATCTTTAGAGTATAAACTCTTCTTCTAGAATCCCTTCTTGAATTTTCCTTTGAAATTCTTCTTGTATGTAGACCTTCCTTCTTCATTGTCCCCATTACTCATATCTAGGAACTTAGCTGAAACATGTCTAATCTGTCCATAGTTAAAACATTTATAAGGTAATTTTCCTTGATATTTACTTGTGCCCTTTTTCAGCTTGTGGATGAATAGAGCTCCATTGTCATCTTCATCATCACTAGAGCTATCACTTGATTCTTGAATCATAGACTTGTATTTATTTGATATTTTGAAAGCAACTTTCCTCTTTAAGGGTTTCTCTTGTTTAGTCTACATCTCATATGCCACAATAATACTGTATAATTCATCTACCTTTGGCTTGGCTAGATCCTTCATCTCCTTGATTGTTGAAACCTTTGCATCATATCTCATTGGTAGAGATATCAAAACCTTTTATACCACTGTTTATTCTTATAAATTTTCTCCAAGGCCTTAAATATGATTAACTATTTTATCAACCCATAAAAGATAACTCTCTATATTTTCTTCCTCTTCCATTTTCAAACTCTCAAATTGTCTTCTAAAATTTTATAGCTTAGTTTGTTGAAGCTTTCGATCACCTTTATAAATATTTTCAAGATTTACCTAAGTCTCATGAGTATATTTATATTGCATAACTTTAACAAATTCAGATTCACATAAACCACATAAAATATCATTTAAAGCTTTATCATTATTTTCACTTGCCTTCTTTTCTACCGATGTAGTCACAAGTGTCTATGGCTCTTCATATTCCTCCACAACTACTTGCCAAATTTCAAATCCAAGAGACATCAAATAATTCCTCATATTTATGCTCCAAAAATCATAATTTGTTTCATCAAACAAAGGTGCCTTATTTGTAGAAAAACCTTCATGTGATCTAGCCATCATGCTTTCCCTGATCTACCTTCAAGCTACAAAACTTTTTCCAAAGGAACCTGCTTTGATACCAATTTTTAAGCATATAATATAATGAGAGGGAGGTAACTCAGTATATCATATATCTTTTAAAACTTTTACTTAATCTAATTTATTTTCTTTAACCACTTAATCATACATACAAGATATGCAATCAAACTAAAATAATAACATGCACCACATAAGAGAAAGAGAGAAAGAGACCATATTTTTATGTGGAAATTGAATGTGGAAAAAACTATAAAGAATAATCTCAAGTATATGAATGATCACCAACTCAAATTACAAAGTTTGCAAGCACCAAATTGTAAGAGCACCAACCCCTTTGTCGAACACCAACATAGTAACTATTTTTGAGCACCAACCCATAGGAGCACCAACCAACCCCTTGCAAATATTTGTGAGCACCAATCCCTCTTATGTATAAAACACAACTATCTCTCAATGTTGTTTTCTCAACAAATGATAGAACACTACAAAATCTCTTTCTCTTCTCTCCTCTTTTCTTATATAAAATAATTACAAACCATGCACTCTCTTGCATATTACAAATGATTTCTTAAGCCTTGATTTATATTTTTTCAAAAGACCTTTTGCATTAACCCTTTGTGACCCTTCACTCCTCATGGAAAATGGTGCCAAACTTGCATGACTCTTTGAATCCTTTCATTTGAAAAGTCACATGGTGACCCTTCATGAGAAAATGCATCCTTTACCTTTTTATCTTTATTTTGTTGACTTTTCAAATTCCTCAAAGTGTCACCTCATGATAAATTATGCCCTCCCTCTTTTGTCTTCACTCGGTGACTCTTGGAATTCATCAAGATGACTCTTCATGGGAAAATGCATCCCATTCCTATTTTGTCTTTACCCCATGACGCTTTGACTTCTCCATAGGCCCTCTTTTGAATTTTATGCAATCAAAAGTATATTTGTTAACATTAAATAAATATCAACACATTTTAGCTAAAATATGAACATTAAAAACACCTTTATAAAATAAATTCTATGGGGCCCTTATCACCAATCCTAGACCTTTGACATCAATAAAAATATTTTCAACAATATTCCCCTTTGTCATTGATGGCAACCTCAAACTAAAACTACCACATTCTACACATACAGTAACTCCCCCTTACTATAGCATCATGTACATGTTCCCTGTACCTATTTCTACACCTATTCCCTATACATGTTCCTGTACCTATTTTTATTATTCTCCCCCTTTGACATCATTATTAGAATGTCCCTCCTAGTTACACTTATACCTAGAATTGTCACTTCTAATAGGTATTCAATATGATAAGTGCATTTGACCCAATAAAAAATGGAAAACTTTCTAAATTTATATGAATTACTTTGAGAGAAATTCCACATGCTTGGTAAAATTATTCAATTATGACACAATTTAGAATAATCCATGATTACCTACCTTCATCCTAAAGACTCAAAAATGCACCCAATCTATAAACTAATCCCAACATGTCAAGATTTTATATTTTACCATTTTCTAAAAGTCATAATCTTAGTTGGTTTGGATTTTTTAGCTTATTTATATTTAGAGAAAACACATTTAGATTATCATAAAAAGCAGTGAACAACTAATCTAAGAAAGCAAGAAACTGAAATCAAGAAAGACTAATCTAGAAAGCAAAATATGAAAAGCATGAAATCCTAATGTAGAAATCATAGAAACTAATCTAAGAAAGCCAAAAAATAATATAAAAATCTTGAAATCTAATCTAATATTATGTCTAAATTCATTTTCTTTTTTAGTCTAGGGTCCATTCGGATGGTATAGTCATGAATTAATACTTTAAAATTTTCTCATTGACTAGATATGTAAGTTCATTGCCATGTAGGTCCTTAAGATAAAATGTGTTATTTCCCATGATCTCTAAAATTTGGTATGGTCCAATCCATAATGGGGTAAACTTGTCATGCCATCCTTTCTTTTAATGGGCTTTGTCCCAAAGTAGCACTAGATTTGAAATCCTAAATTCTTTGACTTTTGCTCTTTTATCAAACCACTTCTTGACCACCTCCTACTATCTATTATATATTTGTAAGACTTCAATCCTTAAAACTTATATTTATATTATAACCAGTAGTCTTGGTTCCTCTTTATCACTTGGCTCCATGTAGTCTTGCATAAACTGATAAGTGGGTAACTTAAGTATAATTAGGAATATAAGATTGTGCCCATACACCATTAGGTAATGTGAAGCCTTAAGAGCTTGCTTTTGTCTTGTTCAGTCTACATTGCTTATGTCTTGTTCAGTCTACACAAAGAGCATAGTTCAAAAAATAATGCCAGTCCTTATGCTTGTCCCTAGTTGATTTCTTAATTGTATCGATCAAATTTTTATTCATTGATTCTATCAGTCCATTTCCCTGAGGATAATAGTTAAAAGTTGACCTAATAATAATTTAGTTTTTATGTGCCCACTTAGTAAATTTTGTTAATATGAAAGTTAGTCCATTATCACAAACTAGAGAAATAGGTATGCCAAATCTAGTTGTTATGTATTCCTCTAAGAAGTGAATCATGTCTTGTGCTTTGTAATTCTTTGTGGATGTGGCTTTGATCCATTTAGTGTAATAGTCTATAGCATTAAGTATGAATATATGGCTTACTAAGGAATTTGGGTTGATGACACTAATGAAGTCTAAACCCCATTGGGTAAATGGCTTTCCTTTAATAACTAGATGTAAAAACATTATTGTGTGTAATTTTCTCTTGGCTAGAGCTTGGCATTTATGGCATGTTCTCACATGAGTGTGAACATCTTTAAAAAATATTAGCCAGTAGTAACCCATTTTTAAGATCTTATGGGTTGTGGTATTCCCAAAAGGATGACCATTACCTATTTTTTGATTCAAGTTCTTTAATATTTCTTTAGCTTCATATGCAGATACACACCTGAGGTAAACACCTTCATAATTTCTTCAATATAGGATTCCCTTCTTGATCATGTAATGAGTAGCTTTGAGCCTTAAAACTCTCTTCTTCTCTCTGTTGAGCTTGGGGGAACAAGTTCCTATAATTAAATACTATATTATATCAGTTTACCATTCTCCTTTAGATACTTGAGCTTCACATACTTCTTCAACTTTGATGTGTGAATCTAGTTGAGTCATGAGCTAAATAATGTTGTACCCTCAAATGATCTTTGCAAGCTTGATCTCCATGTCAAATTCTTGTAGTTTAGACATCCACTTGCCTTGTCATTATCATAGCTCATTATGTGATAGGGTGAACCTGATATTAGGATTAGGTATGATGGATATAACTTTATTCCTCAAGATGTAATGCCAAAACTTCTTCATTACTTTAACAAGGGAGAAAATGTGTTTATCAATCATAGAATATATAATCTCTACATATTTTATATTTGTGCTCATGAATGAAATTAGATGTTTATTCTCTTATTTATTCTACATGATAATATAAATAATCATATGCTCTGAAGCAAATGATTATAGGTATATATATTTACTAAAATCTGGACTGATCAGCACAAGAGCCTATGATATTGGATCTTTAATGTCCCAAAAGGACCTTCAGGATTTAGTTATTCGTTCTATTTTGGCATCTTTTTTTAGCATGATTTTCAAAGTTTTGATAATCTCTATAAATCTTGAGATGAACTTTCTTATGAAGTTAATCTTTCCAAAGAATGATCTGAGCTCCTTCTTGTTGTTTGTTGTCTAAATTTTTGAGATTGCCTAAATTTTGTCTAGATCAATGGTGATCCCATCCTTGGTGATGAGGTCCCCAAAATATTACCTTAATTCACTCTGAATATGCTCTTATTTAGGTTTAATTAAACATCAAATATTCTACATCTTTTGAATATTGACTATAAGTGATTTAGTGGTCTTTCATATTATCTGAAAATATTGTAAGATCATCCATGTAAAAAATTATGCATATTCCTATTAATCCTTTGAAATCATGATCCATGGCACATTAAAAGGTAGATCCTAAATTTATCAATCCAAAATTCATCCTCTTATACACATTATCTCCCCACTTGATGGTAAATATCATCTTCATTATGTCCTTAGATTACACCAGTACCTGATTGTATCCTAAAAATCCATCTAAGAAGGACATCATTTCAGAACCACTTACTATTTATATCACCTCATCCAGAGAAGGCAAAGGATAATTATCCTTTTAAAAATTCTTATTCATATTTTTTAAGTCCACACATAATCTGATCTCACTCTTCTTATTTTTTATTGAGACCAAATTGGCCACCCAAGTAGAATGTCAGACTTGGAAGATGATTTTTGCATTTAAAAGTTTCTCCACTTCTATCTAAATGAGAGTCTCTAGAATAGAATTGGTTTGTATTTGAATCTATCTAAATGGTTTACGATCTAGATTCAAAGGAATCATATGAGTAATGACCTACAGGTCATATGCTTTCAAATCTTCTTATGTCTAGGTAATGACGTCCCTATATCAAATAATTAAATCTTTCACTCACTATGTTTCTTTTGGGGTGTAGTTGAGGCCAAATTCACATAATGTGGGTTATTCTCATCTCCTATATTTTCTCTTTCAAAGTTAGATTCATTGACCTTGGGCTACCTAAGTTGATGATACTGAAGGTATATGTTGAATGGTCTTTCCAAAGAGACCAACCTAGCTGGAATTTAATTCTCTATGAGTTGAAGAATGCCCTCTCTATCTGATTCCTTTTGACAAAGGTGATTAATGTCCTTGTTGTCAATGATTTTGGATTCAAATTCCTCTAAATTGGTTAAAAACTAAATAATCTTTTGATCATCATTAAAGACCTAGAAATTTTCTACATTATCTAGAATAGAGGGGCAAGGTACCAATTCAATTAAGAAATTTTTTACATTAAATTTTTATAGCAACTCCAGATTAGTAGTAGTAGTAGTTAATGAATCAATGGTCTGATTTTTCTCTCTGGGATGTGTTAATATGTTGAAAGCTTCAAATATTTTAATCAGGTCCCATGTTTTATGCTTGTATCTTCTCAAATAATATAGCTTGCATTGGTATTCATTTTTGACTTGATTGACCACCAGTTCTGAGTCACCAAATACTAATATTTGCTTCACATTATTCTTGAGCGAAAACTATAGTCCCATAACTAAGGCCTCATACTCAACTCTATTATTAGTACATGAAAATTACAATCTATATGATGTCAAGAATTTTTTACCTTATGGATCAATCAGCTCAATCCCCATGCCTAATCCTTGCTTAGATCTAGTGTCATCAAAATATAGAGTCCATAGCTGATTGGAACTTTAGATTATAAATTTTGTATTTGATTATATGTAGTAAAAGTATAAATACCAAGGTTGGGTGACTCATACTTTACCTCTTCATTCTAGATGTTATACTCTATAATGGGATACTTCATTCTTGACTCTCTATCAATCCTAATTTGATTTTCAACTCCTCTCCATTTTAGCCATATATGGGAAAAGTCTATAAAGAGATATTTATTGAGTGATTTGGACCAATCTCTACTTAGTAGTAGATTGTATCCTTTAGGTATGTCCACCACTAAAATATCAATGGTCATCTAAATTCATGATTTAGAGGCTACTTAGATATGCACGTCCCTTAGTTCACCAAATATATGAATTAATATTTCATCTAATTGTGAAAATGTCCTCTTTAAAGGGCTTGGCATCAAACCAAGATTTTGACATATGGATCTAGGCATGATAGTTGTATATGTTATAAAATCAACTAATTGGTTATGAATGTTCCTATTGAATGCCTAGATAATCAACAAAAATCATAGAACTTTTGGCTTGCTCTTGTAGATGATGTTAGTATTAGATGCTTGCAATTTATTTGTAGATGATTTTGATTTTTCCATATGTGTCTTCCCAATAATGGACTTATAAATCATCTCCTTTTGTTTGGTAATCTGAGCTAACTCATGAAGAGTTATATTCACCTTGATCTTCTTCATATCTTAAAAAATGTTGTATCCTCTTTTACTTATTTCTTCCTTATTTTGTTGTTGATCATTCCCCTTTGGAAGGGGTGGATTATTATCTACTCTAGTATTAGGAGTAATCACCACTATTTTTAGAGGAGTTGATGTTATGAGTGGTTTCTTATTCCTTAGATTGTATGCACCTCTTAGAAATGCTAGAAAGCATGAACTTTGTCCATGTTGTCCTCTAGCTCATTATCATTTTCAACTAGAAATGGAAAATTGTGAGTTTTAAAGAAAATGGTGGTGATAAAAGGTCTAGGATATGGATGAAGCTTAGGTAAATTATGCATCTAATCTTGTCTAACCACCTCTTTTTGAAATATTTTGAATGTTATGCAAAATTCAAGATAGTTGAGCTCACCTAGCTCAAAAGTATTTTGAATTATGAACCAATTGAGAAGAGTTGTCTATGTTATGTTAATCTCTAAGAGCTTGTTAGGCTACTCTATATTATTTTTAGGCCTATTAAATGGTTAGTTGTATCTATTAAATCCAACATTTTAATTACTATTTGGGCCATTATCATTTCCCATCCTCCTTTGCATATTTAAAAAATCATATCTCAACTTTTAAACCATCTTATGAATAGAATCCATTTCTACCTTTTTAGAATCCATACCTCATAAGCAACATTAGAAGGTGTAGCCACTTGTGGGTTCTTCTAATAATCATTTCCCATCATATGATTGTTTAAGTAGTTAAAGTTTGGTTGTGTTGTCTACATCAGTGGATGTAGTGCGTACAATTAGTTTTGATTGAATGTCAGAACATTATACTTGATATCTGGTACTATATTTAGTGTTAGAAAACCATTATGGATGTTGGACACAGTGGGCACCTAAGGATTGAGTTGTTTATTGATATTAATGGCTTATTTTAATGCTCATTATAAATTGTTAGCTACAACATCTCTCCTTAGGAACATTGTAGTAATTGGATCCATTGCATTATTGTACCTCTCCAATGCTAACACTTCTTTTGATTTATACCATGGGTTAACTATTTGTACATATTTTGAAATATTGCATTGAAACCATGGATAAGCTCATTAGGCTCTCTCTTCATACTAGTGAAGAACTAATATACTATGTTAGGATTGGTAACCTATCCAAATTATATAAGAAAAGCAACTTGACACTCATCCCAAGAAGTGATGGAGTTCTATGTTAGATTTAAATACCAATCATAAATAGCATCCATTAATGTAAAAGGAAATAATCTACATAAAACATCTTCATTGATAACATTCATTAATCTCAAAGAAACTTTGAAAGATCTGATATGCTCTTTTATTATCCTTGCTCTTGAAGGAGAAAAGGATGGTAGATACTTCTCAAGATTTTGAGGTAAATCATGCACATCTCCTATGATGGCAATATCAAATCCAACCAACCAAGGTGGTTATTGAGCCATTGGTTGATTAACAAGCAAAGGGTTCCCTAAAAGTAAAGGATTCCATATTAGAGGAGGTGGATTGTTCTAAATTAGGACTATTAGTTTAGTTCTAGGTCTCTTATGATATGACAAGGGTGAGAATAATAAACTAGCCTAGGAATTATATTTGGTCACTCTCCTAGGTAACTCCAGTATAACTCTATACAAAAGATAACTACTATTATCAAGTGTGTTGGCCCTGCTTCTAGCACCAGTAGAACTGTTGATGCACATTTTATGCACACCATAGCCTTAACAATGTAGCCTATAATGTTTTAGGATCTCAATGGAGGTAAACTCCACCCTATGGCATGAGTTGTAGGTATGTGACCTATTAAAACATGTTAATGGAATAGCTAGTAGGTCATGCAAGTTATTGATAAGGTTTTTTTATGGTGTGGTTCCTAAAGGGTAGTGAATCTCTATGTGAGTTGGATGGGTGGTTGGTTACTAATATAGAATGGGCAGGTCTCAATAACAAACTCAAAAAAAGAGGGAAGGGTAAGGCAAAAAAGAAAGCTTATATGGTTTTTACGAATCACTTCCCTATTTGGTTTCCAAAAGGACCAGTGCTCTCAAAACCTATGCATGTTACTAGCAATAATTACACACACATAGTCAGCCATGGCTAAGAAGTATACAGAGATAAAGATGTAATAAATTCATAAGCCTCAAACAAAGGCTTTTTCTTTTAGAGAATATGTTTCACACCCTTAATCAAGGGATTATGGCTTAGGCTAGTGAAGTATCTGAGATAGTTATTGTAAACACATAGAAGACCACATCTAAGAAAGCACTCATGCATAATCAGAATTATGAATCAATTTGAACTTGAAAATATTTAAAAATATTTCAATATCTATTGCACATCTATAGATTAGTACATCAATCAAAATAATCAATAATCCAAAACATACAACCAAATAAAGTAACAACTAATTACATAAAAATTGGAAAGAAAATACACAAACACATTCACTAATGATAAAAATTGATGTTGCTCCTATATTGAAAAATTATCTGACCAAAATCCAATTTGGATTACATTTATTTATATAGACTTGTGGAAAGGTTCTCCTCATCCTCCAATTTTATGCAAGGTTTTTACATGTGATAGTCAAAACATGAATTCTAATTGTAGTTTAAGACCGTATAAAAATTTACTTACAGTTATCAATTTAAAATGGCCTTTGCAAAAAACTATGTCACATGTGCATCTCTATAAAGATAAGTAATTTTTTAAAATTATAGCTTGAACTACATGTGAACTAAAAATATATGTGTCATTTTACCAAAACTGTATATGAAAACAACTTGATAATTTTAGATTAGTCACCTTCAAATGGAGCTCAGGCATGCATCAAAGATAAGTATTTTTGTATCAATCCTTTAGAACTAGTGACATTGTTTAACTATGAGTAATTTAACATGACTGTGCATTTCATATTGCATGTGCCTCTCATTGAGTCTAGACCTTTGAAAAGTGCACTTGAAAATTGCATCGTTAGATCCCTATGCATGATAGAACATGAGCATTCCATTTTCCAGAACCATAGGCTTCATAGGATTTTTTACAAAACACACTCCATTACTTAGTGACTTTTCACCATGTGGAAACTTCTCATGTCATGGGACCTTTGAAAAGTCTCTATCAATCTCACACTATTGATCTTGATGTACTAAGATCCTATGCATCATTAGATATCTAGGTACTGGGCTCCTGTAATGTTTTCACTTGGAATTCTCATGGATCTTTTGAAAAATCCTTTATTTAAATGTTTTCATAAGGTTGACACTTATCACCACCATTCTCACTTTGGATATCCTTTTATTACTATGCTTGATTTCACATCATCGATCTTTGGTATGTGAGGTAACATGCATCATAAATCTTGGTGCATGACTTTTTTACTCCCCATAAGTTTGAAACTTATCTTTTATAGATTCGCTCCTAAAAAAAATAAATGCAAAATTTATTTAGCATATATACATAATAAAGTGCTTGACTATAGGGGTGACACTTGGTAATTATATGGGGACTTTGGTTTATTGTCATTGGCAGTAGGGTATTATTTTCAGCAATTTTATGTAAGAAATTTATTATGGGAATTTTGTTTGAGTCATATAGATCATTGAGAAAATTATTTTAGATAAAATGTTTGAAGCAATTATCCCAAAGGGTATGTCTTATTTTCTCAGACAAAAATGTTCGAGACATAAAATCTGAAGGAACTACATTTTTGTCAGACAAAATATCTGAGATGTAAAGTTTGAAGGAATTGGCTTGAAGGACAAAAGGCTCAAAAACAAGTCCTAAATGGAAAGCCTTGGATGGAAAAAGTCAAATAATAAATCCTCCCAGATAAAATATTTGAAGGAATGGGTCGAAGGGAAATTTTTCTCAAACAAAATGTCTAAAGGAATTGGCTAAAGGAAAAAGTCCTGTGACAAAAGTCCTAAAAGGTTGGTGTGAAGAGAAAAAGGGGTTGGGAAAAAATTATCAAAGGGATAAGGAGCCAAGACAAAGTCCTTAAGGGTAGGTGGATATTTCAAAAAGTGTTGAAGGATCACTCAAAATGTCTGAAGGGTCATTTCAATAAATTTAAAGGGTAGGTGTAAAAGGTTCGAAGGATCTACTTCATGGTACAAATGCTCGAAGGGTCTACTTCATAAGGTAAATTTTTGATAGGGAAAGGGCCTAGGATAAAAGTGTCAAAGGGTAAGTTGAATAAATGTTGAAGGGTATGTGCCCTTGGGGATATTGTTTTGGTAAAATGTATTGGCAAGATTGTTGTAGGGAATTATTTCAAGCTTTTTGGATCAGACAAAAAGTCTGAAGGGTCATTTTCATCAAGATAAAGGCCTAGGATAAAATTCTCAAAGGATATTTTCAAAAGGTTGAAGGGAACTTTCAAAAAGGACAAAAAGTATGTTTGGAGGGATAAAAGATATATGTCTGAGCATTTGTTTTGGATAAAATGTCTGAAGGAATTGGCTTGAAGGGCAAAAAAGGACTTGGGACAAAAGCCCAAAGGGTAAGAAAGGTCCCAGAAGGCAAGGATGAAGGGAAAAATCTCTCAAAAAAATGTATAAAGGAATGTTCAAAGGTATGAAAGTCCTAGGAAAAAATTCCCAAAAGGCAAGCCTTGGAGGGAAAGGGCGAAGGGTAAAACCTCTAGAATAAAATGTCCAAAAGAATGTTTGAAGGGATGGTCTCAAAAAGGCTGAAGGGCATGATGTCTCAGACAAAATGGCCATGACATAAGTCTTGTAGACCTAATTCCATTGGGGAATTATTTAGAATAAATTTTCCACAAAAATTTACTTGATAAAGATAAGTGTGCAGGCCAAAATCCCACAATAATAAGTCCAAAACACAAAGACTGAAGAAATTCAGATAATGGACAAAATACCTGACAAAGATAAATTGCATAAGTATAAAAAAGAAAAGCTACAAGACAATCCAAATAGAAATAATTATACTATGAACATAATACAAATTCTATTTTTTAAAGTATGAAAAGGCCAATAATTAATCTTCTCCTAGATTTTGCATAAACATATAGAAGAGGGGCTCAAAGTCAAGACCATAGTCTGAAAAAAAGTGGGTCCCCATTTCCACAAAGAAAGAGGGGATGTTGGGTAAAATATTTTTTTATTTTATTAAGGTAATTTTATATTTTATGATATTTTCATAACTCTATATCCCAATGGATAGATCTACTGGTATTGAGTGTTTAGCAGGCAAACATCCCAGTAAAGTCACCAAGAATGTTGATAATTTTGCCATCATATGTCAAAGTTGATTATGTGTAGGTTTTAAATAAAACTAAATTCATGGATTAAATATTAAAAAACATATCCAAAACATCATACAACATTTATCAGGACAATACCATGCTCAAGAACATCTCACAGGTCCAAATTTTGGTAGAGGTTTCTTTTATTCCTCTAACTAGCTAGTTACAAGTTAGTAAAGTTAATTTTCAAATGCTCAGTACATGAAGGATAAGAATATTTTATTTTAATTTTATTATAGATATTTATGTGATTCTATTCCTTTAATATTATAATCATTGGTTTTAGGTTATAGGGCTTAACATTATGAATAATCATTAAGAAGGAAAGGTGCTCTAAAACCCTACTAAAACCCCAATACCTCAATTTTAGGAGATGTAATTGAATTTTTGAGATATTTTTTTTAAAATAAAATTTTTGAGACATATTATGGGGCATAAATTACCCTTATATTCCTTCCTCAATCGAAATTTCAAGGCAAAATTACAGGTATCAGGGTTTCAAGCAAGCAAGAGATGGTTAGAAAAGGCATTTTTGAGAGGTTTAATTGTTTGTTTGAGCGTATAAAATGATTATAATTATGAGAGGACTTATTTAATTTATTAATTAAATAATAATAAGGTTTTTATACATCATAAAATTAAATAAAATGACAAAACTCAGACATATAGGCATTTGGAAATGAAATTGTGCATGCTAGGAAACATCAAAAAGTGCATATTTTGAGTTCTATTGAATGAAATACCTTGAAACTTAAAATGGATGTATTTTTTTGTGTAATTTAATGTTTAAAATTATTTTTATGTCCTTAATATACCTTATAATAGATAAAATGTCAAAACATAGGTCTGTTCAAGAAGGAAATCATGGTTTTCTCATTATATTGCTCACAAATAGAGTTAGAAATGAGTGTTTCAGGTCATTCCAAGGGAAAAAATGATTTTAGAATGTGTATAATTCATTTAAATTTATTAATATATTATTATTAAATTAAAATAAATTCATAATATGCTTATCTCATTAAAAAACATCTCTATGCCACCCTGCAGGGAGTAAGCAGATACTTTTTTGTGAATTTTTGTTTGAGAGTTTGGAAAAGAGTTTTGGAGTTTTTTAAAAAATTAAAAGTATTTCATATTTATACCTATCCAATTATAATATTTTGAGTGTTTTTTAATACCTATAACTCATTTTATACCCATAATCTAAATCAAGATTTATTGAGGCCTAGAGAGCACAAAATGGCATTTTTTTAATTTGTACATGGAATTTGGAGCTAAAAAATGGTTTGAAAGTATATAAAATAATTATTATATAAACTCATTATATATTAAAATAATTAAAAATCATCAAGTTCAATGTTCTCACTATGCATTTAAGAAGCTTGTCAAACCACAGAAGATGCACACATCCAAGAAGAACCAATATGGAGAGTTGTTATTATAATCATCAAATGCATAATTATAAAGAATAATTAATAAGGTTTAATAAAATAAAAATTAAATATTATATTCTCTCTCTAATTTTCCCCATTTGGGAGAAATTTAGAGATATCAAGTCAACTACAAGAAGCCTTCAAGGAGCCTTAAAAAAGTAGAGTTTGAAACATGCAAGAGTGGAGAAGTTGAGTTGAAGTATTGGTTAAGATTTGAGGCCCTATTTTCATGTAATAGACTCATTATAATTAAAATATGCAATATCTCTCCTACTATTCCTCCTTGGGCTAATTTTTGAAAATTCAATAAGTCGAATATGAATACAAGATGCAAGTTAAGAAGCTCAAATCAAACTCCAAGTTGCAAAAAAGTTAATTTAATTAAAACTTCAATACGCATGTAAGATCAAAAGGAGTTAATTTAATATCAAAAATAGTTCAATATAATTTGTAAGATCAAATTTATTAAACTCAAGACTCAGCCAATATGCATGCAAAGACCTTTGAATTTTCAACAATTCAAACAATATTCTCTCCCTAACTTCTATGCCATACTTTAATTTATAATGTTTTAACACTAAATTTAATATGTTGGAAATGTAATTTTGGTATTTGAGAGTTTGGAGGTCAAGTTTAATGTTGAATTAGAGTTTTAGTTGAAGTAAGAGTGAACTATGACTAGATAGGGACTCATCTCCTAGTTGAAGACTATTTTGTCTCCTCTCTCCTTCCTTCCTTTTCATATGTATGTTCTCAAAGAATATGATCATATTATGATTTTGGATTATATAAAATCTAAAAAAAACTTTAATACCTCACCTTTGAAGCAATAAAGAGCTGATTTTTCTTTCATTTTCAAGTTGTTCATGAAGCGTGTTCTTAATGTTTATAGATGTAACGTAGTGAATGATTGATTTTCCTATGTTCGTCTAAATATCTCACATTTATTCAGAAATAAGAAATATTTCAAGTAATATAGAGTGTCTAAGTCTGATTTCTACCTAATATAAAAGTGAATTCAACCATTGTTCATTCCTTCCAAGCTAGTGTGTGTTTGTCAAGACCTCTGTGTGAAATATTGATGTAAGAATCATTGTGTGAAGATGAAGTGAATGTGTGAAAGTTATTTAACTTCAAAGTATGTCAATAATCTACATAATTGACTTTCACATTGGTGCATCACCTCAATTTCCAATTTTCATATTTATTTTCAGCTTTAGCATTGCTCCTTTTACCCTTTTCCTAGTCAAGAAATCACTATCTGAAAGAGTTCATAGAGAAGTAGGTGAATGTACCAAAGGTAACCAGCCCTTAATCTAGATATTATCTCAAATATAAGGTCACACACCTTATATATTTTCAATTTTATAAACAAGAGTGAGAATATACACATATTCTTTCAAGGGTGCACTTTTGAGTGATAATAGTTCATCTCAATTTTGGACATTTTCTTGCATCTGCAAGTCTTACATATTATCTTTATTATACCCCTTGGACTATATCTCTTAGTTTTACCAATATTATGTTGATAACCTAAGATTTTTATCTTGCCCAAAAAATTTAAAATGTACTTATCTTCCACTCTTACAAGTTTTGAGCATGTACCTACTTTCTTGTTCCCTAGACACTAATGTTTAGGATAGACACTAGCATCAATGTAGTGTCCTAACCCAACATAAGTGTCCAGTGCCCTAAAGTCATCTATTTCTCAAATTAAACTTATCCCAATGGTTGGCCTAACTACTTTTTTGTGAATTACTTATCCATAGGGATTGATATAAATACAAGATCAACTCTCATTCATTCATCACCTATAAGACCTAGCATAGACCAAAGCAACCTCTAAAATCATTCAATCAAGCACTCAATAAATAAAAGATTTCTTATTTTCTCTTATTCTCATATAATTCAAAGGAAAGACACATCTATATGTTTGAATTAATAAAGGAATATCCCAAGAGCCTGATTTGCCAAGTTACAAGCTAGGTCACTATTGGACTTTGCACATATTATTTGATTCACACACAAGCCAACACATAGATAAGAACTATATCAGTCTGAGGCCCTCTTCAGAGTATTATCTATGTAGGTAGTGCTCACTGATAGAGAGGTATTTGAGGTCCATTTGACACCATGTGCCCATCAACCCATTATTCCCCATGGTCACTATGAAGATGAAGAATTGGGGTTTTACAAATTCATGAGGAGAAACAAACCATGACCCAAATCTGAATCACCATAGCAAAGGTGAAGACAAACCCAAAATCATATAGGTGGTCATATACTTTTCCAATAAGTATTTTGTACTAGACACTTGCATCAAACTAGAAAATAGCATTAATACAACCATCTTAAGCTCACATTAGTGTCTAGAGATCCAAAACATTAAATCTAGAATATGATGATTGTTCTAGAATCTCTTTCCAACTTGATTTCTAACTATTCTAGATCCAACACTATGTTAACATCAGAACCAGCAAAGTATATCAGTTCTTTTTCATTTACATGTATAGTTTAGTTGTACTTTCTATATTTAGCCTATTCTCAGCATAAAAAATTTAGTGGATGTTTGTATATGAGTTTAGCATCTAATTGGCCTAATGTAGATCTGATTATCAACCTTGTGCATTATAATTTCTATATTATTAACCCTATTAGCACCAAGTTAGGATTCCTAGATCTAATTAGGGTCAAACATTTGGTGAACCTGATCTTTGAACATCAAACCCTAAGATAAATTAGGGTTTTTTATTTTTATGTTACTCATCCCTGATTGTTATAATTTTTCAATCATGTTTACCATGGACATCTCTATAAATTATTTCATAGTCTAATTCAAGTTATTAAGTAAAAATATGCCAATAATGGGAGGGTGCTAAGGTAAAAATAACACTTGATCTATCTTCAAAATTACTTTTGTAATGTTATAGATCTAATATCTAGATGCCAATATGCATGCTCTTAGCCATTCATTCTACCTAAGTCTTATTTGAATGATATATACCATCCTGCACCCAATATTCATGCATGGTTTATATTGGATTTTCCAGTCCATGTTATTACTACTCAAAAATTTAGGATTGTTCAACCTATATCCCCACCTGTTAATATACATTAGGTGCCTCTTAAACCTGATCTAGTAATAAAATCCAACAGATATGACATTATTGACCAGTTAAGCAATACACATGCAAAATTTTCAATCTTTGAGATACTAAGTAATCTAATATCTATAAAGATATGTTATATGAGGCATTGTGTGAGACATAGGTTCTAAATAATATTGAGACTGTCAGATATTATGAAATATTTCAAGAACAATAACAAGATAATTACCTTTGATCTAATAAATTTACCATCCAAAGATATTGTTCGCCAAAATTTTCCTTTATTCATACAAGTGGCAATGCAAAGTAAAGGTATCAAAAATGTGTTCATTGATAATGGATCAGGACAAAACATTTATATCATACAATTCCTGACCACTATAGGTATTAACACAAATCTTATTCAAAAACATAGTTATGCACATAAAAGGTTTGACAATTAACATAACACTTTAGTTGGTCAAATTACATTGGATGTGACCTTAGGACCAAAAATGATTTCAACTACTTTTCAATTCATGTCTCAATCCTTATATTATAATTTACTTTTGGGCAGACCTTAGATATATTTAATGGAATTTGTTCTCTCTACACTCATCTATGTGTAAAATTCATACATGAGGGGACCTTATTATCCATGCCTATTAATTATAAACAATTAAAATTATTCAAAATGATACATTTTGAAAATGAAGGAATCCCTACATGTTCTATTAGTTGCTTAGCATCTATGTGTTAGTTCCATGTTGATGGATGACATATTTAGTTACTTCTACATACACACATGTGTATCACAATTCTACTTGAGTATGATGAAGGCATACATAAATACATGATCTATTCCTATTTTATATGTTGGGCCTTCCCTCTACTCATGTCATGCATACATTAGGGACATCCACTTCTTGGATATTTATAAACATAGGTTATATGGGTCGATTATCATATTTCATTATCATGTTTTAGCTTACATGTGTATTTACACATGCCTTTGTCTATGATTATATCTTACATAGGGTACTTGATATATTATACACTTGACATTTTTTCCTAACACATTTTATCCATGGGATTCTATTACATGTTTATGTTGGTTTCTTATGATTTACTTTATTCACTTCTTTGAGCATCTTTTCTTGCTATTGTATTCCTTAATCGAGAATTTGAATGTGCTCCTTTGCTTACAGCCCTTGTGTCTATGTATGCTTTCATTGACATTTTCATATGTCACTAGTGATTGTATAGACATTTAAATATATCATTATTGATTTTATGCATATTTGAATAACGATTGTCCCTTTGATTGTGTTTCATTTGAACATGTCCTTTGGTTGTAGTGTCCTTGGACCATTGCCTTTTGACTTGTTTTTGAGTGTTCTTGTGTGTGTGTTTATTTGATTATTAAGCTTTTATTATTACTATATAAATATTTACATGATCCTTATCATGAATATTATGGCTATATATCATCACATTGGTTATATGTGATTTAATGTTATATCTATCTAGACATGTTCCTTCTATATGCTACATAGTTGCATTCACAAATTATATTGTTACCTTATCATTTTGAGGTAACGTAACTACCAATTCATATATTTACCTCACCTCAAATAGGGGGGAATATTAGTGGGATTGTGTCATAGAGGCATGTTCTCCACACTTGGCATAGTTTTTAGATTTAGTAGGGGCATGTTTTGGAAGCATATTCTCCATGCTCATTCAGAATGTGGTGCTTATATCAATTTTTAGATTCAGTGGGATCATGTCATATGGGCATGGCTTCCACACATTCATAGTTTTAAAATTTAGTGGGAGAATTTCATATGGGCATGGATTTCACACATTTATTTTTTTTAGATTCAGTGGAGGCATGTCATATAGGCATGACTTCTACACATTCATAGTTTTCAGATTTAGTGGGCACATGTTTTGGAAGCATGTTCTCCATACTTATCTATTTTTTAGCATCTCAAGATTATAGTGGGGACATGTTTGGAAACATGTTTTCTAGTTGGTAGTTATATCTATTTTAAATTTCTCTATATATAGTGGTGGCATGCTTTGGAAGCATGCTCTCCACATAGTTTTCTGAATTGGCCAAAACACATAGTTATATGATTCAAATTCATAGTTGTTGCAAAATTTTATACATTTGTACCATTGTTATACATAGTTTCATTATGATACATATCTCAAGTGTATATATTATGTAATTTATGATTAATATTATAAAATCCAAATTAATTTCAAATTCTAAATCTCTTTCAGATACTAATACCCTGATTGAATTTTTATGGACTTTATTAAGCTAATATACTATAGTAGTTGGTTTGATTTTTGGTATGGTTAAGGTGATTAAATCACTCAATCTTTCCATGTTTTTAGGTTGTACTTGATTATATCATATAACCTCACCAGGTTATAAGTATCATTGGGTTTCACAATTAAGTTAATCTTAACTACTAGGTGGCAACTCATTTTTTCTCCAAAGTTGGGGACTTAGATATATGAATTTTCAATATTTATCTATATTTTTGATAATCTTAGTTTTATAGCCTTACAATATACATATTTTTCAAATCAACTTGTTAATAGGCAAGGTGGTTACATCAACATACAAGTGTTCTCCTAAACCTTGTTATTTTAATTTCAATCTATTTCAATTAATTTTCATCTCAAATTATATGTGTTGATTATATAATGTAGCATGCTCTTGGTTGCATGTCAGTCACCATCAAATCACTCATGTTGGGCACACATAAAGATAAGGTGTGTTATACACATCCAAGTATGCATTCCTTTCCTTTAAACTAGTAATTTTATTACTATATTAAAGGGAGGAAATGTAGATGATATTTATGGATTATATATCACTCAAATATTATACACTTGGAAAACTTAGACCTTGGCTATTCCTCTTAGTTATAGAACTTTTATCACTTTTGTAAGTCTCACATCTACTCTATTTTATGCCCATTGGCCTATAACTCTTCATATAACTAGTATTATGTTGATGACATGGGCCTTTTATGTTGCTTAGAATTCTTATAATGTACATATCTTCCACTCTCACAATTTTTGATCCTATACCTAATTTTGTTCTCTTTGGACACTAACATCTATGTCAAACACTAGTGTCAACATTAGTGTCCTAACTTGATGTAAGTGTCTAGTGCCCTAAAGTCATATATTTTTCAAATGAAACATATCCCAATGGTCAACTTAAGTGTATTAAAGTGATTTAATTATCTAAATGGATTGACATAAATACAAAATCAACCCTCATTCATTTCTCACCTAAAATACCTAGCACAGACTAAAGTAACCTATCAAAATCATTCAATCAAGCACTCAATAAAGCAAATATTTCCTATTTTCTCTTATTCTCATATCATTCATAGGAACAAAACATCTATAGGTATAAATTACTAAAAGAGTAACCTAAGAGCCTAATTTTCCAAGTTAAAATCTAGGTAATTATTGTACTTGCTTTGCACATATTGTATGTATTGTTGTTTGCATAACAAATCCTATTTTTAGTCTAAAAAAGGAAAACCTCTTATTTATTTGAAGTTTGATCTTATACTTAAAAGAGTCAATATAGGTTGCTTTTATAATTCACATCTTGGGATACTTTAATTTAAATATCCAAATTTGCATAATTCTACTAAGTCTTAGTCTATTTGTTTGTTTGTGTTTTGAAACACATTTTATTGCTTCCTTTCAGACTATTTCACCTTAGGTTGTGTAATCAATCTAACTATTTTAGAGTCTTATATTATTTTTCCTTAGTAATTTTATTCTTTTTTGGCTTTTATTTGATCTAAATTGGCTATAAGTGTCATATGATTCATCTTTCGCCTTAGTCATTTTCATAAAAAAAGACAAAAGTTACATTAAATGGCTTTCTTTCACTAAGTTTTCATGCTTATTTTCTATATTTATAAAGACTTAGATGTTTGGTTTTAAATTATTTATCCATTGAATTTTAATTCAAAGTTGATGACTATGTATTTTATATTGTGCCCACAGGTGTTTAAATGCATCTAGTGCCACCTAGTGACTTTTCATGGCTCTTGATAGCCCACATCTATCCAAGCAGTCTTTTAGGACTTTATTGATTGCACATTTTTTCCTAGAGTCATGTTGCACTTTTTAAATGCTTCAAAATACTTATTCAAATATTTAAAAAATATCCTAATGCCATGTGTTGATCACCTAGCAGTCTTGGGCCTATTCAAAAGTCTTTTAAGGACTTAGTCAATTTTCTTCAAAGTTGCCAAATAGGGCAATGATGTCAATGATATTATAAGCATGTGGGTCAATGAGTTATGTCATGTGGCATAATCATACTACTCTATTATCCTAGATATGTTCATATTAGTATAATACATCTAAGCTAGTGCGTCAATGAGATTATACCACATGGTGTCATCCCATCACTCTACTATCTCAAAGAAGTTCATATAGAGTGCATAGCGTCTAGGTGAGTGGGTGAGAAAGTGAGAAAGATGATGTGACATGACATAATCTCATTTCCCCACTCTCTCAAATATTTTCATGTAGGCCTAGAAATGATGTCAAATTCTTGGGCAAGCAGGTGAGTGTGATGAAGCCACATGGCAAAATCTTATTGCACTGTAGCCCTTAGGTAGTCTATGTAGACCTTGTAGTTTTTCAAAGATTGGGCAAGTGAGATTGTTAGATATGGTGAAATCTCACCTCACAAATTAAAGAATAGTCAATGTGTAGTTAAATATTTAGTTTATTAATGGAGGAGAGAGGAGAAGCCACATGGTGGGGAATCCATCAGATCAAAGGATGCACTAAATACACAACCAATAAAGCACTAGCTTGAATTTGATAGACCATTTGGTCATCAAAATTGTCAAAGGCTAAGAATCAACTATGTGTTTAATTTGATTTACATAATTAATTGTAGCATGGTCTTAGATGGCAAAGTGGTTGACAAGGCAAGCCATATCATGAATGATATAATAATAATGAGTATGGCATGTGCATTGGCATTGGCATCAAACACAAGGCATAAAATACAAACTTAGACATAAAGAGATAAGGCAATTAATTGCATAGATATGTGGGTAGATGATAATCATGATGCAATCCTAACTAATTTCAATTTAGGCATAATTTGATTGTGCTAATTCTAGGCACACCTTCAATCTATCAAAAATTTCAAGTTGCCTATTCAACCACATTCATTCAATCAATAATGAGTATTTGTAACTACCCCATTAGTAGGAAAATTCAAGTGAGTTTGAACTCATCAAGCCTGTATGCCTATATAAGATCAACTTCTTGATGTAATAAGGGCTATTTTTTTCAAGACTAAGAGAATTATACTTGGGCTATTCTTTTTAGGATTAGAAGAGACTATGCCTGGCTATCTCCTTTTAGATTAGAACTTAAAGTAGTGGACTAGTCATTTCTTTCATGCATTTTCCCTTCTTTCTAGAATATTTTTTGAGTCAAGACTATTTGGAAGTTGAGTTTATAGTTCACTAAGCATTTGATTATTCTTAAATTATTTTTAGTAGAAACATCCTTAATCTAAAATATTTTTCATGTGATAAACTTGATCTGTGCATACATATGGTAAATCTATTTTCCTTTTTAGCTCTACCCCATAGAATCTTACACCATCCTTAGTTTGATTATGCTAAGTCTAATTCAATTAAGGACTGGTTTATGCAAAGATTCATCTTCTCAATAGAATGAGGTTGCCAACATTAGATAGTGGGCTCTTTTTCTCTTTCTCTATGTCTCTCTTTTTCCTTTTTTTATCAATCTATTAGTTTAGATTAGTTTAATTTCTAATTTTTAATTTGAATGTAATGCTTACTTTGATTGCATGATCTTTTATCTATTATTGTTTATGTACTATTGAAATTATAAGCAATAGACATTTTCATTTTGAATCAACTATTTATTCATATTTAAATCATTTTTTATGATTCTTTAAGAATAATCTCTTTATTTTGATCAATAATAATTTATTTGAAATACACACCAAAGAGCCTTGATATGGTATGGTTATAACAATATGACTAGGTTACCCTATATACCAAGACCTTGTAACCAAGACCTTGGGGAGATTTGTTCATGCAAGTCTCCTTTCAAGAGAGGAAGGGATTAACAACCCCTACCTAAGCTGGCATGTTAAAAGACCTCATAATAGTATGATTCCAACACAATCCAATATGTATGGGAGAACTACATTAGTTTGAGGCCCTATTTAGAGTATTGGCTATGTAGTTAGCACTCACTGATAGAGGGGTCTTTTAGGTTATCTCAACATCGTAGACCCATTAACGCATTTTTCCCCAAAGTCACCATGAAGATGAATAACTAGGGTTTTAAAAATTCATGAAGGGTGACAATCCATGACCCAAATATGAATACACTAGATTAAAGGTGAAGACAAACCTAGAATCATCTAAGTGGTCACATATTTTTCCAATAAGTATTCTATATAGGACCCTTGTGTTGAACCCAAATAGTAGTGTCGATGTAATCATCCCAGCATGATGTTAATTTCTAGAGCTCTAAAAGCATCAGATCTAAAATATGATGACTATTATATAATATCTTTCTATCTTGATTTTTACTTGTTCTAGATATAGCATTGTGTTAGCATCAGAACTAGCTAAGTATATCACTTCTTTGTCATTTCCATGCATAACTTAGTTATACTTTCTATATTTATCCTATTCTTAGCATAATAAATTTAGTGTATGGCTATAATTGAGTTTAGCATCTAATTAGTTTGTTGCATATCTAATTATCACCATTATGTATTATCATTTCTATATTGTTAACCCCATTAACACCAATTTGGGATTCCTAGATCCAAATTAAGGTTAGCCAACTAAGAATGTAAATTTTGGATACAATGGTAGAAGTAGAAACATTAGAAGTAGGGGATTTCATAATTCAAAATAGAAACTATTATGGTGGAAATGTGTCCAATTCAGCTTGATGCTCAGCTTTTTATGCTAAAAGTATACTAATGATATTATTGACCTAATGGAGATTCTATTGAGGACCTTGATGAGATTTGGATAATTCTTGTACTTGATTTTGATCTACTCAATTTATCTCATGTGGATCAATATGGGTTTCTTATTCATTATAATAGTTCTCTTCATTACTTTCATTATTAATTTTAATGTGAACTTCATTTGTATAAGACCAAGGAATTTTAACAGTTACATTGTTAGTTTGAGAAAAAACATCATGACTTGTCATTGTAGAAGAAACCAAAAGAAGCTTCATATGTGAAATATAAATACCACTTGATCTATCACTACACCTTAGATACATAAAATACAATATAAATCAAGTAATGTTAATGACTAAAAATACAATACAAGAAAAAATCAAGTTATAAGGATGATATAGACAAGGGTTTGAATGATTATGTGGGTTTTCAAATATACTTTCTCATTAATTGATTACTATTAGCCCAATGTTTTAGATTACTAACTACAAATTCAAAACCATACCTGTATCTTAATAACTCCATTTCTACAAGTACAATGAGAGTAACTTTTATAAGAGATACGCTCCTCTCAGGTGCACCATAAATCAAATGGCAAAAAGAAGCTTCCTATGATATAAAAAAGGGGTTCCTAGGTGTTTTTGATACATCATAAGTGGAAACTAAAGCATGTGTTTAGTGTTGTACAATGGCTAAGTATTGAGGTAAACCCCTCACACCATGATGTCTATAAATAGAACATCATGTAGCCCTTCATGATAGTCACTAAGTAGTTTGTAAGCTACTAGAACATAATTTATAAAATAAACATAAGTCAATGAAAAATAAAGAAAAAGAAAATTAAATGATTTTTGTGTATAGATATTAAAAAATTTATACCCGAGTTAAAAAAAAGTAATTCTATCTCAGATTTATCCAAGGTAACAACACAAACTTATTCAATATTAGATTAAAGCCAAGGTTGAAGAAGTTGAATCATTATGTGTTAGATTTTATCCAAGGTTTAAGGTTATTTTATTTTAGTGTCAGGAATTTTAAAAAATATGTATGAAATCTTAAGACAAAAATCAAGAAAATAATAAGTAATGTTTTAAAAATAATGGGATCACTAGAATGTTTAGTCTATTTTTAATTAAAGTGAATCAAACTATTGAAATTTTAATGGTTGAGTATACAGATCTGATGAATAAATACAATGTGCTACAAAATTTATTAAATTTAGAATTTTCTAAATGTATTAGATGGGCCTATAGATATCTAAAACCTCCCTAAAACATATCTTTTACCGACTATGATTGAAAACTACTTGACAAGTCCTATGTATTGTGTCATGACTAAATATAGGAATTTATTCTATGATTGTAAAAGTCTATAAAAGGAGGGCATGGGTATAGTGTAGCATTGTCTGATGAATGTGATTTCATCTTAGTTAACTATGCACATGATTTTCTAATATGAGTCTAAGTGACATCTTATGAGGGTTGACTAATAAATTATTTGATTTATGTGGTCATGTGGAAGACCTATAAAAGATGAAACCCTAGCTCCTATACAACAAAAAAATAAAGATCAAATACAAATGGGGATAATGGGTAAGGATAACAGTTGATCTATCTGTTAAAACCCCTATATAATCTGAGTGCTACCTACATCACCAAAATGAGCCTTAGGTTGATGTACTTCTCCCTCTTAGGGTGATTGTATAATCTATGATTGTGAAACTATATGATTGTTTCTATAATATTAATTAAAATTCTTGACAATGGATTCCCTTGACCTGTAATAAAAGTATATTCAATCTTGGCCTATGATTGTTACAATGTTATAGAATTAGAATTGGAAGAAATAATATTTTTTTACTATGTCATGGAATTTCCAAGTGATGTCTAGATGTATTTAAATAAGCCTTTATGTGCTTATATAGGGGAATATTATGAATAATTTTTCTAGATAACTTTACACAATTCATGGAAGAGCCATTATGAAACATATCAATTCAAAAAATTAATTATTAGAGTGTGGGAGACATGATCACAGTGTGCCCCTATCCAACCTAGAACAAGCTTGTCCCAAAAGGATAAATATTGCTAGAAAAGGTTTGACAACAACTTGTAGGTTGAATAAGGATGAATATGGTTCAAATAGGGATGTATGTATGATACATTTTTTGTTTTTAAGATAATATATACTCTCTTATATATCATGAGTAAACAAAATGACAAATAGATCAAGTAAGGTAAGGATGTCAAGATTAAACATTGTCAAACACTTAATGATTAATTTTATGTGTCTATATTATCCTTATTCAACTTATAGGTTTTTTAAGACCTTTTTTTATAAATATTTAACCTTTTGGTACAAGTCCACATTAGGTCAAATAGGATCGCACTAAGACCTTGTCCCTCATACTCTAACAGTTACTTTTTTCAAATTGAAACATTTCATAATAGTTCTCCTACACCTTTTATAAAGTCATTTAGAATTTTCATATATAATCACATATAGGATTCTCCATATACATCTAATAATCACTCGTAAATTCTACTACACACTAAGAAAATGATCACTATTTCTTTCATTTTAAATTTTAAAACATTCTAATAGTCATAAGAAAAGTTTAAATATATTTTGTTACAGGTTAAGGGCATCTAATTTCAAGCATTTTAATCAATTTTATAGCTATAATAATATATTTATGTAATCATATATTGTACAATCACCTTAAGGGGGAGAACTACATCATCCTGAGGCCCATTTTAGATATGAATGCAATAATTAGATTATGTGGAGTTTTATAAGGACAGTTTGACTATTCCCCTTATCTGTGACCTCTTTTCACAATTGATCTCTATTATTTTTTTATGAATAAATAAGGGTTTGTCTTTTGTATGTATTCGACATGACATATAGGCACACAAAATTAATCAATAAACCCTTATATATAATCACACAAACTTATATCAAAAAATGATGTACATCGTCAATCATGATGTAGTCACAGTCACTAGATAAGGCCAAAGTGTAGCCCTATCCTCCTACGAACTTATCCCAACATAGTTTAAAATCCATCATTAAGTCATAACATATTACATAGGTCCTTTCAAGTAGTTTTCAATTGTAATTAACCTGCACAATCATCATAAAATTTGTTTTAAGGAGGTTTGCATATCTGTAAGTTTATTTACTATTTTTAATTAATTTATAATTCATACAATTTTGTAGCATACTATATTTCACTTTTATATTTATATATTATTACATTTCAATTTCAATAGTTTAATTTTATTATTCTACATTAATTCAATTCAAAATATATTAAACATTCTAGTGAACCCACTTTTTAATAAAATTGTTTATTGTTTACTTGATTTTCTTCTTAGGATTTCATACATATTTATGTAAATTCTTAACACTGAAAGGAAACAACCTTAAACCTTGGATAAAATCAAACACATAATGATTAAACTTCTTTAACCTTAAATTAAATCCAACATTGAAGATATTTTCTTGTCACCTTGGCACATTTTGACATAAAAGATCTTTCTTTCAACCTAGGGTTGAAATTTGTTTATATCTATACACAAAAATATTTCACTTTTATTGTATCTTTATTTTATATTTGATTGTGCTTATTTTAAAAATTATATTTTGATATTTTTAAAACTACTTAGTGAGTGTCATGAAGGGCTACATAATTATGTGTTTATAGATATCGAGGTGTGAGGGGTCTACCCCAATACTCATAGCCATTGTACAATAATAAATAGGGACTTTAGTTTCCAATACCTCATGATATATAAAAAATTCCTAGTATCCCTTGTTTACACCATAATTAACCTCTTTTAACCTTTTAATTTGTGGTGCACTTGAGAGGAGAATATCATCCAAGGAATTTACTCTTACCATACCCTAGGAAATGGGGTTAGTAGTCTACATGCATATTTTTACCTTCATAGTTAGTGTTTTGAAAAATTGGGATAACACTAATCAATTAATTATAAAGTATCATAACCCTAATTGACCTACATTTAATTCATTTGTGTTGATATAGATTAGTTGTGAATTATTTGAGACATAGTTTATTTGCTTTACTGTGGTGTTATAATTTTGTGATATTTATGCTTAATATGTACTGATTTAGTGTTCAATTATATATATTATTTAAATATCATTATTGTATTTATTATATTTAGATATCCAAATATTATTGATAATCTATTTGTTGACTGCAGGGACAAGTATTTTGAGCTAGGTTGTGTTCGAACCTGAGCAATAAGAAAGCATGGAGAAAATAACATGGATAAACTAAATAATGAATTCTATTGTAAACTTTGAGATTATTAATATTGTTAATTTAGTCATTAGTTTTTATAATTTAATTATTATGTGTTTTCATTTTATTTTTTATTTCATTAGTATTTGATTTTAGTCACTTTTGACATTTGTGAAAACATCATTTTACTTGATGATAGTGATTGTGAGAATTATCACTTTGTTGTGTCATAATTAATTTGACGATTGTTGTCTTCTTATTGATATCATCATTTTCATTATTCTAGTTTCTTATGTTTTTCATTAACTCTATTTTTTTAAACTTTGATAGGGTATTCGGTAATGTATTAATATTATTTATTCTCAAACATTTTGATTGTCAACATTTTATCTTGCTTGGTTATCTTGATGATGTTTGACTTAATGCTTGAATACAACTATGTTATGGTTACAGACAATTATGACGTGTTCTATCTACTCTATGTTTTATAATTGTGCATTAAGTTTAATCATAAAAGGACCCTTGTCATTGTTTATTCATTAGCATGTTGTTGGGTTCTTTAGTCACTGTGTTGGGTATTTGATTTGGTTTTATATTTCAAAAACCCTAACTTAGATGTAGTCGAGTTAAATAAATAATATTATAATTTAGCCTACTATTTATTTTGAATTGCATACATACATTGGGGGCTATGATATATTGAGTCTCCATGAGGGTTTGAAATGATTTACAGGGTTTTGTAGAGAAATAATATTTTATTATTTTATTCTATTTGTATGATATGTTTAACTTTTGTTATATTATTAAGTCATTATTAGGTTGACTCAATTTTATGGAAATCATGTTCGAATTAGTGGCATAAATCTAGTAATAATGTTAGAAATTATTTCAATTCATTATTAAGTTGACTTATATTTAAAAACATTGATCTATTGATTATTTTTATTTATTATGATTGTGTTAATCATTACAATTGCTATTTAAACTTTTATTATTTTTGGTAAAGTCTATTTTGGTCAAAAATATGACCTATAGTTTTACGTAAGTTTTTAATTTATTAATTTTTAATTGGTTGAAATTGTTATCTTTTTTTTTGAGTTTAATTTCAACTCGGTAACATCTATTAAGTTAGTATGTGAAGATGACTACTAAATAAATTATAGCATAAGGATTTATGAGACATATTATATTCTTGAATATAATATAGCCTCTAAATTAAGGAGCTCAAAAAGTGAGCTATAATTTTAATCAAGTACTGAATTAATAGATCTTGGTGCATTGGTTTATGTGGTTTATTTTCTATCTATTGATCATTTGTTTGAATGTTGTTAAGCTTAGTTTTTTTCATTATCATTTTTCCACCATTTATCTATTATCCTGATCCATATCCAACTAATGGTTTGGGTGGTCTAAGGCCACTTATGTTTGTGCTCATTATGACTAGAGAGGTGGGATTGGATTTATTGGATTGTATGCAATGATTTAATTATTTTCTTCTTACTTTGAGTTGTGACAGTTGGTTATAGATGAATTAAAATTGTTATGTAATTCTTTATGATTGTAGTTTATGTTATTCATCATAGTTGTACTTGATATAAAGTGATGTATATTATCATGTATGTTTAGTTCGTGATATGAACGTAGTTGATCATTTAATTATTTTATTAATCTTTTATTACTAGTTAGATATGAAATTGCATTGGTTCAAAAATACCTTTGATAGAAGAACATAGATATGTGGCCTTTATCATGTATTGATAGTTAGACACTTATTTGGAATAAGTAGTTTGATAACTTAGATTAGAAAGTTTTAGCTTTTTTAGTTGTTATATGATATTGGGTTTTTGTTGAATCATGATATGTATATGTATTCATGTCTTTGGTTGTACTTATACATTATTGGTATTATGGTTTTGAATTAATTGGCTATTTTAAAATATAACTAATTGTCTTAAAACTCAATTGTAAAAGTTACCATGAGTATGACATGATTATTTTATTATATTGAGAATATGGGAATTGAAACATATTATTGGTATGAGAAGTTACGTTGAATGTTTTCTATATAATTAACCTTAAGCTTGTAAAAACTAAGTGAAGTTATTCTTTGAACAAGTTCACTTGTGATAAGCATTGTAATGCAGTATTTTAGTGTCATTTAAAATAATTTTCAAATCACTATATACTATACCAACATCTATGTAAGATGGATTAAATAATGAAATTTGTCGAGACTTCATTAAAGACTTTAGACTATAACTATATGGTTTAGTAAAATGAAATCCTTATATTATACTTGGTGAATTGAATGGATTATATTCAGTAAATACTTATGCAAGATTTATAATAATTTTATAGAATGTATGATAATGATTAAGATTGGATAAATAATTAAGTAATTACAAATGTATATATATTTTAAAGAAGGTCTTCTATAAGACAATCATTCAACTTTTAAATTATTAAGCATTGTTAAGTGTAGTGGACTATTATGGGCAGCTCCTAAATAATTCATTGAAATTAAACTATAATAAGATTTATGTAAACCTTACATAAATGTCAAAAGTAATTTAGAAATAATATACTATAGTGAAGGTTTATAAAGAGGTGTGGTTATTCCTAGCTAAAGCATATTGTGATTTAAGATCAAATGTTCCATGTTTGAAATAAGCCATTGAATACTTTTAACAAGTTGGCTCATATACTTTAATGGTAAAATAAGCTAATGTAATTATAGATTTAATTTATTAGTGTAATTTAATTTGGAATTTAAGAAAAAGTAAGCTCTAATTATAAGATAAGCAATTAAATAATTATTAGGCTAAGATCATGGATCTAAGACAAAGGATAAATCTTTAAAAACAAGATTGAAGTAAGACTTAAGATAAGTAAAATATTTAAAAACAAGATTGAAGCAATACTTAAGATAAGTATATATAGTCCATTAGACTATTAATATGTATTGGGTTTATTTAACTCATACAGCAATCATGTCAGTAATAATGTGAAATATAAATCTAACTTAAGTCATTATAAAATCTTTAGGCATGCTTTGTCATGAGCTTGTACCTTACTTGTAGAATGGTAAGATGTTCCTAAGTAGAACTCAAGTATGGTTATTGAAGTATTTCATAAAGCTTTCACACCTCCTAAAGTAGCTCATGTCAAACATCATGCATCAGTTTGATTATGAAATGAAAATGTGTTCAAATGCTTTGAATTGCTTTTGGAAATGCTCCTTTTCCCTTGATCTTTGTCTACTACTTGTGATTTGGTTAATCTTACTTTAGAAAGATTAGTATGATGATTCTTCTATTGAATTTGATCTTACTTTATGATTGTTTGTTGAATTTTTATAAATTACCCATGAGGTATTTGTTTTAGATTAAGGTAAAAATAGGTTTTGAAGGGGCCCCGAAACCCTATAATAGAATCAAGAAAGATAAACCATTAACATGCACCAGGAAAAGCATTCCTGAAACCTACTAAAAAGTAGCAACAGCCTAAAGTTATACAGGGACAACCTCTAAATTCATTATACATTCAGCCCCCAAATTTCCAAATAATGATTTAATAACTATTTTTTAGGGGTAAAATCTAGAATTGTTGCCTGCCTTCCATCAGCTATATTCTGCTTACTTTCTAGCTCTCTAATTTTCCTTATGGGTCTTCTTCTAGGTTTGTCCGGAAAGCCAACATCCGGCTTCACTTTTAAAAGCTGCTCATCTCTTTTTCCAGATTTATCCAAAATAGAAGCAAGATGTTTCGCCTTTGTTTGCTGGTCTTTTTTACTGCTTCTGGTTTCTATTCCCTTTGTATTTGTCTTTTTTCAGCCTTTTTCCTTTGGTTTAGAGAATGTTTTAAGTTTTCTCCATTATCGTTCATAGGAAGCTCCTCTAAAGGCAAATCATTATCAACCTGAATCTTCATAGACTGAGAAAGAGGAGGATCTCTCTCCTCTAATTTATTTCCAGTTTCAGCCAAGATTTCTCCATCCTCTAGTGTTGCTTTGCCTTCTGCCTCTCTCCATCAGTCCTCTACCCTTTGGTATAGAATGATTTGCTTTGATAAATCTGTCAAATCTTTTATGCTTTGTGTAGGTAATATGGTTTTTGGTTGCAGTCCATTTCCTTCTGTCTCAAAATTTTCTTTCTCAAAAGAGATCTATGTATCCTCCTTAGGAAGTGGGCCTTTAGGATCTTTAAAAGACAGCGCTTTACCCTCCTCAACATTTAGATCTTTAGTTTCTTGATTATCCTTTTGTTCTTGTCACTGGTCCTCTTTGGGTTTCCATACTTTCTTTTGCTAGACCATGGACTTTTTCCCATCCAAAACACTATTAGGATGAGTTTTGCTTCTGGATGGACAATTTTTTACCCAATTCCCCTATTTCTTGTAAGCATAGCAAGAGTTGGGCAGATCTTTGAAACAAATTCCTTGAGATTTTTTACCAAACTTGGAAATTAGATCCACTTTTTCTAGGAGCTTATTTAAATCTGCCACTTTAACATACATCCTGGCAGCTTGAAGTTTGGTTCTGGTTGCCGTAGCCTTGTCCAAAGCCACAAGTTCCCCAAAAGAACTGGCTATTCCTTTAAATATGTCCTCGTGCCAAAACTCTAAAGGGAGTCTAGGAAGTCTAACCCAGATGGGAGTTGTTAAGAAAAAAGAATCTGAGAGATCCATATTCAACTCCCATTTTTTGATAGTAAGAGAACATTTTCCAAAAGTCCATGGACCTCCACACAAAACCATATTCATGTCTTCTTTACAGTTGAAGGTAAATGAATAGAAACCATTCAACATTGGTGCAATAAGAATCTCTCCTCGAATGACCCATTTCCTTTTAACCATTTTTGTAAGAGATTCTAGATCTGGTCTTGCTCCTAAAAATTTACCCACTAAGGTGAACTCCATGGAGGACACAAAAAAATCTATTAAAGGATCTGGAATAAAAACTTCATACTCACCTTTCTCCCAACATGATTTTGCAGTCACTGACGGGAAAGAGGATTTTCCAGTGGATTTCTTGCCAAACAGAGATGATCACGTCCTTTGTTCTGAATACTCTACTTTCAACCCATCTGAGGATTTTTCCTTATTAAAGTCGCCTTTGTTTTTCTCTTTCTCAATCTCTTGTCCCAGTTGGGAGCCACAAAATCCATAGAAAGGGTCATTTCCGCTCAAAGATTTTCTGTTATTTGCTTTAACCACATATTTTGACTCAATATTCTTCTCAACCCCTCCTCCAATCCCTCTGGGGTCTGTCCCTCCTGCCTGATTCTCCACCACCAGTTTCCCATGTGCCCACAGCCCAGTAATTTCCAAAACTGGAAGAGCAGTTCGCAGACCTATAGGTTTAAAATTAGAGGGCATGCCCAACGCACCCATTGGGGATGCACCTAGCATGCCCATAAGCGTTCAAATTTTCCCTAGCACGTGTAGTGTTTATAAAGTTTGTGAGTTTGTAAAGCAGAAAGGTTGTAATGTTATGGTTAATAACCCATATGTATTGTTAAAACCAACAATATTTGTGATTAGGAAGGGATACAAGATAATAGGCCTAAAGCAAGACACTTGAATTTGGATCTCCCATGAGGTATTTGTTATTCTATAGACTATATAGGTAATTAAGGGCATAAATTAGTAATGATTGCTAGGAAGGCCACAGTATAGTATGTAGATAGAGGTGAGTGGGTAAGACCACATTGACTCACTTTTATCAAAATATTAAGTGGTTAAAATACTTCCTCATGAAGTCATTGATGGTTTATCTACTTGGTCTAGTTCTTATGTTGAATGTAACATAGTTATGAATCTCATTGCATGTTTTCATGTTAAACTCTAGGTGAAATTTATTCTATTTTTATTATTTGGATTATATTTTTTTTTAAAAATTATGGTTGTGATATATTGGTATCATAACATGGTTTACTACTCTAAGGAACTTTGAGAAATATTTCTTGATGATTTTTTATGTGTTGTTTGTTTCACCACGGGATGGTGAGGACAAGATCTGGGATAATAGATAATAACTCAAAATTGTTAACCTAGATAGAGAAAGAGGTCAAAGTTGTTAGACCAATATTCCTAAGAGAGAGGAACCACATCTTAATAACATTGATAATAATATTGAGGCCCTTAACCATGAATAAAATAATCCCAATGTTAACTAGGAAGTAGTATTGAATGAAATTCTAACTACATTAAATTCATTTCAAAGTAAACTAGACACTCAAGAATGAAGGTTGAATAATATAAAAGGTGTTACAACTAAAAAAATTCTAGTTAGAGATGAAATACAAGTTAATGAACCAAAACTTCAGAATAACCATAATAATGCCGTTAATCACATCTTTCAAGATCTAAATAAGTTGCCTCTATAAACTTATTTAGTTGAGGAATCAGGTGATATAGTTGATGAATGGCTAGTACACCTACAAAAGTATATTAATCCATGTAACATGTCCTTTAATGTGAAGATAATAATAGTTGCCTATAATTTAGTAAGATTTACAGATTTTTGATGGAATCATATATGTGCATTAGAGGGTTACTAGCCAATGACTCTTACATGACCTATCTTTAAAAGATAGTTCAAAAAGAGATATCTTAATTTTAAATTCAAGGAACTTAAAATCATTGATTTTTAGTTGTGGAAACAAGCGAATATGACTATGACTGAGTGTGAAAAAAAGTTTTTAAATTTATTTCATCATATTAACTACATGCATGATGAAGAGACTAAATTCACTAATTTTAAGTTGGGGTTGAAGGAAATATTAATGCATGATGTGAATATAACCAATCTTAATAATTTAACTGCTATTATTGAATCTACTCATAGGATAAAAAAAAAGAAGACTCATTAAAAGGCAAGACAAGATTTTAAGTAGAATAGGAAATAATCTAAGAATAAAAATCTATCCCCTTATCCTAAGAATTTTAATAAATCTTACTCTAACTATAGATTACCAAGATTACGAGTGGTTTCAATAAATTTCAAGGGCAGAATAATAATTTCAAGAATCTAAATCCTTCTAAAACTACTAATTTTAAAATAAATCTGAACCAAGGTAGTCAAAATGTGCCTACTACTAGAGCTAATGCCATAAAAAATTGTAGTATGTTGGGAATGTGGATATAACCACTATCACAAAGATTGTCCTAAGCTGAAATCCATCCAATTAGGTAATTATAGAGTGTATGTACCTATGGATAATATAAACATGGATTTCTAAATAAATTTTATTAAAATTAGAGGTAAAATAAATAATTTTTATTTTTCAATTTGTTTGATTCAAGAGAAATTGACAGTTTTATGCATTCTAAGTTAGTATCATGTTGTAAGTTGAATCCGATGACTTTGAAGGATGGTTGAGATGTTGAGTTTGGATCAAGTAAAAGAGTACCAATTACTAAGTGTCTTGAGGGATTAAGCTTAGACTAAGGTGTTTTTCAAACCCAAGTTAATTTATTTTTAACTCTTCTCAGATCTTTTGATATTATCTTAGGCATGGATTGGTTGCAGTAGCATCAAGCCAATTTGGATTATTCTAACAAAGTGATATATTACTATAATGATTTGAAAAAACTTATAAAAATTCAAGGTTTACTAAAATCAAAATTACATAATTTGATATCAACTTTATAGCTAAAAAATCAATATGTAAAAGTTGCAAGTTATATTTTGTTCTGAGCTTTATAGATAAATAAAGTAATATGTAAAGGTTGAAAGTTATATTTTGTTCAAATGTAAGAAAATGTACCTGAAACAAAAATGATGTTTAATGAATATCTATTTTTTCAAGAATTTCATGATGTTTTTCTAGATAAATTATCTAGTTTACCTCCTAATTGTGAATTTGATTTTTCTATTGATGTAGCTCTAGGGATAGCCCCTACATCTAAAACACCTTATCATATGAATGTAGTAAATTTATAAGAACTAAAATCTTAACTACAAGAACTAATAAAAAATGGTAGTATTATGCCAAGTGTGTCACCTTAGGGTGCACCAGTGATCTTTGTGCAAAATAAAGATGGAACCTTACAATTGTGTGTTGACTATCGCATGCTATTAAGAATCATCTTTTGCCAAGGATAGAGATCTATTTGATCAAATGAAAGATATAACTATATTTTCAAATATATACTTCAGATCAGGCTATCACCAGTTGAGGATCAAGGAAAAAGATATTAATAAGACTAATTTTAAAACAAGGTATGAACATTACAAGTTTACAGTAATATATTTTGGTTTGACTAATGCACATGTTTCATTTATGAACTTAATGAATTGTGTATTCTAGTATTTTATAAACAAGTTTATTCTAGTATTTTTTGATGACATATTGATCTATTCTAAGAATATATATGAACATAAACAACATTTATGCTTAGTGTTACAAAATTTAAGACAACACAAACTATTTGATAAGTTATTTAAATGTGCTTTCTTTCAATATGAGATACACTTTTTGGGTCATATTATAAATAAGACTAGTATTGTTATTGATCTAGTAAATATTAAAGTTATTTAAGAGTGGCCTTGATTTGAGCAACATTTCAGGTGACAATTTGGGTGTTGGTTCTATCCCAATTGGTGGAAGAACTTTCAGGAGCCATAATTTTTGCACCATAGCTCTGTTTGACTCTCCATTTAAACAGTTGGAAAGCTAAGAATGAGGGGAACATCATGAGATGGCACTGAGATCTGCTCAATGGGTTTTGATCCTTGAAAAATAAATGAAAGTGCACCAAATTTTATTTTTAGTAGTGCAATCTAAAAATAGTAAGTTTTTAAAAATAGTAATTCCTCAAATTTTGTATTGTTGTAAATCATGGAAGTTGAACCACTTAATCTCCCTAGAGATTGGTGACCTTCCACATCATCCTCATACCTTCAAAACATGGATAAATGAATATGTAACCCAAAATGGAAATCAGACATCTCTTCTCAGAGATAGGCATATGTTTGGGTCTGTAAATTTGATGAATAAAACATCTCTTCTTAGAGATAACATTATTGTTATTGTGTTGTTCTTGTTTCTTGAATTATCTTTCAGCTAGAGCTTTTTTTTTTAGTTTTATATTAGGCCTACTCCTAAAAATGTATATGAAGTATGCAATTTTATAAAGTTGGTTGGTTATTATAGAAGATTTATTGAAATTTTTTATAAGTTAGCTAACCCAATAACTTTATTATAGTGCAAGGGTAAGAAATTTTTGTGGAATTTAGAATGTGAACAAGATTTTCTAAAGTTTAAAGATTTATTTACTTCAACACCTATATTTATTATACTAAATCTAAATAAAAATTTTGAAATATGGGTTGATGCATCTAAAGAAAGCTTAGGTAGCATATTAACTCAGGATGGTTCAATTATGGCTTATGAGTCATAGAAAATGGACACTGAGAAGAATTACACCACTCATGACCTTGAAATTGTTACCATTATTCATGATTTGAAGTAATGAAAACACTTTTTTTTGGGTAAGTATTTTGAGGTAAAATCTGGTCATCACAGTCTTGAATATTTATTTTATTAAGATGATCTGAATGCACACCAGTGTAGATGGATGGAATTTTTAAGTAATTTTGATATGAATATTTCATATGTGAAAGATAAGGAGAATCATGTTATTGATACACTTAATCGATGCATGTATCTTGTTGTCTTATTTTTTTTGCATAATAATTTCACAACTTAATTATTGGTATAGTAGCATTCTAATAAGTTTTTTTAAGTTGTAAGTGTAAATTTGGCTAACGAGTCTATTGAAAATAAATTTTTTGACTTTTTAGTTGATTTTGATGGTTTAATTAGACATAAAAATAAAATTTATGTACTTGAGTTTGGTGATTTAAATAATATTTTATTGAAATAAGTGCATGCAGCACCTCATTTTGTTCATCTAAGTGTCACGAAGATGACCCATGAATTAAAAGGGTTGTATTATTAACTTGGAAGAAACATGAAGTTATTGACTTTGTGTTAAGATGTTTGGAATGTTAGCATGTAAAAGCTGAACATTATCATCCAAGAGAATTATTGTACTCTCATGATGTACCATGAGGTAAGTGGGTTGTGATTTTTTGGATTTCATAGCTAGTTTTCTAAAATCTAAAAGCAAACATAATATGATTCTGGTTGTAATAGATAAATTTATAAAAGTTTATCATTTTATTACTATAAATTTGATTGAAGATGCATCTGTGTTTTCTTCATAGTTTGTGAAATAAATAATATGGCTACATTAAATACTTGAAGTTATTATTTTAGATTGAGATGAACTTTTTACTTTCAAGTTATGAAAAATTTTGACTATCACTTATGGTATCAGGTTGAATTTTAGTTTATCTTATCACCCAGAAATAGATGGTTAGATGGAAAGATTAAATTAGGTCATAGAATACATGTTAAAAATGTATTTTATGGATCAACAAGGTAAATGGGAAGATTATTTACACTTAGTTGAATTTTCTTATAATAATACATACCATTTAGTGATTAAAATGGATCTTTTCAAAACTTTGTATAGATGCAAGTGTAGAACTCCACTTGACTGGAAAATTTTAGAAAATAGGACTATTATTGGTCCTAATATTTTAAAAGGTTATGATAGGCAAATGGAAACTATAAGGCATAATTTAAAGGTTGCCTCTAATAGGCAAAAGAGTTATGCTAATTTGAAAAGGACACCACATGAATTCCAAGTGGAAGATAAGGTTTTTTTGTGTGTTAAACTGTAAAAAAGTTTAATTAAATTTAGAAATTCTTCTAAATTATCCCTTCATTTTGTAAGACCCTTTGAATTTTTGGATAAAAATAGTCCTCTTTCCTACCGGCTAGCCCTTCCACCTTAATTGTCTCGGATTTACAATGTGATTCATGTTGCTTTATTGAGAAAGTATATTCCTGATCTATCTCATGTTTTGGATTTGACTCATCTTTAAATTTCAAAAAAGGAAAAGATACATTTGGATCTAGTGAAGATCTAAGACTATCGTAACATTAAATTAAGGAATAATGATATTTTCCAAGTGTTACTTGGTAAGATGATAGTCTTTTCAAGTTGCATTATCTTTGATTGTTTTGATTGCCATGATAGCTTGTTTCATAGTGGGGAATTATGTCATGACCCTAATTGACCTGCATTTAATTCATTTGTGTTGATATAGATCAACTAATAGCTATTCAAGACATATTTTGTTTACTTTATTATAGTGTTATAGTTTTATGATCTACATTAATACATTTTTATTATAATTGTTAAGACTATTGCATTAGATATTTATGCTTAATGCGTACTGATTTATTATTCAATTAGATGTATTATTTAGATGTTATTGTATTTATTATATTTAGATGTCCAGATATGGCATAAATTTGATAATAATGTTGAAAACTATTTCAATTCATTATTAAGTTAACTTATGTTTGAAAATATTGATCTATTGATTATTTTTATTTATTATGATTACATTAATCATTACAGTTGATATTTAAGCTTTTACTATTTTTGATAAAGTCTATTCTGATCAAAAATTTGACCTATATCTTTAAATAAGTTTTTGATTTATTAATTTTTAATCAACTGGAACTTTTGTCTTCCTTTTACGAGTTTAATTTTAATTTAGTAACATCTATTAAGTTAGTACATGAAAATGGCTACCAAATAAATTATGACATAAGGATTTACGATCCATATTATATTCTTGAATAGATTATGGCCCATAAATTGAGGTGATCAAAAAGTGAGTTGAAGTTAGAATCAGGTACCAAGTTAATGGATCTTGGTGGGTTGGTTTACATGGTTAATTTTTTATATGTTGATCATTTGTTTGAATTTTTTCAATCTTATTTTATTTTGTTGTCCTTTATCCACCATTTTTTTATTTCCCTAATCCATATCTAACTAGTGGTTGGGGTGTTCTAGGGCCACTTATGGTTGGGCACATTAGAATTGGTGAGGTGGGTTTAGCTTCATTGGATTACGTGCAATGATTTGGTTTTTTCTTCTTACTTTAAGTTATGATAGTTGATTGTAGATGAATTAAAATTGTTATGTAATTATTTATGATTGTAATTCATATTATTCATCATAGTTATACTTGATACAAAGTGATCTATATTATCATGTAAGTTTAGTTCATGATATGATCATAGTAAATCATTTGATTATCCTTATAATCTTGTACTACTAATTAAATATTAAATTACATTGGTTCATTAATACCTTTGATGGAAGAACATAGATATATGGTCTTTATCATGTACTAGTAGTTAGACACTTATTTGGAATAAGTAGTTTGATAACTTGATTAGAAAGTTGTAGTTTTTTTAGTTGATATATGATATTGG
>JARHVA010001949.1:265000-702500 GCA_037957365.1 Torreya grandis
ACTCATCCACCATGGGGGAGATATTATTATACAATCATGATTTTTGGACTAAATAATGTAAGAGAAACTTATCAACAAATCATGACACATATTTTTCATGATTACATACATAAAATAGTTGAAGGTTATGTTGATGATTTATTATCTAAATCCAAGCATCAACAAAACCATGTTATCAATTTATGATAAATATTTGAAATAATGAAGAAATATAATGTATGTTTAAATTTAATTAACCCTAAAATGTATCTATATTGAATTTATCTAGGTTTAAAGGGGTAGATATATCCTAAGGTACAAAGATGATAAACTATCTCTATAGTAGGTCAATTAGATGCTAAACTCATATATAAACATATGTTGAATTTATTAAACAAAGATAGGCTAAAAATATTAAGTAAAACTATGTTAGATATGTAAATGACAAAGAAATAATATATTGAGTTAGTTATGGTACTTATGTAGTTTTGGATCTAGAACAAATAGGAATTATACTCAAAGATGATTCTGGAATAGTTGCTAGACTCTGAATTGAGTGCCTATAGAGCTATGAACATTGGCATCATCCTTGGATAGTTGTGTTAATACTACTATTTGAACTTGACATAGGTATCCTATATATAATACCTATTGGAAAAGGATACAACCACTTGGATATTTTTGGGTTTGTCTTCACCTTCACTCTAGTGTATTCAAATCTAGGTCATGGATTGTCTCTCCTCATGAAATTCTATGAAATCATAGTTCTTCATCTTCTAATGACCTTAGGGGGAAATGGGTTAGTGGGCACATAGTGTTGAGATGACCCCAAAGTCCCCTCTATCAATGAGCATTGCCTACATAGCTAATACTTTGAAGAGGGCCTCAGACTGATGTAGTTCTCCCTTACTTATTGGCTTATGTGTAAATCATATAATATATGTAAAGTAAGTACAATAGTGACCTAGATTTTAACTTGTAAAATATAAATCTTGGGATGCTCCTTTAGTACTTCAAACTTATGATTTTGTTGTCCCTCTCACTAATATCAAAATAAGATAAAATATGGAAGCTTTGATTTATCGAGTACTTGATTGAATGTTTTGATAAGTTGCCTTAGGTCTTTTATACATCTTGTAGGTGAGGAATGAATTAGGGTTGATCTTGTATTTATATCAATCCTTTTATTGAAATATATTTCATTAAATCACTTCAGTCAACCATTATAATAAATTTTATTTACAAATTGGATGACTCTAAGGCATTAGACACTTGTGTCAGAGTAGGACACCTGTATCGATGTAGGTATCTATCTTGAACACTAGTGTCCAGGGAGAAGGCAAGTAGGTATAGACTGAGAACTTTCAGAGATGGAAGATAAGTAGGTTTTAATCATTTTAGGCAAGCTAAAAGGTTTGGGTCATCAACATAAGACTAGTCGAGCTAAGCAATATGCCAAAGGATACAAGATAGAGTTTATGTGAGACTTCTAAAATTCCAAAACTAATAGGAACCATCAAGGTATGATTTTTTCAATTGTAAAAAGACTAAGGTGCTATATAATCCATAAAATAGTGTCTGCATTTGTCCCCCCTTTAATATAGTAATGAAATTGCTAATTTAAAGTAAAGGAATGTGTACCTAGTTGTATATAACACACTTTGCCTTTACTTGAGTCCAACTTGATTGATTTAATAATGACTGACATGCAACCAAGATCATGTTATAGTACATAATAATTTCATATAATCTAAAATTGAAAGTATTGAAAAGATTAAAATTGAAAAATCAAAGTTTAGGATTATACATGTTCATCGATGTAATCACCTTGTTTATTGGCAAGTTGATTTGAAAAGATATATAATTTTAAGGATCTAAAACTAAAATTAGGACAAATATGTATAAATATAAAAATTACATATATCTAAGGAGATATAGAGATATGGATACATTGGAAGGCACATGCCCCTAACCTTGGAGAAAAGGTGAGTTACCACCTAGAAGTTGAGATTAGTTCAACAATGCAACCCAATCATACTCATAACGTAGTGAGTATAAGTGAATAAATTCAACTCATACTATCAAATTTATAAGTATGGATGATATAATTGATTCCAACCTAAAAACTTGTCAAGATTGAGTGATTTAATAACTTCAATTATACCAAAATTGAACCAACTATTGCATTAGATTGGATCAATACAGTCCATAGAAGTACATCTTGTTGGGTGATGATAGTACTTAGAGTGTTTTGAAATATAATATTGATTTGAATTTTATAATATTAGGTGCACATTGCATAGCGTATGCACCTTATATGTGTCTCATGTTAAAACTATGTATAGCAATGGTATCAATGTATAGAATTTTGTCACAATTGTGAATCTAAATTATATAATTAAGTGCTTTAGCCAATTTCAAAACTATGTAACTATGGATAACATGATTCTAAAATATTCCCCCACTATAAATTGAAAAAAATGAAAATTAAAATAAGTTCCAATGTAGAGGACATGTTTCTAAAACATGCCCCCACTAAATCTGGGTGATGTTGAATATTGAAGAAGTGTGGAGAACTTGCTTTCAAAGCATGCCCCCACTAAATCTAAAAATTGTGAATGTGTGAAAGCTATGCCTATATGACATGCCCCCACTAAATATAAAAATTGATATAAGTGCCAATGTAGAGAACATGCCTCTATGACATGCCCCCACTGCTATGCCCCCCCTTTGAGGTGAGAAAAGAATAGAAACTAATAGTTACCTCACCTCAAAAGGATAAGGAAACTGTATAATCTATGAAAATAACCATGTAGCATATAAAATAACATGTCTAAGTAAATATAGCATTGAAGTGTATAAAAAAATATGATCACATAAAATCTTAAGATTCATGATAAATATCATGGTAACATATAGATAGTAATAGTATAATCTCAACAAGCAAATCAAACACACACACAAGAGCACTGAATTGCAAGTCAAAAGGCAATGGTTAAAGGAGACCACAAAAAATGGGCATATTCAAATGCCACATAATAAAAGAGGCATGACTTAGTTAAATGTCCATAAAATTAAGGATGACATATTCTAATGTACATATAATAATCAATGGTGTATTCAAATGTCAAAGAAAGCACACATAGGCATGGGGGCCACAAATAAAGGATAATATTTAAATACTCAAATAAGTAAGATAATAGTAAGGCAAGACACTCAAATAAGTGAATAAAGGAAATCATAAGCAATCATCATAAACATGTCATAGTGTTTTACCCTAAATTGGTTTAGATTAGGGTATCTAGGGTTAAAGGGGTAGAGATATCCTAAGGCACAAAGATGATAAACTATCTCTAAAGTATGCCAATTAGATGATGAAACTCAGATAAATATATACTAAATTTATTATATTGAAATAGGCTGAGAATAGTAAGTATAACTATGCTAGATATATAAATGACAAAGAATTAAAGCACTTAGTTATGATGTTAATTTTGTTCTAGATCTGGAACAATCAAGAACCAAATTGGAAGAAGATTATGGAATAGTCATCAAATTTTGGATTGAGTACTTATGGAGTTGTGGACACTAGCATCAGCCTTAGATAGTTATTTTAACACTACTATCTGAACTTGGCATAGGTGTCATGTATGGAATACCTACTACAAAAAGATGCAACTATTTGGATTATTTTGGGTTTGTCATCACCTTCTCATTGGTGCATTCAGATCTGGGTCATGGATTGTCACTCCTTATGAAATTATAAAACCTTAGTTATTCACCTTCATAATGACCTTGAAGGAAAATAGATTAGTGGGCATATGATTTTGAGTTGATCGTAAACACCCTTCTATTAATGAGTTCTACCTATATATCAAATACTCTGAATAGGGCTTCAAACTCATGTAGTTCTCCCTTACATATTGGCTTGTAAGCGAATCATGCAATATGTACAAAACAAGTGCAATAGTGACCTAGCTTGTAACTTGGCAAATCAATAACTTAAGTTGTTCCTTTAGTACTTCAAACTTATGTATATATTTTCCCTATGACTAATATGAAAATAGAAGAAAATAGGGAAGTTTTACTTTATTGAGTGCTTGATTGAATGTCTTTGATAGGTTTCCTTCATCTATGTTATGTGAGAAATGAATGAGGTTTGATATTGTATTTATATCAATCCCTTTGGAGAATTAAATCACATTAAATCACTTATTCTAACCATTAAGATATATTTCATGTGTAAATTAGATGAATTTAGGTCACATGATACTTGCATCAGAGGCATCAATATAGGTGTCTTTCTAGGATGCTAGCTTTTTAGGGACATGAAAGTAGGTACATACTTAAAACTTGTAAAAGTGGAAGGTAAGTAGGTTTCAAGCATTCTAAGAAAGATCTAAGGTCTAGGTCATCAATGTAGTACTGATCAGACCAATATCTTGGCAAAGGGGCACAATATAGAGTATATGTGAGAGACTTCCAAAAGCGAGAAAGGTATATAACTGAGAAGAACATCCAAGATCTAATTTTGACAAGTGTACAAGACTAAGGTGCTATATAATCTAAAAATATCATCTACAATTTTGCCCCTTTAATTTGGTAATGAAATTGTTGGTTTAAAGGAGAATAAATGCATATGTGGGTGTGTATAACACACCTTGCCTTTACTTAAGTCCAATTTGAGTGATTTTCTAGTAACTAACATGAAACTAAGAGAATGTTACAATATATAATTAGTGCATATAATTTGGAATTGAAAGTATTTGAAATGATTGAAATTGAAAGATCAAGGTTTAAGAGTACACTTGTGTATCGATGTAACTACCTTACCTATTGGCAAGTTGATTTGAAAGATGTATCATTGTAAAGCTCTAAAATTGAGATTAAGACAAATATATATAAATCTAAAAAGTAAATATATTAGGTGCATAATGCATAACATATTCACCATAGATATTTCTTATGTTGAAATGATGTATAACAATGGTAACAATGTATATAATTCTACCACAACTGTAAATCTGAATTATATAACTATGTACTTTTCCCAATCTAAAAACTATGTAAGTGTGGATAACATGCTTCAAAACCATACCCCCCTATATATGTAGAAATATAAAAACTAAATTAAGTACCAATGTGGAGGACATGTTTTCAAAACATACCCCCACTGTAATCTGGAGATGTTGAATATGAAATAAGTGTGGAGAACATGCTTCCAATATTAAGCACAAAATATACTGAGGGGAGAAGGGTGAATTAGTATATTATATATATTTTACTTAATCTGATTTATTTTCTTTAACCACTTAATCATACATTCAAGATATGTAATAAAACTAAAACAATAATATGCACCACACAAGAGAAAGAGAGAGACACTAGATTTTTACGTGGAAACCCAAACTGGGAAAAACCACACAGAACAATCTCAAGTATATGAATGAGCACCAACTTATAGGAGCACCAACCCCTTTTCTGAGCACGAACACATTAATTATTTATGAGTACCAACCCACAGGAGCACTAAACCCTCTTGTGTATAAAACACAACTATCTATCAATGTTGCTTACTCAACAAATGATAAAACTCTACAATATCTCTTTCTTTTCTCTCTTCAAAAATAAATACAAATCATGCACTCTCTTTCATATTACAAATTTTTTCTCAAGCCTTTATTTATAGATTTCTAAATGACCTTTGGCATTCACCCTTTGTGACCCTTCAATCCTTATGGAAATTGGTGTCAAAATTTTATGACCCTTTGTATCCTTGCATTTGAAAAGTCATATGGTGACACTTCATAAGCAAATGCATCTTTTCCTCTTTTATCTTTATCTTGGTGACTTTTCATATTCCTCAAAGTGTCCCTTCATGAAAAAATGTGTCATACCCTTTTTTGTCTTCACATGGTGACTCTTGGAATTCCTTAAGATGACTCTTCATGAGAAAATTCATCCCATTCCTCTTTTGTCTTTTACCCCATGACTCTTTGACTTCTCCATGGGCCCTCTTTTAACTTATATGCAACCAAAAATATATTCATTAATATTAAATATATAAACACACATTATCCAAGATATGAATATTAAAAACACCATTAAATGAAATGGGGCCTTTATCACTAATAATGATAGACCTTCGATATCAATGATAATATTTCCAACATCCAAAGCATGCCCCCACTTAATCTGAAATTGTGAATATGTGGAATCCATGCCCATATAACACTCCCCTATTGAATATGGCAATTGTGAATGTGTGGAAGCCATGCCCATATGATATGTCCCCACTGAATTTGAAAACTTATATAAGTGCCAAATGTGAATAACATGCCTCTATGACATGTTCCACTAATATTCCCCCCTTGAGGTGAGGGAAGAATAAGAATGGGTAGTTACCTCACCTCAAAAAGATAAGACAATTGAATAATCTATGAATGTATCCATGCGGCATATAAAAGGAACATGTCTAGGTAAATGTAGCATTAAAGCATATGGAATAATGTGATCACATGAATGCCTAAGATGCATGATAAATATAATGGCAACATATAGATAATAATATTACAAGATCAACAAGAAAATCAAGCACACACACAAGAGTACTCAAGAGCAAGTCAAAAGGCAATATTCTAAAGAGACTGTAAACAAGGGGCATGTTCAAATGTCACACAATCAAAGGGATATGACTTAGTAAAATGTCCAAAAAAATAAGGATGATGTATTCATATGTCCACAAAAAAAATAATGACATGTTCAAATGTCAAAGAAAACACACATAGATACGAGGGCCAAAAATAAAGGAACATATTCAAATGCTCAAACAAACAAGACAATAGCAAGGTGAGGCACTCATGGAACTGTATAAAGGAAAGCATAAAAAACTAGCATAAATATATTATAGTAGCCCATGGATCCAATTTGTTAGAAAAAAAATTCAAGTGCATAACATATCAAGTACCTTGTGAAATATATAATTTTGGATAAATGCATGTGTATGTATATGAGCTCAAAATATGATATTGTAGAGTGATCATAGAATGATATAACCTAGAAGTATCATGATCATAGAAGTGGATTCCCCCAATGTCCATATGACATGAGTAGAGGAAATTCCTAACATCTAAAAATAATAATAAAGCATGTATCTATGTCTGCATGTATCACACTCAAGTAGAGGCATGAAACACATGTATGTATAACTTATATGTCATCCATCAACATGAAACTAACATATGGATGACAAGGAGCCAATAGAGTATGTTTTATGCTGAAAATATTTTGAATTTTTGAATGTTTTTGATTTTTTATTATTTTTAGAATATGAAAGGGAAAGATTATCCTATGATCCCATCCAAAGGTTGATCATAGATATCTCCCCACTATGAACTTAGTGTAATAATATAGTGACACTACCGAGGAGCATGTATATGTGCAATACTATCATTGTGGTATTTATGTTGTTCTATGTATGTAAATTAGGACTCTATGGTCTTGGATAAATAGTATGAGTGATAAGAGTTAGGGTTCATGGAACCCATCATTTAGTGCTCTATGGTTTCTTTGGAATGTCATTAATAGGAACATGTGTAGGTGGTTTGGATATCTAAATATGGTGTGCAGTAGATGAGGATTTCATGAAATCCATAGTATGTATATGATGTAATGCTCATATGGTATTCTAAAAACTGTAATTACCCAATATACATGAATCTATTTAACACACTCATGCACTATAAAAGGTATTGATCAAAGTATATGGACCCAAGGTCTTCACAATAACATATCAAATATTCTTGTGGAAGGTATAATTGAAAAGGTAGTAACCACATGTGCAAAACTGACCTATAAAGATAGGTCAATCTTGCCAAGAACCTTCTTAGATGTCCCATTGAATTCTATAACTAATATGGTAGAAGGATGTAAATTGTGATGAGTTTAAACTATATTCATAAGTAATGTCATGGTGCAAATGTTCTCCTTTGTACCATTATTAATCATAACACTATGTATAGGGTGTTTATCAAGGTATGCTCGAATTAATAAAGAATGAAAATCAAATTCATCATCCTTAACCTCATTATCATCTAAATTAATATAAGGTCTCTAAACCATAGGAGGTATATGTCATGTTTAATTACCAGTAATCTCATCTAAATGGTGCACATAATATGTTGGAGGAGGATGTGCATTATATTCCATTTGCACTTTCGGTTCCTTCTTAGAATGGTCTCGCAAAGGATTGTTATATATTTTCTATTTATGGCAATCACCAAGTTGTGAACCTAATTCTTTGGGAGGATCATCAAATGTAATCTTTTGGTCATCAATAAGGTCTTGGATCTTATGCTTCAAGGTAAAACATATATTCTTAAAATGTCCTAGTCCTTAGTGATAATCACAATAGGCATATACATCATATCATTTGGGTATAGGTCTATTCATATCAACCTCTATAGTATGAAGAAGAGATATAATATAACACTATAGTATCCATGGGATTAATGAAGTGGGAGACTTGAGTAAATATGTAAATTATCTCTTTAGTGCATTAGATATGACAAATCGATTAGGTCATTATGAATCTATGTTAATCATGGTGGTTGTTTCCTTTTTAGACTCTAGAGGTTTGACCTTATGACTTGGTTTGATTGTAAATTTGGCATTGGATGAAGGTGTAACTAGTGTTTTTGTTACATACTTGAGCTTATTCAATGAAATAAACTTCATTTCATAGTCTCATATAATATGGCATAAGTCATTAAAAGATTTAAACTTTTTGAAAACAATGAACTCATGTAAATGAGTAAGCAAACTTTACTTGCATATGTCTTTTAACTCCTTATCTGCCATATTACTGGTCATTTTAGCTGGCATTATCTTATACCTCAAGACATATTCATTAATAGGTTCATTTATTCCTTGTTTGATTTTGGCAATTTGAGCATAGGAAACTTTTTCATAAATATTAATAAAAAAGTGTGTTAAAACCTTATCTACATGAAGTTTGAATGCTTTCATGGATTGGATAGATAAATCATAGAACCACCTTACAGCATAGTTCTTAAGGCTTTTTAGGAAATATTTGTTCAAAATTTTATTATTAAAGGCATAATCAAGGCATACCACATAAAATGTTTGAATATCTTGTTCAAGATCACCCTTGCCATTATAAAATGTGAAATTAGGTGTAATAAAACTAGTTGGAAAAGGGTGAAAATATATCTCAAGTGCAATAGGGTTATGTAACACATCTTGGGAATCAATGGCATTAGGAGACTTTAAAGTGTTTTGTTTAATGTTTGTGACCTTGTCCTCCAAGGTCTTTATAACTTGACGTAGTGTTTGAATTGTGGACCCATTGGAATTTAGATTAGTAATCTGATTAGTCACCAAAATGGATGTAATCATGGTTTTAATAGGCATAAAAATGGGTATTTGAGTTGAAACATATATTATCCCCATGGTAGATGTAACAATAGTAGTTTTAGGAAACAAAGGTTGGAAGACATAATCTATGCCTCCACTAGATGTAGGTAGATTGATTGATATGGAATCAGTTTTAGTACCTTCTAAACACTCACCATCATTAGGTGAAGAAGTCTTAATTTTATCATGTTTACTTATTTCATCTCTTTTAACATACAAAAAGCATCCATTAAGCTCTTGTTATTATTGAGATTAGTAATCAATGCTTCTTTACCTTCCATTTAGAATCAGATTTTTGCATTAACAATTTCCATTGCTTCACAAATGAAAATTTAAGAATTTAGAATAAATTATAACAATCAAAAAAATAAAAAAATAAAAAACCCTAATTGACCTAGGTTTTAGAGTTCAAAGATCATGATCATCGTATGTTTAAACTTAATTTGGTTTAGATTGGGGTATTTAGGGTTAAAGGGGTAGATATATCCTAAGTCACAAGGATGATAAACTATCTCTAAAGTAGGCCAATTAGATGCAAAAAATTCAAATAAGCATATACTAAATTTATTATGCTAAGATAGGCTAAAATAGTAAGTAAAGCTATGATAGATATGGAAATGATAAATAATTAAAGTACTTAACTAGTTTTGATGCTAATGTAGTTCTAGATTTGGAATAAGTAGGAAGCCGACTAGAAGAAGATTCTAGAATAGTTTTCAGATTCTAGATTGAGTGATTTTAGAGTTATAGACACTAGCATTAGCCTTAGATGGTTACGTCAATGCTACATTTTGAACCTGATGTAGGTTTCTTGTACAAAATACATTTTGGAAAAAGATGTGACCACTTGGATGCTTATATGTTTATCTTTAAATTTATATTAGTACATTTAGATCTAGGTCATGGACTATCACTCCACATGAAATCCTAAAACCCTAGTTCTTCATCTTCATAATGACCTTAGGGGAAAATAGGTTAGTGGGCACATGGTGTTGAGTTGACCCCAAATACCCATCTAATAATGAGTGATGCCTATATATATAATACTCTTAAGAGGGCCTCATATTGATGTAGTTTTTCCTTATGTGTTGTCTTGTGTGTGAAGAATGCAATATATAAAAATCAAGTATAATAGCTACCTAACTTGTAACTTTCAAAATTAGGCTCTTAGGCTACTCTTTTTGTACTTAAGACTTGTGTATGTGTTATCCCTATGACTGATATGAAAATAGGAGAAAATAGGGAAGCTTTGCTTTATTGAGTGTTTGATTGAATGATTTTGATAGGTTTCCTTGGTTTGTGTTAGGTGAGGAATGAATGAGGGTTGATCTTGTATTTATATCAATACCTTTCGAGAAGTAACTCACATCAAAGAACTTAGGCTAACCATTAGGATATATTTCATTTGTAAATTAGATGAATTTAGAGTACTAGACACTTATGTCAAAGCAAGACACCTATATCAATACTAGTGTCTATCCAGGATGCTAGTAGGTATAGACTCAGAAATTGTATGGGTTGAAGATAAACATGTTTTAAGTATTCTAGGAAATATATAAGGTTTGGGACATCAACATAAGACTAGTTAGATCAAGATATAGGCCAAGGGGCATAAGATGGACTATATTCAAAACTTTTAAAAGTGGGAAAGGTCCAAAACTGAGAGTAAAAACCAAGGTCTGGGTTCACTAAGTGTATAAGACTAGGGTGTTATATAATCCATAAATATCATCTACATATAATAGCCTCATATATTCACAAAAAATGTCAAGTGCATAACATATGTACCCTATGAAAGATTTAATCATGGATAAAGGCATATGTAAGTACATATGAGTTCAAAACATGATAATGTAAAGTGACCATAAAATGATATAACCTATGAGTATCATGATCATAGAGTTGGATGCCCCCAATGTCCATATGACATGATTAGATAGAATGCCCAACATCTGAAGTATGAATAGATCATGTATTTGTGTATGCATGTATTACACTCAAGTATAAGTATGACACACATGTGTATATAGGAGTAGCTGATATGCCATCCATCAACATGGAACTAACACATATATGCCAAGGATCCAATAGAATATGTAGGTGTTGAAAATGTTTTTAGATTTTTGAATGTTTACAATTTTTTTGGTATTTTAGGAATATTTGAAGAAACTACTCTATGATCTCATACAATGGATGGTCATAGGTATCTCCCCATTCTATGCCTAATAACTATAAGTTGGATCTTTTACATTTCTTTCATCATTATTGGATAAGTTGAAAAGGTGTATAGCATGTTCCTCATCACACTTTACATGTGTAATAGAAGAAGTGATGTTATCACTTTGAATGTGCGTTAATTTTCCTTCATGAGAAAAAGAAATATCCTAATGGTTTAGATAAAAAAAATCTTCCATTTGGTATAGCCAAAGAGTTCTTAGTGTAAATGCATGTAGATATGTGGTAAGAACAACCCAAACCTATGATTTAATTACCTTAGAACCACAAGTAATTGGTATTATTATGTTTTCCAAGGAGTCTTTCCAACCTTCTTTATTTTGTAAGTTTTCTAGATAAAAGCCAATTTATTTTAAACACCTTACATTACAAGCATTTTTTGCTTATGTGAGATCAACATGGTTATGCCAAAAGTAAGCACCACCCATGAATATTTTAATAGTTAAATCTTGTTGAAGTGAATGTTTTTTGTGATGTTTACCATGAGAATTTTGTATAATATGTGAACCTTGGAGAGGTCCCATTGTAATTAACCCTTGTAGAGCACCCATGTAAAGATTGATAACTCCACATTTTTGTTCATAATGTTCATTTGGTAAAATTCATCTCCCTCATTTATGTGAGGAATAAAACTTGGATACTTAGAAGGGGATATGTTAAGCTCCTTTGGATGAGTAATGATTAATTAAAGCATATATATGCACATCCACATATAAATGTGTAAATAAATTATTTATTTTATAAAATGGTCTCTTTTTTAATGGGGAAAGAAGACCTCTTCTGAAAATAAATTACAATTCCAAATTTGAGGGTCTAAATGTTAGCTCTTGTGATGTAATTTTGATTCAAATAGTATAATCTTCAAGGGATTCATCATCACATTTCTTGAATTTGTGCAAATGTTCTAATGTAAGTTTTGATACCTTATGGATAATGAAATCCATGAATAAACTATATTTCAATTGTAAAAAAGTGGTTAATGAACCTTTTGGGAGGCTATAAAAACAATTTTGAGCCTCATCAGCAATGCTCATGTGGAATACTTTTAGCAATAGTTTATCATATTTTTCCCATTGACTAAAATAATGTACATAGTTAATCATGCAGTTGAATGGGTCCTTATGACTCAAAAAGAGAGGTAAATCTGGTGTTTTAAAATCTTGTGGATGAGGATATTCAAGTATAAATTATGCAAGAGGTTTATTGTTAAATGAATTCACATTTACATTAGTGTTATGGAAATTAATTTGCATTTTAAGTATATAAACCTATTTTTGAAGATCCCCAATAGTGGTCATCATAGAAATAAGATATTCCATTATAATAATGGTGTTTTTCATAGGTGTCATCATTTGTTCTAAACCACCACCTTTTTTGAATCGAGACATATGAGGATCATCATCCTCATGGATAATAAGTGCAAGTTAATGATAACTAAATTTAGGATGTATTGGTAATCATATCAGATCTTTGAATTTTGGTACTTTTGGTATATTATTTGAATAACTTGGACCATTTGAATAATTTTTTTCGTTCCCTTTATAATTATTTTATGAATCAGTCATAATTTATTTATGTATTTATTATAACTTTTGATGATCATATGAAGGAGAAACTTGGTCATATCTAATCATTTTTGTGGTAGAATGTACATAGAAGGCTTGTTTAAATGACTTGCCTTATTATGGACTCATGGAAGTTTTTAAAAATCCCAAGCCTTGTCAATTTTTTATTATTTTTAAGAGATACAGGGTGGGTTATACCTTGCTCATGTTTGCCAAATCTTTGGCCTTTGTATCCATATTTTATAAAATATCTGAGGCAAAAATCATATGATGGTGGTGTAATAAATATGTGTAAAGGATATTTATCTTCCCTAAGATGGATCAAATCATCACTTGAAATCGTGAGAACATGAACCTAATTAGAGGGATGGTAGATACCATCATTCAAAGATTTGATATTTGAGGCTTTAGTACTTTTATTAATACAAGAGTAATCAATTTACACCCCTTACTTAATATAAAGTTGGAAAATTTCATAATAATATTCATCAAATCAATCAAAAAAAATTTTAATGATGAGAGAGATAAAGAACACAAATATTAGGACAATGCAGATAAGAAACATCCTAAATAGCATGCTTAAGTAAGAATGATGTTCAAGGAAATGTATCTAGATTGGAGTTATTTAGGTTTAAATGGGTTGAGATATCCCAGGGCACAAGGATAATAAACTATCTCTATAGCAAGCCAATTATATGTTAAACTCATATATAAACATATCTTGAATTCATTAAACTGAGATAGGCTAAAATGGTAAGTACAACTATGATAGATATGGAAATGAAAAAGAAATAATGTAATTAGTAAGTTCTAATACTCATTCATTTTTATATCGAGAATAGGTAGGAAGTAAACTAGAAGATTATTCTAAAATAACCGTTAGATTTTATATTGAATGCCTCTAGAGTTGCAGACACTAGCGTCAGCCTTAGAAGGTTGCATCAACACTACTGTATGAACCTAATGTAGGTGTCATGTATGGAATACCTACTAGAAAAAGATGTAACCACCTAGATGCTTTTGTTTTTGTCTTCATCATCACTCTGATGCATTCAAATCTAGGTCATGGATTATCTCTCTTCATGAAATTATATAAAACCCTAGTTCTTCATCTTCATTATAACCTTGGGGGAAAATGGGTTAGTGGGCACTATTGACCAAATTTAACCCTAGGTTAAATTAGATCAACCCTTATATAATAAAACTTCCTATAAGGTCATAAATATGTTTAGTCATGTTTTTTAGGGTCACTTAATGTGTTTCAATTTAGTCATATGTGTCATTTATCTTATTTTGCCTTTATGTCACCTTTTGGTCACTTTAGGGATGTTGTACATAATATTCATAAAAGTAAAAATGTCAAAGTGTTTTCTAACATCCAAAATTTTAGATGAGTATCAGTAGTTAATTTGGTATCTAACAAATGCAAGTTCAACATGGAAAGGAGGATATAGCATTAGTTTCAAGCAGTTTAAAGGTAGTTATATGATCAAGTACAACCACTTGGCATCTAGTAGAGTTCATTATTGTCCCTTTAGGTTCCTTCAATCCATTTCCATGCTTAATAAGTCATGATAGGTTCAAATATAGAAAAAACTAGTTCATCTTCTTCATCGCTTTCCTAGATAAGTTCATATAGGTCAATCGATCCAATATTGGTACAGATAATACAAGAGGAGTTCAGTTGAATGCATTTGTAAAGTGATAGTAGACTTCATTAGCTTCCTTTTCATTTTTATAGTTTCAGGTTTGGTGTATTATTCTCTATGAACCATCACCAAGAAGGTCGCTGACTCAAAACTGTTCATTCATCCCCATGGCCTCTAGTTTTCTTATATGTTTGCAGTTATCTGATGATTCCAAGTGTTGTAGGTGTATTTTTAGATTTTTACCCTCCTATCCATATTGTCCTCATCTATGTTGGCATGTGGGAATGTGAATTTATATGAAATATCACTTCATTGTGATAGAGATGCATAACTATCAATGCTCTACAGATGTTATTTTTAGGTAGTACATTGGTTCCATCTTCTTAAAGCACAGTGATTGGTTTCTTCATGGATATTTTAGTCTTAATAAATCCAAATAGATGGAGTGAAAGGGTCTATAAATATAAGCATAGTCAAGATCTCCTTGCAATAGTCACCTACAGTCAAAGGGAGTATTTGAATAGTTATGAGGATGAAATAAGAAGATTTTAGGATTATGAGAGGAATCCCAAAGTGAAAACTAGGATTGAGTTATTCAAAGAGGTAAGAAATTGGTTATGATAACCAATTAAACTTAGCACATAGTCCTATATGACATAATAACACCTATAGGTAGCCTACAGTGGTCTGAGCAAAGGTCTGAGTAGTGATGAATAAGAGGTGTATGAGCTCAGTTGAAACCTTCAATCAGATTTGGGAACATTGAGAAGATCATGGTGATAAGAGTGAGGCCATTGCATGAAAATAGACCTATAACCTTGTTCCTAGATTGAGAAAGTTACATAAAGATATATGTTACTTTAATCCCTCTAAATAAGGTATTTTATCATACAAAAGACATCCCATGGTAAGGTCTCTTGAAGTCTACATAGGCCTAATGGTTTCTCACATGTAGCCCAAGCCTAGAGTAAATGTCTTGACATGAGAAAGTAGATTTTTGGTTAAGGGGAGGTAATGTAAGTAGGATTAAAATTTAATCATGTTCTCATTGTAGATTTTCAGTAAACTACAATAATTTTGAATCCAAAATGGTTCTACAACACAACATGATATAATGGTTATATGACTCAAGATAAAGTGACCTCATTGGAATGAAATATGACACTATAACCTTAAGAGTAGTAAAATGAGTTGATGTTCAATGCTTTGAAATAGATCACCACTTATAGGTCTCATATTCCCCAAATAGAGCATCTACATCCTAATTGTAGACCCATAGGGTTGATTATGAGAGACAAGAGGTTGAGAGCTTGTAGACCTAGATGTTCATTCAGGTTGAAAATCATCCAATGATCTTAGAAATATCAAGAGGAGATAAGGTAGTATTTAGACACAAATGAGCATTTACAAAGACCCTTTGAACTCTCCTTGACTATCACCTACAGGTGACATAGTCAACATAATCTACAGACTAGTTTATGGAATGAAGGATGCTACGTGAGGGTGAGCAGAAAGTAAGATGAAGATAACTATGATAAATCAACCTCATAGTGATATATCATATTTTATATGATTTTTAGGCATAATATAAATAGAGCAAGGACAAGCTTCAAACCTCACCTATAGTCAGTTTAATATTTGTGCACAGTACATAGTCTTGAAAGCAAATTTTAAGGGTTTGTGGTATTGAGAGCTCTGCAAAGGTGATATAACCCTCAAAATTTGTATATATCACCTTCAAGACCCATTCTATCCTCCCATGTTCTCATTTTATCCAAGAAAATAGGGGAGATGCCATTTTTTTGTCTCAGATAGAGGGCACTCCTTAAGTAAGGTAATCTATAGGTTTGGCTCATGAGAGAGTGAAGAGATGAAAGAAAGGGATTGAATCATTATAGGATATTATATACAGTTGAATTGAAGATGGACAAAGTTTTGGGAAGCCTTACATCCATTAGACCACACATAGGTGGGCTATATGCATAGAAAACATAGTCAGGCCTATTAGGCCTAAAAATAGGCTTAAGACCTATAGATGGCTAAACATGATTCACATGACATGAAAACCTTTTAATAACCTTGAGGACCTTTAGGAGAAAGTTGAATACTATTTGGAACCATTGATTTGTAGATAACATCATATAGGTAGTCAATTTGACCTTAAACCATCTCTGACCTATCCAGAATGCATGAGAGAGATCGAGAGGCTAAGTTTAAGTGTTCATATATATATGAACTTTCTGTATGAGACCTTAATCACTTTAGGAGAGTTGAAGGGGGTCCCATACCCCAAATTTTTGAATTTGGTTCTAAGTTTGGATGTTAATATTTTATGAACAATCCTTAATATTCAAATCCAATTTATTGTAAACACCCTACATTACAAGCATTTCTTGCTTGTGTAAGATCAATATGGTTATACCAAAAGTAAGCACCATCCATGAATATTGTAATAGTTAAATCTTGTTAATGTGGATGGTTTTTTTCATGTTTGCCATGAGGTTTTGGTATAGGATGTGAACCTTGGAGTGGTCCCATTATAAGTTACCCTTGTAGATCACCCATGTAAAGACTAAGAACTCCACATTTTTGTTCATAATGTTCATTTGGTAAAATTAATCTCTCTTATTTGTGTGAGGAATAAAACTTTGATACTTAGAAGGGGATATGTTAAGATCCTTTGGATGAGTAAGGATGAATGAAGCATATATATGCACATCCACATATAAATGTGTAAATAACTCATATTTTTTATGAAATTATCTATTTTTTAATTTGGAAAGAAACCCTCTTATAAAAATAAATTACAATTCCAAATTTGAGGGTCTAAATTCTGCTCTTGTGATGTACTTTTGAATCGAATAGTATAATCTTGAAGGGATTCATCATCACGTTGCTTGAAATTTTGAAAATGTTCTAATGTAAGTTTTGATACCTTATGTATATTTAAAATCCATGAATAAATTATATTCCAATTGTAAAAAAGTGGTCAACAAACCTTTTGTGAGGTTATAGAACCAATTTTGAGCCTCATCAATGCTCATGTGGAATACTTTTAGCAATAGTTTGTCATATTTTTCCCATTGACCAAAATAATGTACATAGTTAATCATGTGGTCGAATGGGTCTTTATGACTCAAAAAGAGAGGTAAATTTGGTGTTTCAAAATTTTATGGATGAGGATATTCAATTATACATTATGCAAGAGTTTTATTGTTAAATGAAGTCACATTTGCATTAGTATTATGGAAATTAATTTGCATTTTAAGTATATAAACCTATTTTTGAAGATCCTCAATAGTGGTCATCATAGAAATAAGATATTCCATTGGAACAATGGTGTTTTTCATGTGTTATCTTTGGTTCCAAACCACCACCTTTTTTGAATCGAGGCATGTGAGGATCATCATCCTTATGGATAATAAGTGCAAGTTCATGATCACTAAATTTAGGATGTATCGGTAATCATATCAGATCTTTGAATTTTGGTACTTTTGGTATATTATTTGAATAACTTGGACCATTGGAATAATTTTTTCATTCCCTTTATAATTATTTTGTAAATTAGTCATAATTTCATTATGTATTTGTTGTAACTTTTGACGATCATATGAAGGATCAACTTGGTCATATACAATCATTTTTTTGATAAAATGTGCATACAAGGCTTGATTAAATGACTTGACTTCTTGGTGCCTCATGGAATTTTTTGAGAATCCCAAGCCTTGTCAAATTGTATTATTTTTAAGAGATACAGGGTGGGTTATACCTTGCTCATGTTTGCCAAATCCTTGGCCTATGTATCCATATTTTATCAAATATCTAAGGCAAAAATCATATGATGGTGGTGTAGGAAATATGTGTAAAGGATCTTTATCTTCCATAAAATGGATCAAATAATCTCTTGAAATAGTGAAAGTATGAACATTATTAGAGGGATGGTAGATACCATCATTCAAAGATTTGATATTTGAGACTTTAGCACTTTTAATAATACAAGAGTAATCAATTTACACCCCTTAATGGAAAGTTGGAAACTTTCATAACCATATTCATCAAATCAATCGTCATCATCCATGATGAGAGAGATAAAGAACACAAAGATTAGGAAAATGCAAGTAAGAAACATCCTAAATGGTATGCTTAGGTAAGAATGATGTTCAAAGATTGGGTTAGACAAATGTTTAACCTTAAAATGTATCTAGATTGGACTTATTTAGGGTTAGAGGGGTAGAGATAGCTTAGGGCACAAGGATAATAAACTAACTCTATAGCAGGCCAATTAGATTCTAAACTCATATATAAATATATATTGAATTCATTAAACTGAGATGGGATAAAAATGGTAAGTACAACTATGATAGAAATGGAAATTACAAAGAAATGATCTACTTAGTTGGTTTTGATACTCATGTATTTTTATATCTAGAATAGGCAGGAAGCAGACTGGAAGATTATTCTGAAACAACTGTCAGATTCTAGATTGAATGCCTCTAGAGTTGCAGACACTAGCATCAGCCTTAGATGATTGCATCAACACTACTATCTGAACTTGATGTAGGTGTCATGTATGGAATACCTCTAGAAAATTATGTGACCACCTAGATGCTTTTGGGTTTGTCTTCACCTTCACTTTGATGCATTCAAATTTGGGTCATGGATTGTCTCTCCTCATGAAATTATACAAAACCCTAATTCTTCATCTTCATTATAACCTTGGGGGAAAATGGGTTAGTGGGAACTATTGACCAAATTTAACACTAGGTTAAATTAGGCCAACCCCTATATAATCAAACTTCTTATAAGGTCATAAATATGTTTAGTCATGTTTTGTAGGGTCACTTAATGTGTTTCACTTTAATCATATGTGTCATTTGTCCTATTTTACCTTCATGTCACCTTTTGGTCACTTTAGGGATGTTGTTGATAATATTCATAAAATGAAAAATGTCAAACTATTTTCTAACATCAAAAATTTTAGCTGAGTATCAATAGTTAGTTTGGTATCTAACAAATGTAGGTTCAACATGAAAAGGAAGAGATAACAGTAGTTTAAAGGTAGTTGTATGGTCAAGTATAACAACTTGGCATGTGGTAAGGCTTAGGATTGTCCCTTCAGGTTCATTTAGTATATTTCCATGCTTAATAAGTCATGATAGGTTCAAATATAGAAAAAACTAGTTCATCTTGTTCATCACTCTCCTAGACAATGTCATACAAGTTAACTGATCTAATATTTGTATGGACAATATAGGAGAAGTTGAGATGAATGCATTTTCCAAGTGATATTAGACTTCATTAGCTTCCTTTTCATGTTGATATTATTAGGTTTGGTGTATTATGCTCTATGAACCATCACTAATAGGGTCGATGACTCAAAACTACTTGTTCATCCCCATGGCCTCTGGTTTTCTTATCTATTTGTAGTTGTCTAATGATTCCAAGTGTTGTAGGTATATTTTTAGATTTTACCTTCCTATCCATATTGCTATCATCTATTTTGGAATGTGGGAATGTGAATATATATGAAATATCACTTCATTGTGATAGAGATGCATAAATATCAATGGCCTACAGATGTTTTCAGGTGTAGTGCCTTGTTCTCTAATAGTGACTCCAAGTCTAAGGTAGTATACTGGTTCCATCTTCTTGAAGCATGGTGATTGGTTTCTTCATGGAGATTTTGGTCTTAATAAACCCAAACAAATGGAGTGAAAGGGTGTATAAATATAAGCATAGTCAATGTCTCCTTACAACAGTCACCTACAGTCAAGGGAGTATTTAAACAGTTATGAGAAAGAAATAAGAAGATTTTAGGATTATGAGAGGATTCCCAAAGTGAAAAATAGGATTAAGTTATTCAAAGAGGTAATAAATTGGTTGTGGGAAATAATTAAACTTAGCACACAATCCTATATGACACAATAACACCTATAGGTAGTCTACAGTGGTTTGAGCAAAGGTTTTAGTAGCGTTGAATAGGAGGTGTATGAGCTCAGTTGAAACCTTCAAATAGGCTTGGGAACATTGAGAAGATCATGGTGATAAGAGTGATACCATTCCATGAAAATAGACCTAGAACCTTGTTCCTATATGGAGAAAGTTACCTAGAGAGATATGTTACCTTAATCCCTCTAAATAAAGTATTTTCTCATACAAAAGACATCCCATGGTGAGGTCTCTTGAAGTCTACATAGGCCTAATGATTTCTCTCATGTAGCCCAAGCCTAGATTAAATGTCTTGACATGAAAAAGTAGATTTTTTTTCAAGGTAAGGTAATGTAAGTAGGCTTTAAATTTAATCAAGTTTTCACTATAGACTTTCAATAATCTACAATAATTTTGAAGCCAAAATGGTCTTACAACACATGACAAATGGTTATATGACTCAAGATAAAGTGACCTCATTTGAAGTAAATATGAAACTACGACCTCAAGATTAGTCAAATGAGTTTATGTTTAGTTCCTTGAAATAAATCACCACCTATAAGTATCATATTCCCTAAATAGAGTATATACAGCCTGACTATACACCCACAGGGTTGATGATGAGAGATAAGAGGTTGAGAGCTTGTAGACCTAGATGTGCATGCAGTTGAAAATGATCAAGTGATCTCAAAAATATCAAGAGGAACTAAGGTATTATTCAGACACAATTGAGCATTTATAGAGACCCTTTGAACTCTCCTTGACTATCACCTATAGGTGATGCAGTCAACATAACCTGTAGACTAGTTTATGGAATGAAGGATGCTAGGTGAAGGTGAGCAAAGGGTTAAGATGAAGATAAATATGATATGTCAACCTCATAGTGATATATCATATTCCATGTTATTTTTTGGCATAAGAGAAATACATTAAGGACAAGTTTCAAACATCACCTTCATTTAGTTCATTTTTTTTGCACAGTACATAGTCTTGAAAGCTAGTTTTAAGGGTTTATGGTATTGAGAGCTCTATAGAGGTGATCTAGCCCTCAAAATTTTTAAATATCACCTTCAATACCTATTATATCTTCCTATGTTCTCATTTTTTCCAAGAAAATAAGGTAGATGCTCTTTATTTTATCTCAAATAGAGGGCACTCCCTAAGCAAGGTAATCTATAGGTTTGGTTCATGAGAGACTGAAGAGATGAAAGAAAGGGCTTGGATCACTATAAGAGGTTATATAAAGTTTCATTAAATATGGAAAAAAAAAATTTAAGCCTTACATCCATTGTACCACACATAGGTGACTTATATGCATAGAAAACATAGTCAAGCTTATTAGGATTAGAACCAGGCTTAAGCCCTATATATGGATAAACTTTATTCACATGACATGAGAAATTTATATTCACTTTGAGGACCTTCAAGAGAAAAAATAAGACTATGGGGAACCATTTATTTGTAGATAACATCATATAGGTAGTCAATTTGACCTTAAACCATCTCTGACCTATCTAGAATGCATGAGAGAGCTCGAGAGGCCAATTTTAAGTGTTTATATTTATACGAACCTTATGCATGAGACCTCAATCACTTGAGGAGAGTTGAAGGGGGTCCTATTCCCAAAAATTTTTAATTTTTTTCTAAAGGTTGGATGTTAGGATTTTATGAACAATTCTTAACAGTCCAAACATCTTAAAACCCTCTCAAAACCTTGGTTCGGACCTGATGGAGAAGACATGGTGGGAAATGCATCCAAAATGGGTCAAATAGAAATGAAAGTTCCTTATAAATGTCTATAACTCTCCTATTCCCATTTAAATCTACTTTTCCCATGTGATCACTTGTATATACATGGCTAATTCTTTATTTCTTGTAGGATTTGAGTTGTTTGATAGGTACAAAAGAAAATGGGCAAGTAAAGGTCATTGTTGGAGGTCCTTAGGTATTTTTCCTTAATAATATAATTAATTTATTACCTTGGTTGAATATTAAAATACCTCTATTATCTCATTCACCATAATTAGTCTAAACTGGCAGTGAGAAGGCAGAAGTGATTGCACAATGAGTTGGTGATCAAGGCAACTTAGAAAATTTTGAGGTCTAATTGATGAAGTGAAATTAAATGAGGTTCCAAAAAAGTTTCTTACACCCCTTGAAATTCAAATTCATGAAAAATTACAAGATACTAAGATGACAAGTGTGAGGACAAACCTAGAGAGCTAGTGATAAATGATTACAAGTGGTCAATGACACATTTCAAGGATGAATACATCAGTTAAGGAGGTGTAGATGACATGCACTAACCTCTTATCTAACTTTTCATGATATACCATATGTGTTAATGTTCCCTATGGTAGTTTTAGACACTCAATTTCACTCCTCACCATCATAAAGGTAGTTTCAAACCAAGCCAATGAAGGGTATATGCCAACTTGAGGAAAGTGCTCTTTTTTAGATTAACACATGTTCATGATAGCCTATTGACTTATTTTCCACTTCATTCCATGGTATTTCTAACTGGATCTAAATTTTGACACCTGGTCTTGTGACCTTTCATCTCCACTTCTTCTCTCTCTACTCATCTGTTCTATAAGTTCAATCTTTTTTGGCTTTATAAAGGATCCTCTATTGGTATGATAAATCCTATGGGTTTTTACACCTCATTTTCCTTTGAATAATTTTTTCCAAGTTGATTTAATTATTTAAAATTTCATACTTAAATATTTTAAGTGGTTTATGTGGTTGACAAGTGATGAACATGCTCTCCTTGCTTCCATGTCTACTTTTGAATGTTTATGTGAATGAGATCTCTTCTAACAAGTTTCATATAGTGTATTGTTTGTTACATGTGGCTTGAAGTGTGAGAGGGAATGGTAGTGTTTTATCTCAAACCTTCTTTCACCCACCTCTATATAGGCATATCAATATACCTCTATGAGAAATATTTATGCTAGAAAGATAGGTTTGAATTTAGTTTGAGTATTATTATTTCTTAAGTGTTGGATGCAAGTGTGTTGTGTGGAGTTAGTTGTCTTGGTGTATCACCTCATTATCATATGTTTATTTTATATCTCCTTCTTCCCTTTTCACCCCTAATAGTGATTATCTTAGTGTAGTGTGAGCCTAAGAGGTACATCAAGAGAGCTAACCCTTTCAAACCTAGAGATCTATCTCTTGTAGTGGTTTGTCTATGAAGGGAGATAGTTCCATGTTATTCAAAAATTTATAAGGTCTACTTGACTTCTCTAGGATGAAATTTTAGATATAATAGGCACATGGTGTCAAGATGAACCCAAATACCCCTCTATCAATGAGCACTGTCTACATATCTAATAATTTGAAGAGAGCCTTAGACTGATGTAGATCTCCCCTACGTGTTGGTTTGTGTGTGAATCATGAAATGTGTGAAAATTAAGCACAATAGTGACCTATCTTATAATATATAAAATATAGATCTTGGATTACTCCTTTAGTATTTTAAACATGCGTATGTGATGTCATTATAACTGATATAAAAATATGGAAGGTTTGCTTTATCGAGTGCTTAATTGAATGCTTTGATAAATTACCTTAGGTATTTTATAGGTCTTATAATTAAGGGATGAATAAGGGTTGATCTTGTATTTATATCAATATATTTGGAGAAATAATTCACATCAAAACACTTAGGCCAACCATTAGGATACATTTTATTTGAAAATTAGATGACTTTAGGGTACTAGACACTTGTGTTGGAGCAAGACATCTATGTCAACATAGGTGTTTGTGGAAGATGCTAGTGTCCAAGGAGAAGGAAATTAGGTACAAACTTAGAACTTATAGAGATGGAAGATAAGTAGGTTTTAAGCATTTTGGGCAATATAAAAGGTTTGGGTCCTCAACATAATATTGGTTAGACTAAGATATAGTCCAATGGGCACAAGATAGAGTAGATGTGAGACTTTTTAAAGTGGGAAAGGTCCCAGAACTGAGAGGAACAACCAAGGTCTGAGTTTTCCATGTGTACAAGACTAAGGTGTTATATAATCCATAAACTAGTGTCTATAAAATCCAAAAAAATGTATTTGGAGTATCTTCAAGAAAATTATAAGTCTTTATAATTTTGTCAAATAGGCATTGAAAATTTACCCTTATAAAGTCAACATTATATTCATTATGCCACCAACAGCTAATTTAAATCAACTTTGATGCTTAAAAAGTTCCATTCAAATTATATGACATTTTTTGGCTAAGCTAGTAGATAAAACATAATATTTTACAAGGATACTTAATATATCAAGATGTATATCAAGATGGGTAATGCTTCTTAGTTTGATATACATTTTATCTCAAAAAAAAATATTAAATGGGAAGTCATCATGGATCAACTAGTTTTTACCCCATTACATGATTCACTACCCATTGCTATCAAATTTCAAGATGAAATTACTTCTGATAACATTGACACTGATATGTAAACCATCATTTTGATGAATATAAATGTGTTATGGGTGTTGGTGTTGGGATTTTTTTGTTAAACCACAAGGTGAACACATGCCTTTCACTTTTCATTTGGGATTTTCATGCATAAATAATATAATGAATTACAAAGCTCTAATACTTGGCTTGTCAATAGCACAAAATTTGCACATCAAATCTTTATGTGTCTATGGTGATTCATAGATTATGATAAATAAATTTCTAAGTTTTTTTATCATATTAAATAAGATAATTTAATACCTTATAAAGACATAGTCTAATGTCTAATACTACACTTCTCTTCTTTCTCCATTGAGAGCATCCCTGGCAAAGATAATCAAAATGATGATGTCATGACTAGTGTGACATCTACAATCCCAATTTACATTAATGATGATCATGAAATGTTTACTATCCAATAATTATGTAATCCTTTGGTTGATATGGAAATTAACAATGCATTAGAAGTTTTGGCAGTCACATGAAGTGTAGATAATTTGGAGTGGTACATTGATATATATAATTACCTCTATAAATCTACTCTTCTAGAAAATGTTATGTGAGAGGATAAAAAGTGGTTAAAATGCCAAGTGATGTATTATGTACCCATTGGTGGATCCCTTTTTATATGTTCTTTTGATGGATAATTGTTATGATGTTTACATCAGGTTGAATCTCAAACCATTATACTTTAAGTTCATGATAGTGAATGTGGAGGGCACTTTAATGGTAAAACTATGTCTTCTAAACTCCCACATCAAGGATATTATTAGCCAAAAATGGAATAATAATGTCATGAATATGCTAAAATATGTTTCTAGTGTCAAAGGCATAACAATCTCAATCATGTTCCATCATATGCATTACAACCTATTGACTTTCCATGGCCTCTCTCTTTGGGTTTTTATTTAATTAGCAAAACCAATCCAAAATATTCAAACGGGCACAATATTATTATTACAACTATGGAATAATTTACAAAATAGGTGGAATTAATACCATTACAATCTATAATAGGTGAGGTTATATGAATTTTATTTCTAACACATATTATTGCATGATTCAACCTACCTTCTATAATCATAATAGATAATGGTTCATCTTTCAAGAATAAAATAGTCAAATTATTTCTTACTAAGATTAAAATCTGTTAGACTTTATCCACCCCATACTACCCACAAGGAAACAGTCAATCAAAAGAAACTAATAAAATAATCAACAAGATCTTAAGCAAGATTATTAACAAACATGGAACAAATTGACATAATCAAATCATCTACATTCCTTGGGCATATTACACAAGTGTACACACACCAACAAAAGATACACCATACTCTCTAGTTTATGGAACATAAGTTGTACTTCCTCTTAAGATAGAAATATCCTCTTTACAAGTCTTATTAAAACACATTATAAAAAATAACAAGTATTGGAAAAAGCATTTATATGAATTGAAAATGATTGATAATAAATGCATACAAGCTCTTAAAATTTTAAAATTTTATCAAACACATATCAAATGAGCATATGAGAAGAGAATTTGTGATCATGAATTCTAAATTGGTGATTTATTACTCAAATAAAATCAAAAGAATGCCAATGTTGACAAATAAAACAAAATAAAATTCAAACCAAATTGGTTGGGTACATGAGTTTATCGCCTCACCACACTCAAAGGAAAACTTGTTAATAATCCCATGAACATCATACATTCATGTCGCTATTATACCTAGCTTAATATCTTTCTATTCAGATATTTTAAAAAATCAAATATCCCAAAAAAAATAAAATATGCCAAAACAAATCAAATATGCCAAAACAAATACAAAAATTCAAATCGGGACCTAAAAGCATTTTCAAATGTTTCTAGTTTACTTTTTTATATGGTATTTATTATATGTTATACAGATAATAAATGTCATTATTCAATACACATTGATTTTCATGGGGTATTTGAGTGTGATACATGATATGGTTTTGATGTTGGGCTTCCCTTATTACCCAACCATCTCATTAAGTTTAGGGCATCTCTTCATTCTCAGTGAATAATTTAATAGGTTGTATTTACCCACAACCTTTCTACCATTTGAGCTATATATTATACAAATATTTTATTAATCACTCATACACATGAATATGCTACTTTATAATAATGACATGGATACATATGGTTGATATAAAATAATTTCATTTGATCTTTTCTTCTTACATTATTACATGATAAGATAAAACTTGCTTTCTTATTGTGTGTGGATCTTAGCCTTGTATGTACAACTCTTGATTATATGGCATCATCATGAAATTTGTGTGTGGCCCTTGGCCTTGTGTGCTTATGAGACATTCAAATGTACCTTTTTCAAGGACTTTAGGCCCTATGTGTGATATATTATACAAACTATGTGGCATTGTATGGCATTGCTTGTATGTTCATTACTTGTTAATATGGTACCATGGTTCATATCGTACATTATTTATACTCGTACTCCATAATTTGGTGTCATGATACATATCATGCACATGATGCTTATGTGTTTTAATGATATATATAACACATGTGAGTTCAATGCTATCTTCAAATACTATGATGCAATACATTCAATTCAGTATAGTACAGGGGGCATGATATTCAATCATGTTCAAGTTATTATATGGCAATTTTAAATTTTTTCAAGTGAAAAAGTTTCAAAGATAAAAAGTTTAAAATAAAATCTAGATCTATCTATAGCAGTGTGATTTGTCTTCATGTTGAAAGTGGTCCATGTTAGAGTCTAGTGACACTCAAATTCTATGGTTGCACTTTTTCTATGTAGCAAGCCACAGTTGGTGGTTCCCTCCTTCAAATATTTTATAGAGTACTCTACAAAGTCAAATAAGAGTTGGAGCATACAATATTTCCAAAGCAAGATCATTAAAAGGTTTTCAATTTTATACTTGATAACTCTTAATTCACCATAGGTTTAACATTTATCTAAATGTCTCATTAAGGGGTCAAACACTTATATACTAGCAATTAGATTGCATACTCTTTTATGTGTATACTTTCCTTGCTCTCTTTTCAAAACTCAAATTTTAAGTATAAAATTTTCAACTTTAAAATATAGATAATAATTAATTTTAGTGGCATTGTTACATGTTTTTCATTAAGGCATCTTGCAACATCAAGCATCACATCAAAAATCAAAGTGTGTACACGCACTCATAGTCACATCTACTTTAATAATTTAAATGTATTGCATCACTAGAATAAAGTGGGGGAAAATATAGACACATAAAATTAATCATTAAGTGTTTGGAAATGTTGAATATTAACATCCTTACCTTATTTGGTCCATTTTCCATTCCAATAACTCACAATCTATAAGAAAGCCTCTTGTTTAGTGCACAGATTTGGGGGATAATTCCATGGATATTTTAACAAATGTGTATGGATTAAAATATATAATAATGCATACAAGTTATGTTTTATAAGTTTGGAAAATACCAAGCCTAAAGCACGTACACATTTTAATCATATAGAAACACATACACATTTTAAACATATATAAATGCGTACATGATACAACGTGTATGCATTCCTAAAATTATGAAAGTATAAATACTTAGAATGTAAAAAGGTGAGCAATTAAAATGTGGGGGTTGATTGACTAAAAAAAATTTTAAGTCAAATTATACTTTAACATTTATTTTAGTAAACCACACCCTCCACCTTTTAATTAATCACATTTTTCCATTCTTAGGCTTCATACTTTCATCTATTAAGAATGTGTACACATTATTTTGAGTGCATGTTTTGTTATGTGTAATTTGAAAACCATGTCTTTTGGCTCAGAAATGGATTGGATTCTTGAGCCTAAGTCATGGACTTGAAAACATAATTAAATCCAAGTTTTTTGACTAAAAATAATAAAATATAATTTCCATCATCATAAACATTATGAATTTTAATAATACATTTCATAAAATAGTTACTATAATGTCGAGCACTCTCTCCTCTTTCCAAATATATGATTTTTTTAATTTTTTGACTATTTTAAGGTTTCCATCTATTTTGATTTCTAGCTATGTCTTTTTTAGGCCATTCTATGCCACAACTATGCATGTGTGTGTGTGTGTTTATGGTTTTTTTTTTCATTTATCCAGATACAAAAAAATGGTCACAAAGTAGGCTTAATTTTATACACATTTTTTAAAAAACTTTTTTTAAGGTAGTTAGGGGTTGCATGGCCAAATATCTATTTTTTGTCAATTTTTAGGATCGATTTATTGTCACAAACTAGATGATCTTATCTAAATTTCCACCAAAGGGTTTCAAACGATACTAAATGATGCTCAAAAAATGAGGGGCTACACAACTAGTTATCTACTATGTTTTTCTAAAAAAATAAGAGTTTCTCTTCAAATTTTAGATGTTTGATCTACTTATACTTATTTAGTTAAAAAAAATAGTGTTTTAAAAACTAGACTCAAAATTATACAATTCATATTCTTATATCATCTTCAAATTTTGAGTGTAGCCATCTCAATTAATCTACAAAAGTTGAGATTTCTCATTTTTCAAAAGAAAAAAATGTCCATAGGTGTAGACACTATTTAAGAATTATATAGCACCTTGGTATTGTGCACTTGATAAATACATATCATATATGTACCTTCATCTTCTAGATATTTCTTGCTACCAAAAGTCTCACATACACTATCTCTTTATGATTATTGATCATCTCTTAGTCTAACCAAAGTTATTTTGATGACTCAAACCTTTTATCTTGCCCAAAATGTTATAAACCTACTTATCTTCTATTTTTACAAGTTCTGAGCTTCACCTATTTTACAACTATCCAAATACTTGTGTCCTAGTTAGATGCTTATGTCAACACAAGTGTCCTATTCTGACTCAAGTGTCTAGCGCCCTAAAGTTATCCAATTTGTAAATGAAACATATTCATACGGTCAGCCTAAGTGCTTTAATGTGAGATATTATCCAAAAGTATAGGTATATATACAAGATAAATCATCATTCATTCCTCACCTAACATAAGTCAAAAATCACACAATCAAACATTCAAGTGAGCAAAGCTTCCATATATTCTCCTATTTCCATATCATTCATAGGGACATCACATCTACAAGTCTGAAGTACTGAAGAAGCATTCCATGAGCCACATTTTCCAAGTTATAAGCTAGGTCACTCTATGTACTTTTTTATCACACATTGCATGATACACACATAAGTCGACACATAGGGGAGAAATACATAAGTCTGAAGCCATATTTGGAGGATTGGCTATGTAGGCAATGCTCATTGATAGAGAGGTCTTTGGGGCATCTCAACACCATGTGCCAACTAACCCATTTTTTCCACAACCATTATGAAGATGAAGAACTAGGATTTTCTCATTTGACAATAAATGATAGTCTATGACCCACACATGAATGCACCAAAGTGAAGGTGAAATATAATCTAGAATAATCCATGTGGTTGTATCTAGTTTTAGTATGTATTTTGTATTAGACACATGTATTTGATATAGATAGTAGCATTAATGTAATTTTCCTAGCCCAATGTAAATGTCTATGGATATAGAGGTACAATTTATAAAATTAGATGACTAATCCATAATCCAAACCCAATTTACTTTCTACTTGTTCCAGATTCATATCTATATTAGCATAAGAACTAACTTAATATCTTGTGTTCATTATCTTTGTAATATTTAACATAGTTGTACTTTTTATCTTTAGCATATATCAACATAATAAATTTAGTATATATTTATCTAATATTTACAATTAATTGGTCTACTTTAGAGATAATCTACCATCCTTGTATCCTAGGATATCTCTACCCCTTTAACCCTGGATTCCCCAATCTATATTTTAGGGTTAAATAATAGGTAAGCCCTTTTTATCCCCAAACTTTGTGTACTTACCCCTTTATTAACTTACAATCACAAAAAAAATCATACATACATTCTTATTTCAACCTTATTCATTATTATTCAACCTACAAGTTCTTGTTAGACCTTTTTTAGCAATTTCTATCCTTTCAAGACAAGTCTACATTAGGTTAGATAATGTCGCATTGTGGCCTTGTCCACTAATATAGCCTTGTCCCCTACACTTTAATGGTTACTTTTTTCATATCAAGGTTTTTTACAATAGATATCTTGTGCCTTTTGTAAATCCAATTAGCAAAAATACTCTAAATATTCCCCTATATAACCACATTAAGGCTTCTCCAAACGCATCTAGCAATTACTTGGTAATTCTACTACACAATGAGCAAAAGAGCACTATTTCTTCCAATTTCAATTATGTAGCATTTTCACAGTCAAAGGCCAAGTTTGAATATCTTTTATTTTAGATCAAGGGCATCCATTACTAAAATTTTCAATCAATCTTCTAGATACAATCATATAGTTACACAATCACAGATCATGCAATCATTGTAGAAGGGTGAACTACATCACCCTGAGGCTCATTTAGGCTCTGTAGGAAGCACTCAAATTATATGAGGTTTTTTGAGGATATCCCAGTTATTCTGCTTACCTATTGATCCCTTTTGATTTTTATCTCTATTGTATTTATTATGCATAAATGAGCTTTTATATTTTACATGTCTTCCATGTAGCATATCAGCACACATAATTAATCAGGAAATCATCACATATAGTTACACATACCTATATAAGATAATTAGGTACACAGTCAACTAAGACATGACCATAGTTAGTAAACAAGGTCATAATGTGGCCATGTCCTCCTCTTACAAAATTATCCTTGCATAGTTTAAATTCTACCATTCATCCATGACATAGTTTCAATCAGTTCTCAGTTATAGTCAACATAATATTTGTTTTAGGGAGGTTTGAATATCTGTAAACCTATTCACTATTTTTAGTTAATTTCTAATTCAATAAATTTTTATAGCATACAATATTTCACTATTAAATCTACATATTTTATATTTCATTTTCAATAATTTAATTCTATTAGTTTAGATTTATTCAATTTAAAATAGATTAAACAAGTACATGATCACAGACATATGATTTCTAGAGGCATTAGACACACCTTTGGTCAAATGAAGTATATTGTTTTGATTTTTTTAGATTTTATTAGATTATTGGCACTCATCCATGCATGTGTAGAAAAAGAAATAAATTTAATCTATAATTCACAAGTACATTGAAGTTTTCTTTAGGGGAACAAAATTTTATATCCGTACCATGTCTTCTCTACTTTGATATGTATGCATACACACATCAAAGTTGGGAAAAATGTAAACACCTAAAAATGTCCCCTATGCATTTATTAGTTATTAAATTATATGTTTCTATGATTTTCATGTATTTGTCAATTTTTATGTTTAAATTGAGCATGGTTGGCACAATTACTGACTTTTAGTTGTCCTTCAACACCCTCTAGATAATATCTTCCTTCCCCCTATTTTTGGCCATGTTTTACCCCTTTGGTAAGAAATATAAACTTGAAGTGTCTTGCATGACAAAAGTGTCAAGTGTATGCTTCTAATAGGCATTCCTTGGGGTCATTTTATTGTTGTCCCATGTAACCCTTATCTTGCATGTTTCTCTATTTTGACTTTGGATGTCAAATTGCATGCTAATAAGGTTCTAATTTGAATTTATAAGTACACTAGCACCCTACTGCTTCTAGGTATCCATTATCGATCTAAGAAAGAAAATAGCGCTTGAAAATAATTCATTATTATTTATAGGAATTTATTTATCATTTAGAGAAATCAAGCCATCATCAAACCATTCATTGCAACACTAAAATTCATATTAGTAACATTATAGTTCACTAATTTAACTCGTTAATGAATTATTACAATTATTAGAGATTATTCAATAATGTTCATAAATATTAAGATATATAGTGATTCTTGGTATATTTTAGGCCCCAAAACACATGTTTTTTATTATGGTTTTAAGATCTCGCTACCCAAGTTGGCAATAACTATATTTTACCCATGATCATATCAAAGTTCTAAAAAAGTGAGTTAGGTTTTTCGAGCCCCAAACCTAATGAGCACAATCATTAAATCAAATTTCACCTACCTGACACTTCCCAAAATCATGGACTTCATTATTTGGACATATTAGAAGAAAAACTTGATAGTTTAGCCAAACTCATTGAGACATCACAAGTTTTTAGGGTTGTTATTTTCCTAACACAAAATCTTTATTTCCACAGTCAAATTAAAACTACTATATTTTGATCTCTTAATATTCAATATACATTCGTAAACCTTATACTTATATTTAATGCTATGATTTTAGAAAATTAATTAAGTTGATCTTCTATTTTACATTTATATTATGACTAATTAAATATAGATGGATATTTATATTATAATTTTATTGAAATTTATCTATCTCTATCACATAAATATACTAAAACCTTGGGTGGAAATCCATGAAATGGGAGAGACTAAATTTAATAGCTTTATGATAATATTTTATTTTATTTTTCTTATAAATATAATTAATTATTTAACTTTTTTTAAATTGCCTCAAATACAAGGTAAAATTTTAGGTAGACTGTCCAACCCAAAAAAAAACATAAAATCATAATAGATTATAACACATGTAGGGGGAGGGGACCAATAGTTAGGACCCCTAACTTTGGGATCCCACATATTCTATACAATACCACCTCATCATACCAAATTTGACATCTAGTTTGTGGAAGGTATTATTAAACTAAAAATGTGAGTTTGGAATGACTGGACTTTATCAAAAACCACACTACCATTTTTATGTTGAAATGTCATTTACACGTCATTTTTTTAGTATGACCAAACATTAACATATATGTCCAATTATTTATGGGGTCGTTAATTGAGTACGTTTTCATTCATTATTTTAAATGTGATATAGAAATATGTATACAAATGATAAAATAAAAAATGTGCACGTCATTAATACAAAATAAAAGGACATAATATAAATCATACATATCATTAATAAAAATTGAAGGGACCATTAATAAATAATGGAGAGACCATTCATAAAAATTTAAGGTACCATTATGAACATAATAGTCCATCTCATTGCAATAAAATACAAATAACTCTTATTCTATAAACTTTAGGAATTGAATACAATGATGTCCTCTAGAGCCAACTATCCCACGCTCATAAAAGCTTTGAAAATTAAATACATTATGTCATACGCTATAAACTTATATATACCACTATCTAAAAGAAGAGGATTCATGTGTTGGTCAAGAATAATCTTCTTAGTTGATATGTTATGATGAACAAAAACTTTTCCCATGCCTTCATGTAGATACTCGATACTTGTGAAATGCATATATAAATGTATCAACTACTTCATACAAGATTAATAAGTAAAGCACAATATTATCTTTTTATGTGAGTATGTTGTAGCACAACATATTGATTAAGAAAAAACTATTAGCTATCTAGATAGCACCCAATAGAGATCAGATTACTCAAGTCTGACTCATACCTAGACTAACATGGGAATTATCTAAGGCTATGGGATGTTTATAGCTAGATCAGACCTCTAGATTTTGATGAGGATATCTCCTCTGAATATATGAATTGATGAATAATTACTAAACCTATTTTGAGTTTTGGGGTGAAAAAGGGAGAAGAAACTAAAAATAAAACCTACCTTACCTTTGGTGATGCACCTAAATAATTATTTATCCTCTAAAATTTTTAAAAATAAGGCACACATATGGATCAAAAAAAACTCTAAAAACCAGTCCTAAACATTAGTGTTTCAAATGAAGGCTTGAAATAAGGTTTGAATATTGAAGGTATGTGCATGAAGGTCCCTAACGACAATGCATACAGACAATCCTTAGTGTAATTTCTATTCTTAGCTCTACCATCGACCTATTGAGAATGAAATTATACTAATATGTGAGAAAAGAACCTACAAAAGATGACAATTATCACACTTATATGTAAATACACAATCAAGAATACACACTACCACCATAAACTGATCTACAAACAACTCTCTTTATTAATTTTATCGTGCAAGTTACAATTTTTGTATCTCTCTATATACAACTTTAGGGAAAATTTTCCAAATGGATTTTAAAATCCAACATATATAGCCAAAAGTAATTACTCTAGCCAATGTGGGAAAGAAGAAGCAAGGACCAATCTTAATTGAGTTAACTCAAGATTAAAGTCCTTTTACAATATTAACAAAATATTCAAATATCCTAAAAATCTTCAAACTCATGCATGATCTTCAATTTTGGATTTGAAAGGAAAGTTATGGGCCCTTTTTGAGTTGTCAAACTCTTTCATGAAAACTACACCCATCCTCAGGTTTTCAACTCAAGCTTGAAGCTGAGTTTGAAGTGTTTGATTGCCTTTATTTGCATGGATTCTATAAAATATGCATCAATTGAGAATGAATTGGTGCTTGATGACTAGTTAACTTCACTTTATATTTCCCATGTGTTAGTGTCAACAATTATACTAGAGCAATTGGGCCCTTGTTAGTAGAATGCCCAAATCTAGACTAGGTGAGTATCAATGTTTAAGTCACTAGCCCCAGTCCTATCTCTATATATCCCTTTGGGAGGTTGAAGTTCATGTTCATAATTTGCTAGATCTTTTGTTTTTCTATATCCAAGTGAAAATGTTTTATCCCTTAGACCTTTTAGACCTTTTGGCATGAACACAATCCTTGAAAAAAATAGATCTTTGGGACGTTTATCTTAGACAAAATCCCCAAAGACTTATTTTCATTAGAAATTTTGTCTGCTTAAAAAGTTCTTAAAGAACTCCATACCTTATATTTTGGTCTTAAATGTTTTTAGATCATTTGTCTCAGACTTTTTATCTGTGGTAAAAAGTTCAAAGTGTACTTACCCTTCAAATGATTGTTCACACAAAATCCCAAAGGATTTTTAGGATCATTTTGCTCTTGCAAAAGCTCTAAATAAACTTTCCTTTGGGTATTTTTCCTTTACAAGATTTCTGAAGGAAACCTTTGAAGGTTCATTTTGCCTCTACAAAATGTCTCAAGGATTATTTCCTTTAGGCACTTTTCCCTTGAAAAACTATTGAGTAATGTCTATAAAAGGTATGAAGGGTACTTTCTAAAGATAAAGGACATTTACAATAATTTAAATGGAATTGTAGGGTTTGACTAAAGGTTTCATAGTGGAATGATTCACAGTAATAAGATAAAACTGTAGCCAAACCTCTTTCTATGCATAAATTTGTTGCCTTATATTTGAAGAAGAAATTCTAGGGCCCTAGATGAAATTGCCAAGTTACACCTTTGACGTGTTTTGATGAATGAGGTAAGGAATTACCTGATGAATCAAATGGACACATGTTTATTTTAGGGGACTCCTATGAATCTTGTCGAGGGTCATGAGGATCTTTCACCCTTCCTCAAATGAAGAAATCTAGTGCAAAGGTGAAAAGTGGCTAAGAGTCTGAGCTTACATCTAAGTTAGACACAAGGTAGGCACTTTATAAATTTTTGGCCCCTCTTGAAGATTTCCCCACTTACCTTTTAGTGGGTAAGGTGTAGAAAGCCTCTAAGGCCTGAATGCTTGAATGTGCTAATAAAGTGATGCCACATGATAACTCCTCAGGGTCTTTTAGGTTTTAGTCCCTTTTTAAAGTTTGCCTAACTTACCTTTTGGTAGTCAAGGTTCAAAAGGTCCTCAAAGACATGAATGCCCAAATTTGTAAAATTAAAAAATGACATGTGGCATTTTTACATCCCATGAAGATCTCAAGGCATATTATACCAGTACACTAAAAGGAAGTAATGAATGAAAAGGTGTAAAAGTCCCCAAGGGCTTGAAAAGGTACCATAACATATTTTTTAATTGTATAGGTCTATGTGTTATAAGGAGAATCACCCAGTATAAATGAAACATTTGTACCTTCCCTCTCTTCTTTCAAAAAAAGGCATAAATGACTTAAAGAGGGTAGTTGGTAATTAGCCATTATGATTCAAAGAATTAATGGAAACCCTAATTTTAAAATACAAATGATTATAACTAAGGCATTTTCCTTCATTTGCATTTACCCTTTACATTTAGATCTTTCATTTATGTCTTCAAGTTATTTCTGTGCCCTAAATAAGTACAGCATGAGAAAGAGATTACAGTGAATTCTTCACTAATTTTTAGCTTCCATTATGTACAACCCTCTAGATTAATTGTAAGTGTACCTTTATTTCCTTGTGTTTTTTATTTGAGAGGAGTTGATAAGTAATTCAAGGGTTGAAAGAGTGAAGGTTTTGTTCAAATTCATAATATTGCACTAGAAATCTGGGGAAAAATGGTGGCATCATCAACTACTATGAAAATCAACATTATCTTTGTCTTGGATGGGATTAAAGATATAGATGTCTTGGGGTTAGATTTTTTGGCCCTATTGAATGTCTTACAGTGTCCAACCCTCTTTCAGTAGTTTTTAATGTTGGCATGAGTTACATTAACCCTATAACATCATTCCCCTTGGTTGCCCCATAACTAAAATTGATTATTGCATGTGCTTGAGTGTACCAACCAAACACCAAGACCATCATCAATGATAGCCATTCAATTTCTTACTCTTTCACACGTATGGCCCTTAGCACCATGCTTAGAATTCCTTCCTAGCCTAAGATTATTACACTCTCCTTGGAGGAATGTTAGGAGTACGTGAAGAAGAATGATAAGGCAATTTGGGACATTATCAACTCCTATTGGCTAGCCAAGAGAAGACAAAAGGTCTCTAAAATGTCCAAAATTTTGAAGCTAGCAAAATTTAATGAATTGCCTTAATACATCATCATTATGGCTACCAAGATTTATGAGATGCCCACCATGAAAAAATTTGAGCCCTGGATGTTCTTAATCCTAAGTTGTGTGTTAGAGAGATAGAAGAAGTTGGACTGGACCACCATTCTTAGTGATAATCTACATAGGTAGATGGTGTAGCTCTAGGCCATAATTATTTCAAAAGAGGTATTCATAGGTACATTTTACATGTCCTCTTATTTATTGTATAGACTAGTACACAACAAGGCATTTTAGGGGCTCAATAAGAACCCTAATGGGTTGATAATTTATGAAGTATATCCAAAAATCACCATATATGGCTTCAAGAAAAACTTTTTTAGGGTTTACTATTATTTCTTCAACATTATAATGAGTGTATTTTTTCCTTTGAGAAGCCTCAACAAAATTTCCAAGGCAGCTAAGGAGATAATTGATAAATATGACACCTCTTATATTCAATTTAAGACATTCACCTACATAAAGATAAGTGGTTACTCAAGGTGTCCACACAAATTGCCAAGGTACCTGGATGATAGGTTGGCAGTAATGGAGCTGAGCTAACAAATGGTGCCTCCACACAAGATGATAGCAAACAAAAAGATAAACAATCCCTTCAAGTTTCCTATTGTGATTAGATATTATTGATGTCCTTTTGTTACCAAGGCAAAAGGATTAGAACAAGAAATAGGCTAGTATGTAATTTATAAGATGCCACCTAGGCCCAATAATGACATTAGATGGTTGGTAAACATGGAAACCAATGTGATTCTACATCAATCACTTTATGAAGATATATAGTATAACTAAACCACTGAGGAGAATGTCAAAAAATCAGATTAAAAGAGGCTGATAGTGTAGGAGGTTATTGATTATAATCCTACTCCCATCCCCACAGACATGGTGGATGATAAGATGACACTATCTTCATTGTATAATAACACCAATATTCAACCCTAGGCCATATCATAGATAAAATTTCATGTTAAATAGGATGATTCCATCCCCTAGAGATCCTTTATAATTATGAGGAGAACCTTTAGATGGTTGAAGGAACATGGGGTTGATCTTGGTGCATATGATACCCCTACCCTCTAAGATCTCAAGCAAGTTTAGGAACTAAAAGGTTTCCTCATAGCATATAGTGGTGATCCTTTGACTCCACCATTGACAGTGAAGGGTAAGGGGAAGCACAAGCTTGGTGATATATATTTCACCAAGCCAGTTTATTTAGAATCAATAATAGCATCACAGTCCAAGGCTAGGCTATCCTTCTCAAAAATAACAAGTTTGGCTAAAAATTCAAATAAAATTGTCACTGGGGAGAATACATTACCTAATGCCACCCCCATATCTATTTCAATAGAGGTAATCCCAATAATACTATCCATTCTAGCGGCCATCCCAATTACTATTCCACTTACTCCACCAACATAATAACCAGTGGTTTCCCCTTCCCCAAAGATATATTCAAGGAAGAGAGGGGGTGAGGATGAAAGAGAACAGCCCAAACAAAAGGGAGTTAAAAGGGCTCTTTAACCTTCAAGTGGATTTCTTTTGAAGAGGATGAGGTTGTGTTTAAGGACCTGCCTTCCAAGGAACTCCTTATGAAGAAGAAAGAAGACCAGTCCTCATATACCTAAAATTTGAGGGATATGAGTGACGATGAAGATTTAGATGAAGGTAAGCCCATCATCGAGGTGATGAATAAATAGCATGCATTCACTGCATAGGTCAAAATTAGGCAAAGAAATCTAAGGGAAAGGCCCTACACCCCAATGAAAGCCTCAATGATGGGCTTATTTGCAAAAGAGGGTCCCTTAGGAGTAGAGAGCAAAGGTAATGAGGAAGATATTTTAACCTCAAATAATCCTGTCTTTTGATGATGTTGTACAGGTTGGAGTTGAGGTTGTCATGCAAGGTCAGGCCCCTCATGAAAAAGAAGCCATCACATCAAATATAGATAAATTTGTTGATAATTCCATCACCCAATAAGCAGGCCAAGGTGATAGGGTGGAGTTGAAGAGCTGAACAAATCTAATGAGAAAGCCAAAGTAGAGTCAAAGTAGGAAACCCAAGTCACCACCAATTCTAGAGTGGTGGATGAGCAAGAAGGCTTACAAGTAACTCCTGAGGTACCATAAGATGCCCCTTCCCCTCTAAAGGTGTTAATTTCATCACCAAAGGAGAAGGTGAGTATGGAGGAAGGTGGGGGAGAAAACCTACAAATGGGTACACCCACCCATACAAAAATAATTAAGGAATTAGAAGACTTGAATAAAGATGTTGAAGAAGGTACTTTTGGAAGTGTTACTTCAATTGAAGTACCATGAGGACTTCTCCCTCGTATCAAGGTCCATGACCCAACCCATAATAAAGGTCCTGACCCCATTACTAGTAAAGAGTTTCTCAAAGGCAACAACGATATCACCATAGGCTCATCCATGCCTGAGGCCTAGCAAATAAAGAAGGTAGAATAGTTGCACAGCCTTTCAATTAGTCAATATAATAGGGGAGTTCAATTGATAAATTGCTCAAGGGGTCTCATTATCTTAGGTTAGAGTTTGAATTATTGGAGCAAATAGAGTCAAACCTGGAAGGGGAACATGGATTAGATAAAGGTGGTGAGAAGCAAGAGAATGATGAAGAAATTGAGCAATTTGTGTTAAGCCCATAGCCCACTCCTATGGCACTCCCTACACCAAGCACTCTAATGACACCACCTTTCACTATCTTGAGACCATCATCAATGTCCACCACTTCAATGCGATTCTAGACCAGACCCCTCCTCTGGGTCAAAGAATAGGTTAAGGAGAAAAGGGACATTATGAGCAAAATCAAGGAGATCGATGCAATGAAGATCACTTAGGCACACAAGGCCAAGCCCCCTAAAAAGTCCAAAACACATTCCAAGACCACCTTCACCACTATAGAAGAAAGGAATGTGGAGATAGTCATCCCTCCACCAAGTGCATTGAAAAAGGACACTCCCCTTGAGATTTACATTGTTTATAGCTACATTCTAGGGGAGCCATCCAGGAATAAGATGAAACATAGCTCATGGGTTTTGGCTAACATGGTGGACCACATAATGGATAAAGACAAAACCACCATGGAAAAATTGAAGGTGAAAAACTAGGCTATGATCTAGTACTTACAAAAGTTACTAAGTAAGCCTAAGGTGATGACTCCAACTACCAGCAAGGCTCCAAGTCCTCTCCATCTCACATTTGCATCATTTGACTCTAGCCAGATTGACAATTTAAAGACCATAGGATGAGCAATAAAGGAATGGTAGCAAAATGTGGGTACAAGGGTAGATTAAATAATCCACTTAGCATTTAAATGCTTGAATAACATAGTGGACAATAAAAGGGAGTGTGATGCCCAGATGTTTTCCTATGAGGTAGATACCAAAAAGTGGGAAGAAGCTCAGTGGAAGGTGGATGAGATATGTAATATGAGCATAGAAACTTTGATTATAGAGAAGATCATTACTCCAAATGATCATAAAAGACCCAAGGAGTATCAACTGGCAATCAAGCATCATCTGATGATGCTCAAAGATGGCATCTTTGATGTAAAAGGAGAAGAGCAGTCTCTCAAGACTACAACAAAAGAGATAGATATTGCATCGAGAAAGATGGTGATTTTTTATGGTGCAGGTGATTTAGAGGAGGAGGAAGTATGTCCTGCTCTGAAGAACCTCATTGATGTACCATAAGAGTCTTTTGATGTTAGTAAGATAAAGCAATTAGTGTCACTTGAGAAATCTTGTGACCAGCTCAAGGAGCTCATTGGATGGAAGCAAACCATGTTTTAGAAGGTTTCTACCTAGCTTGAGGAGTATAGAGTCAAATTCAGATACCAAGTAGGCCTAAACCAAGGGAGTCTCACCCCCATGCTCAAAAAATATACCAGGTACAAGAATAGGTTGCCAAAGGACTTTGTTATTTACATCAACCCTAGGACATAACCAGATATTTTAGTTTCTTTTGATCTGGTGCCACTTCCCTCCCTCTTTCTCTCCCTTTTTCTTCTTCTTTTTCTCATTTCTCATTAAAAAACCATTGTACTCCACTCGATAGTGGCATGTCCTTTTCTAGGTAGTTTTGTGTAATCATGTGCATAGGAAAGGGATGTTTTTATTTGTTATGCAAGAAGATAAAGGTTTATTTTGTCCCCTTCAAGATCATTCTCCCTGTGGATAACTATAAATATTTTGCCTTAGTGGAGGATCAAGTTTGCCATCATCACAAGATCATGAGCATACTCTGAGGAATCATGTTTTTTACAAGGTCTAACAGATTGTAGGCCTATGAAAGAATCTTCCAATTGGAGCATCTTTAGGAATATGTTAGGCTTAGCACAATTGTATAAGTAAAGGGGGTATGTCCCTTTACAATAGTCAATTAAAATTTTTGAGTAGAGAGATATAGCATCAAAGAGTCCTCACTATGTAATACTTTTGGTGCCAAATTTATTTTTGATGTAAAATCATTGGCAAGATTTGAGAGCATTATACATGTCTCCCTTGTTATAGGATTTTCTTGCATGGTGTTAATTTGTTATATTGTTCAATACACATTGTATTCATTTTCAATTCAATTGATAAATGAAATTTTCTTGTGGTTTGTATTTTATTTTTATTGTTTAAGTACAATGCCATGTTTTACATGCTTAGTTGATTGGTGATCTGATGTATTCATCTTTATGGTGGTCATTTAGAGTGTATGTCTAGATTATAAAATCCTTTCTACTTTCAGATTTGGGAATAGGGTGTTGATTGCCTTTTTAAGGGTAGTCTTAGGATCATGGATTCAATTAGAATGGGTTCTTGAAGGATTTCACTTATGCATGATTTCAATTTCACTTGTTTTATATATGCAGTACATTTACTAGTAAAGGTGACATAGCAGTTTATTTAAACTTCTTTGTGCACATATATTAACCCTCCATTTTAATCTCTATTAATTGATAATTTTACCCTACCCTATTTTACATTGCATACCACATATCCTCTACATATCTACAGTGTTGTTTTCCTATGAGCACATAAATATTATATACTTAGCATGTGTTTGCATTTTGTGCATTAAAGATCAGCATTGCAATCTCTTATTCAGCCCTTTATTATTGAATATTCTTTAGAATGGAAGTAGAAATCATGTCCATATCTATCTTTAGTAGCTTACATCTAGCCTAAAATATTTGCTCACTCTGTGTTACAGCCCCTACCAAGTAGATTGAGCAAGATTGGTTGTGTTCTAGTCAGATTTATATTCCCTTATGCCAACATTCCCCATGAAGATTGAATTGTAGAATCCCTTCATGTGAGTGAAGCTAGCCCTTAGGTTATCTCACCTTGGTTTAGGCAAATCCAAAAGAAATGTGGAGCTAACCATACCCTTTATAGGTGCCTCCCAATCAAATTTCATGTTTGGTCCAATCATGATTTCAAATCCTTCCCTAGTGACAATGACATATTAAGTGGGTTTTTCATCTTTGCTTGTCACTCTCTTCAAGTGTGTAAGGTCGAGTGATAGAGGTGTAAAATTTAGAACCAACATCTTTCTAGCACCATTCTTAGGGACTAAATTTAAGTCCAAGTCACTTGTGTTGTCAAAGAATCTTATAGAGAGTTATCATGTTCTAAAGATTTCTACCTATTTGGAATTATATGATTATTTTTTATGCATCAATGTCACCAACATTCTTTTTTACACTATTTTTGGGGACTAAATTGAATTCTAGGTCACTTGTGTTATCAGGGACTCTTGTAGAGAGTTATTATCATGTTCTAAATATTTCTACCTATTTGTACTCATTTTATTATCTTTGGTGCATCAACATCACTAACAATCTTTCTAGTCTCATTGTCAAGGACATCTCTTATCACCCATGTTATCTAGAGTACTTGTAGAGAGCTATAAGTGTTTTGTTTATTTCATTCTCTATTATTAATACATTGAGTTATTCATCTTTAGTTTGTTAACATCTTTGTATCCTTTCTTGTTGAATCCACTAGGGATGTTCACCCCCATGCTATGAAAAATTTACAATGTTTTTGGATTTATTTAAGTGTCTGAAAGTTTGAATTTTATCAATTATTGTGTGTAGTTTTTGTCCTGGTCTATAAGTTTTGTTTTTAGTGATGACTCCATTACATCAAGAGTTTTCTTTAGATTTGAAAATCTAAAGATTACTAAGTCTTCCTTTCAGAAAGATTCATCTAAAGAGCTTGTCCCTGAGTTGAAAGATCCATCCAAAAAGAGACAAGTGTGGAAGCCTATTATAAGCCAAAACTTAGGCAATCAAGTAAGCCCTGATCAGTTTGTCCCCTAGTTTATTTACCCCCTATTCTATAATATCCCTTTGGTTGAAGGATACTAGAGTACCTCAAATAAATTTGAGCTCCCTACAAGTCAAGATCCTTCTCCCTAAAGAAGCCTCTCTCCTCCTGCTTGGCCATTAAGGCTTCATTATAATTCTCTTCCTTCAATCCCTCCTCATATTATTCATTCTTAGTCATCCCCTAGTTCATATTCATCTTCAAATTTAGAAATGGGAGACTGTAATTTGAGAAGGAAGATGTTTAATATAGGCAATGATAATGACAGTGAAGAAGATCAAGGTCTAGCTAATAGACGCAGACCATAAGTGATCCCAATATTTAGACCTATCAACTTCAATGGTATGCCCAGTTTCCCTAATGAAGTTTTCATCAAAGTAAGGAATATTTTTCCTAAATTTCAAGGGAATAATATTGTGTCTAGGGAACAACAATTTAAAGCCTTCTTAAATGTTATAGAACATTATGAAATGGACCTAAAAGATGTGTGCATAAAACTCTTTGTGAACACACTTCATGAAGAGGCCTGGGAGTGGTTCAAATACCCCCTAATGGATCCATAGACACATGCCAAGCCATGAATGAGGCATTTAAGATGCAATTCAATGATAGCATTGATCTCATATTCTTACTTATCAAATTTAAAAGCCTCAAGAAAAATCCTAATAAATGTGTTAAGGATTCTAATTCTAGATTCAATAAAGTGTTGAGAAGGATACCAGAGGACATCAGACCTAGTGGCATTACTTGTTTGATTAAGTATTATTATGCATTTGATAAGAAAGTAGCTTAATATCTTAGAGATAAGGCTCCCATAAATTTGAGGATGACATTTAATTTGGCTATCCAAATAGAGAACAACATCAAAGTTATAGGTAAGCCTTTAAACAAGAGGGTTGATGTCAAGCTAGTAAATCCTAAGAAGCCCCAAGCTTCCCACAAGAGTGTAGATCTAGAGGAAACTATGAAGACTCTAGCCACTACTGTGAAAGATATCTCTTACAAGTTGGCTAGAATAGAGAAGGGGTTGTCTCAAGGTTCTTCTAACCATGATGATAGGAGGGATCACAATAGGGAGGAAATAAATCATCCTAGGGATCAAGGTCAAGGTAGGAAAACTTTCAAAGCCAGGAATAATAACAAAGGAAATGGGCTAACAAGGGATGACAAACATGAAAGAAACTAGAACTAGGGAGGTGGAAGGGAAATATTAGATCCTTTAGTTGTAAAGGTCAATACAGTTGATTGTGATATCGACTAGTGTGATAAGTGATTCTTCCCTCATCTCCCATGTAACATAGCTGATGATGATGGTCAAGATGTAGAAGTCTTTCAATCTACATCTAATAAAGATGATATCTACATTATTGAATTCTAAGACATGGAAATTTATACTTTCCAAGAGGAAGTTGTGAGTGTTCCAAATGTCCCTAATTATGAAGACATTCCAATGTATGAATTTTTTACTTTCTAAATTTTTAAACCAGATTTGATGTTTACTTTTCCATCTACAGAGTTAATGAGCACTACCACTACTCAATCATTCTAGTGAGCATGTGATAAAGTAAGGGTCCCAACCCCATATTTCATCTATGAAATAAACATGATGCATGAATATGATTGCCTATTTATGATTTTGAGTTCTAATATCGATGACGAAAGAAAAGTGTGGAGATTCACCTCCATAGATTGAGGACCAACAATTGAAGATCCATGCAATAATTGCCTAAGAGGAGTATAATTTGAGAAGTAAATATCAAAATACTCCTTCAAAAGATAAAGACTCTGTTACTCATGAAGCAAAGAGTAAAGAAAAAGAGACCAAAGGGAATAAGGAGGTCTAAAATTACACCAAGCCTAATTTTGCACCTAATAATGTCAAACCAAGAGGTACCCAGGCCAAGAATATAACTCCCATGTTGTCTAGTATTCCTAAGAAGGATGAACCCAAAAAGCCTCCCTTGAAAATTAAATTAAAATATGTGCATTCTCCTATTCCTCTCCCCCTAACTCTTGAGGAGTGTATCCCAAATGAAAGGTGACTAGTCTACTTGCTAACACTCCTCTACACAAATACAATATTTGTGACATGGCCCATGTATTAAGTCAATTTAAGGTCACATTGCCTTTTGTGGAATTGCTTAGAATTCTAGATCATAGGAGAATAGCTTTTGATTATTTGGGATTCATCAAAAAAGTCACTATCAATGAGATTATTGAAGTTCAACCTTCGCTCACTTTCCCTGTGGAAAGTGAGAACACCTCAAAGTCCCCTAACCATCACTTAAAGGTGTATTTTAGAATAATATTGGTAAAGAGTTAACTGGATGTCAACCCGTTCTATACCACCCTGCTAATTAATGGATTAATAGTCCATAACTGCATGTTTGATTCCAATGCATCTTGTAACATTATGCCACTGGTTGTGTTGAATGAACTTTGTATAACGATAATTGTAGCTTATGGATGATGCCTTGCCATGGATTCCAAAGAATTACTTATTGTTGGTATGGTCAAAGGATTACAATACCCTTGTAAGTTCTTGAGTATAGACATTATTGTTGTAGACTATCTACCAGAGTGGGGTATGTTGTTGTCTAGAAAGTGCACTGCTAGTATTGGGGGTAGTGTTCAGATGGACTTGTCTTATAGCACTATACCTCTAAATGGGAAGATGGTTCACCTAAACTAAGATCCACAAATGTTCCATGTCTTAGAAGATCCCAAATATCAACTGAATGAAGTGTTTTATGTGGATACAGACATTAAAAAAATTTGGGTAGTGTTAAGTACATGGAAATACTTCTTGAATCTAGTGTTGTTGATGAAGACTCCATCTGGACCATGCATTTTGATGGAGTGTGTTCATATATTAGAAATGGAGCTAGGGTTGTCTTCTATACCCCTAACATCCAAGTTATAGATACTCCTTCCAATTATCTTTTAACTATATGAATAATATTACAAAATATGAAGCACTCTTGATTGGCCTCCAGATCACTTCTGAATATGGATTCAAAAGGTTGATGGTTAAGGGTAATTCAAAACTAGTGGTGAAATAGGTCTATGTTGTTTACACCATGAAATAAAAAATATTGTAGTACCAATACTTTTTATGAGACTGATTAGAATGGTTTGACACTTTCAATATCGAATATAATGCTCAAGATCTTAATCATGTGGTAGATGTACTTGTGAAGAGGGTTGTAGAGTTTAAAGTTGAACATATAAATCTATCTTTTGAGTATGAGGTTAAGGTACTGGTAAGGCCTTATATCCTAGATAACATTGATCATTGACAAGTCTTTGATAATGATGATCAAATAAAAAGGTTTATGTGTTGTATAGATGAGTTTGAAGGACCCATTACAAATTTGGACTTTATTGTATAGATTTGTGATGGAAAAGAAACCTTATATGGAAAATAAATTATCTAGTTAAAGACTAATACTATCCCTAGAGGATTGGTTAGTCTAGAACCATATTTTGATGGAGTTAACAAAGTCAAATGTAGAAATATTTCTATATCAAAGGATGTGACTAAGATTAACATTGGAACAGAGAAAATCTAAGGAAGATTTGGCTTGGTATTGACCTAAGCAAGAAGGAGAAGGAAGTGTTCATCAAGCTATTAAGAAAGTACTAGGACTATTTAGTATGGTCATATTCAAAGATGAAGTCTTATAAGGAGGACTTGTTCTAGCATGTTATCCCCCTCTAGCCTAATATAAAACCATTCTACAAAAAATAGCGACCTGTCAATCCCATCTTGGTCACCAAGATGTAGGAAGTTTTGAAGAAATTAAGGGATGGTGGGATAATTCAACCCATCAGGTATTCATCATGTGTGGAAAATCTAGTCCCTATTAGAAAGAAGAATGAAGACATCTATCTCTGTGTTGATTTTCAAAACTTAAACAAGGCTTCACTGAAGGACAATTATCCATTTATTAACATGGACAACATGCTCCAAGATGTTACTGAGTCCAAACTATTGTCAATTTTGGATGGCTTTTCTGGGTATAACCACGTAGTAGTGAAGGAGTCTAAAAGGTATGTGACTACTTTCACTACCCCATGGGGTACCTATGTGTATGTCTAAATGCCTTTTGGCTTAATAACTGTAGGTGCCACTTTATACAAATCAATGGATGTAGCCTTCACTAGGATACTAAACTAGTTCATTATTGTTTATTAGGATGACATTATAGTGTACTCCAAGAAAAGAGATGACCACTTGGCACATTTGGAATAAATTCTTATCAGATGTAGGGAGTTTGGAATCTCCTTTAACCCTAGGAAGTGCCACTTTAGAATACAAAATGGAAAGATACTTGGGCACATTATGTCTCAGCAAAGTGTCATGATAGATCTTGAAAGGGTAGAGGCCATTGATAAGGTGCCCATCCCATAGACCAAGAAAGGTATCCAATCTTTCTTTGGCTAGATCAATTTTGTTAGATGATTTGTTTCCAACTTTACAAAAATTAATTTTCCCATCACTTCAATGTTGAAGAAGGATCAAAATATAAAGAGGGAGGAGAAGGATACCCAATCATTTTGGGACATCATAGCATCTTTAAACACTTCCCTAGTGCTTGCTAGTCCTGATTATAGAAAATATTTCTAGATCTTTTCATTTGCCTCCAAACACACTATTGTTGTAGTGATGCTACAAAAGAATGATGAGGGTCATGAGTAGCCAATTAACTTTTTTAGTAAGGAATTATGGGGATCTAAAATAAACTATACCATAATAAAGAAACAAGCCTTTTCTCTCTTAAAGGCTATCAAACAATTTAGATCCTACATTTTGAGTTCAAAGATTGTAGCCTATGTTCCTCACACTATGGTGAAGGACATTTTAACTCAGAATGAAACTAATGACAAAATATGTTGATGGGTGAAAAAACTTCAATAATATTACCTAGAGATACAAATTACTAAGTTGGTCAAAGGCATGGCTCTTGCCAAGCTGATGACTGAAACCAACTTATAGGTGGTAGAAGGGAATAACATAGAAGGGGTGGTTAATAGCCCTGAATCCAAGTACAGCCAATATCCATTGTACAAAAACATAGTCTATTATTTGAAGACTCTAAATTATCCTCCTCATTTAGACAAAAATCAAAGGAGGATGTTGAAGTTAGTATCCTAAAATTGTCTTCTGTTACAAGATGATTTGTCTTGGAAGAACATAGATGGTGTCCTCTTGAGATGCTTAGTGGAAGTGAGATTTCTAAACTAGTTACACAGTTCCATAGTGTTGTGTGTGGAGGTCATTTTGCTCTTAAAGTCATTGTACACAAAATTATAAGGGTTGGGTATTGGTGGCCCACACTATTCAAATATGTTGCTACCATGGTAAGAAGATGTGAAGAGTGCCAATGATTCTCTAGGAGAATGAAAGCATTTGGATCACTTCCCTTACTGTCAGTTTTTGTTGAGGGGCCTTTTAAGAAAATGGGAATGGATTTCATGGGTGAAATATTAGATGATTCAAGTGTTGGTCACAAGTGGAACTTAGTGGCTACTGATTACTTCACAAAATAGGTTGAAGAAATCCCTACCAAATAATCAACCCATCAGGTAGGCATTGATTTCCTTTTGAATAATGTGATTTGTCGATTTGGAGTGCCAGTTAAAATTATATGTGATAATGCCATGTGATTTAGATCCAAATAATTAGTTGTATTATGTGAATATTATGGGATTTATCTATCATACACCTCTAATCACAATCCATAAGGAAATGGGTAGGCCAACTGTCATAATAATGATTTATTGAAAATCATTAGGACTCTAGATGCCAACAAAAAGAAATAGTGTGAGCAGTTGAAGTTTGTTCTTTAGGTTGACAAGTTGACTCCAAAGAGGTGTACTAGAAAATTTCCCTTTGATCTCATTTATGGAGCTCAAGTTTTTTTATCCTTGAATCTACAGTTACCTACTTACCAATTCATGCAACAGATAGCTGAGGATGAAGAAAGGATCAACTAGATCATAGAACTTGATGAATCTCATAGACAATCTCATGAAAAGCATTTAAATTTCAAATAAAGGCTCAAAAGTATTTTTGGCAAGAAGCTCACCCCAAGAGCCTTTCAAATGGTGATTTGGTCTTACTCTAGGATAGCAAACATGAAGAGAAGGGAAACATGGTAAATTTTGTATTCCCTATGTATGGGTCCCTACACCATTGATTATCAGATAGGGAACCATACATTTTATCTTAGAGATATTGATGGAGAAATCATAGAGTTACCAATGGATGGCAGACACCTCAAGTATTTTCTAGATTGAGTCCATGCTAGCTTCTGTAAATGTGTACATGTTGTATAGTTGCTTTTTGTTTCAAGGTCCTATTTTGGTTTTAGTTTATATAGTTTGTCTTTTCCTTTCCTTTGTTTTTATCTTCAGATGTCTTGTTATAACTCTAATCACCCATGGCATGTTTTTCCTTGCCTCTATGGCAAAATCCTTTAAATCTATATCCCAATGGATAGGCATCTAGTTTGGTGTTCTTTGTGTACCCACTAGGGGTACCCATCATCAAGAAAGAGCCTATGTTAGTGCCTAAAATTCCACTAAAGCAATTGGTCCCTTGTCATTAGAATGCTTGAGTCCAAACTAGGTGAGTATCAATGTTTAAGTCACTAGCCCCAGTCCTATCTCTATATATCACTTCAGGAGGTCAAAGTTCATGTTCATAATTTTCCAAGTCTTTTGTTTTGCTTTAGCCAAGGGAAAACATTATGTCCCTTCGACCTTTCAAGCCATTTAGTATGAACATAATGCTCGATGGAAATATATCTTTATTACCTTTGTCTTGGATAAGCCCTGAAGACTTATTTTTGTCAGACATTTTTTCCACTCCAAAAGTTCTAAAAGAATTTCATACCTTGTCTTTGGTCTTAAATGTTTTCAGATCATTTGTCTTAGACTTTTTGTTCATGGCAAAAAGTCTGAAGGGCACTTGCCCTTTGGACAATTCACCTACACAAAATCTTGAAGGATTTGTAGGATCATCTTGCCCTTGTAAAATCTTTGAAGGAACTTTTCCTTTGGGCATTTTTCTTTGCAAGATTCTTGAAGGGCACCTTTAAAGGGTCATTTTGCCTCTAAAAAATGTCTAAAGGATTATTTCCTTCAGGTACTTTACACTTGAAAAATTCCCAAGGAATGTCTAAAAAAGGTCCGAAGGGCACTTTCTAAAGATGAAAGACATTTTCAATAATTTTGAAGGAATTGTAGAGTTCAACCAAAGGTTTCATGGTGGAACAATTCATAGTAAGAAGATAGAAGTGTAGGCAAACCTCTTTTTATGCATAGATTTATTGCCTTATGTTTGAAGAGGAAATTATAGGGCCCCAGATGAAATTGTTGAGTTGCACCTTCAATGTGATTTGATGATTGAGGTGATGAATTTCCCAATAAACCAAATAAAGGACATGTGTTTATTTTAGGGGACTCATATGAATCTTATCAAGCATCGAGAGGATCTTGCACCCTTCCCCAAATGAAGAAAGGTAGTGAAAAAGTGAAGTGACTGAGAGTCTGAGCTTATGTCTAAGTTGGACATGTGGTGGGTTCTTGGGGATTTAAAAAATTTGGGCCCCTTTTGAAGATCACCCCACTTAAATTTTGGTGGGCAAGGTGCAGAAAGTCTCCAGGGCCTAAATGCCCGAATGTGCTAATAAAATGATTCCACGTAGAAAATCCTCAAGTTTTTTTAGGTTTTTATCCCTTTTTAAAGTTTGTCTCACTTACCTTTTGGTGATAAGGTTCAAAAGGTCCCTGAAGACTTGAATTCTAGAATTTGTAAATTTAAAAAATGACACATGGCATTCTTACATCCCATGGAGAGCTCGGGGCATATTGCACCACTGCACCAAAGGAAGTAACGAATGAAAAGGTACCATAATATATTTTAAAATTGCATCCAAGGGCCCAAAAGGTACCATAATATATTTTAAACTTGTATGGGTCCATGTGTTTTGAGGAAAATCACTCAATATAAATAAAACATTTATACCTTCGCTCTCTTCTTTCAAAAAAAGGCTTAAATGACTTAAAAAGGGTAGTTGGTAATTAGTCGTTATGCTTCAAAAAATTAATGGAAAACCTAATTTCAAAATGCAAAGGATTATAATGAAAGTATTTTCCTTTATTTACATTTACCCTTTGCATTTAGAGCTTTTATTTGTGTCTTCAATCTATTTGTGTGCCCTAGCTAAGTGCAACATGAGAAAGTGATTACGGTAAATTCTTCATGAATTTTTAGCTTCCATTATGTACAACCCTCTAGATTAATAGTAAGTGTACTTTTAGTTCCTTGTGTTATTTTTTTTTAGAGGATTTGAGAGTTAATTTGAGGGTTTATATAGTGAAGGGTTTATTTAAATTTATAATATTGCACTAGAAATCTAGGGGAAAATGGTGGCATCCTTGACTACTATGAACAGCAACATTATCTTTGTCTTAGATGGGATTAAATATATAGATGTCTTAGAGTTAGATTTTGTGGCCCTATTGAATGTCTCATAGAATCCAGACCCCCTTCTAGTAATTTCTAATGTTGGCATGAGTTATATTGCCCCTATGACAGCATTCCCCTTGGCTACCCCATACCTAGAATTAATTATTACATGTGTTCAGGCATACCAACCAAACACCAAGACCATCATTGATGATATTCATTTAGTTATCTACTCTTTCACCCCTATGGCCCTCAGCACCATGCTTAGAATTCCTCCCTAGCCTGAAATAATTACACTCTCCCTGGAGGAATGCTAGAAGTATGTGAAGAAGAATGATAAGGCATTTTGGGATATTTTTAACTCTTGTTAGCTAGCCAAGAGAAGATAAAAGGTCTCTAGAATGTCCAAAAGTCTAAATTTGGTGGAATTTAATGAATTACCCTAGTAAGTCATCATCATGGTGACTAAGATTTATGGGATGTCCACCATGGAGAAATTTGAGCCCTAGATGTTCTTAATCCTAATCTGCATGTTGGAGAGATAGAATAAGTTGGACTAGGCCACCATTCTTAGCAATAATCTACATAGGTAGATGATGCATCTCTAGGCCACAATTCTTTCAAAAGAGGCATTCATAGGTACATTTTATATTTCCTTTTATTTAATGTATATCCTGGTGTATAACAAGACATTCCAAGGGCTCACTAGGAACCCTAATGGGATGAGAATTTATAAGTTATATCTAGAAATCACCATAGATGTCTTCAAGAAAAAATTTTGTAGGGTTTACAATCGCTTCTTCGACATTATGATGAGTGTCTTTTTTCCTTTGAGAAGCCTCAATAGAATGTCTAAGGTAGCCAACGAGATAATTGATAAATATGGCACCTCTTATATTTAATTCAGGTTATTCACCTACATTAAGATAAGTGGTTACTTAGGGTGTCCACATAAATTACTAAGGATCCTAGATGATAGGTTGGCAATATTGGAGTTGAGCCAATAGATGGTGCCTTTACATGAGATGATAGAAGCCAAAAAGATGAACAATCCCTTCAAGTTTCCTCTTATGATTAGATATTATTCATGTCCTTCTATTGCCAAAGTGAAGGTATTGGAACAAGAAATAGGCCAATATGTAATTGATAAGATGCCACCCAGGCCCAAATATGATATTAGATGGTTAGTAAACATGACAACTAATGTGATTCTACATCAATCACATTATAAAGATATTTGGTTTGACTACACCATTGAGGAGGATGTTAGAAAACTGGATTACATGAGGCTGACAGTGTAGGAGGTTATTGCTTATAATCTTGCTTCCATCCCTAAGGACATGGTGGATGATAAGATGACATTTTCTTTAGTGTATAATGACACCAATATTGAAGCCCAAGCCATATCATAAGTGGAATTCAATGTTAAATAGAATGATTCCATCCCTTGGAGAGCCTTTATAATTATGGGGAGAACCTTTAGATGGTTGAAGTAACATGGGGTTGATCTTAGTGTGTATGATACCCCTGCCCTCCAAGAGCTCAAACAAGTTTAAGAACTAAAAGGTTTCCTCCCAAAATATAGTGGTGATCCTTCAGCTCCACCACTGACAGTGAAGGCTAAGGGGAAGTGCAAGCTTGGTGATATTGATTTCACCAAGCCAGTTGATGTAAAATCAATAACAACAGTCCAAGGCTAGGTTATCCTTCACAAAAAGAATAAATTTGACAAAAAACTAGGATAAAATTACTACTGGAGATGTTACATTGGCCATTGCCACCCCCATATCTATTTCAGTGGAGAGAGCCCCAATAATGCCAACCATTCAAATGGCCATCCCAGTTAGTGTTCCACCTACTCCACTAACACAACAACTAGTAGTTGCCCCTTTCCTGAAGATATATTTAAGCAAGAGAGGGGGTGAGGATGAAAGAGGGCAGCCTAAACAAAAGAGAGTTAAGAGGTCTCTACAACCTCCAAGTGGATTTCTTGTGAAGAGAAAGGAGGTTATGTTTAAGGACCTACCTTCCAAATAACTCCCTATGAAGAGGAAAGAAGACCAGTCCTCATATGCCCAAAAGTTGAGAGATATGAGTGACAATGAAGATTCAGATGAAGGTAGGCCCATCATTAAGGTAATGAATAAGCAATGTGCATTCACTCCTCTATAGGTTAAAATTGGGAAAAGAACTCCAAGGGAAAGGCCCCAGACCCTAGTGAAAACCCAAGTGATGAGCTTATTTGAAGAAGAGGTTCCCTCGAGAGTAGAGAGCAAAGGTAATGAGCAAGACATTTTAACCTCAAATGATCCTTTATCTTTGGATGATGTTATACAGGTTGGAGTTGAGGTAGCCATGCAAGCTCAATCCCCTCATGAAAAGGAAGCCATCTCATCAAATATAGAGACATTTGTTGATAATGTCATCACCCAACCACCAGGGCAAGGTGATCAGGGTGGAGTTGAAGAGTTGAACAAATCTGATGAGAAAGCCAAAGTAGAGTCAGAGTAGGAAACTGAAGTCACCACCAATTCTAGAGTGGTGGTTGAACAATAAGGCTTACAAGAAACTCTTAAGGTACTATAAGATGTCCCTTCCCCTCTAAAGGTGTTAAGTTTAACACCAAAGGAGAAGGTGATTATAAAGGAAGGTGCGGGAGCAAACCTACAAATGGGTACACCCACCCATACAGAAACAAATTAAGAATTTGATGACTTGAATAAAGATGTTAAGGTACTTTTGAAAGTGTTTTTTTAATTAAAGTACCACGAGGACTTTTCCCTCACATCAGGTTCCATGACCCAACCCATGATAAAGGTCCTGAGGCCATGACTAGTGAAGAGTTGCCTAAAGGCAAAAGGATATCACCATAGGCTCATCCATGCCTGAGGCCTAAATAAATAAAGAAGGTGGAGTGGCTACACATCCTTTTGGTTAGTCTATAAAATAGGGGAGTTAAATTGATAAATTTCTCAAGGGGTCTCATCAGCTTGAGTTGGAGTTTAAAGTCTTAGAGCAAATAGAGCCAAACCTAGAAGGGGAACATGGAGTGCATAAAGGTGGTAAGGAGTAGGAGAGTGATGAAGAAATTGAAAATTTTACGATAAGCCCACAGCACACTCCTATGGCACTCCTTACATTAAGCACTCCAATGACACCACCTTTCACTATCTTGAGGCCATCATCAATGTCCACCACTTTAATGGGATTCTAGACCAAACCCCTCCTCTGGGTCCAAGAATAGATCAAGGAGAAAAGGGACATTATGATCAAAATTGGGGAGATAGACGTAATGAAGATCACTCATGCACATAAGGCCAAGCCCCCTAAAAAGGTTGGAACACAATATAGGACCACCTACAACACTACAAGAGAAAGGAATGTGTAGATATCCATCCATCCACTAGGTGCATTGAAAAAAGGCACTCCCCTTGAGAGTTACACAATATATACCAAAAATGTAAGGGAGCCATCCAAGAATGATCTAAAACATATCTCATAGGTTTTGGTTAACATGGTGGCCCACAAAATGTATAAATACAAAGTCACCATGGAGGAATTGAAGGTGGAAAACGAGGCTATGATCCAATACTTTCAAAAGTTACTAAGTGAGCCTAAGGTGGTGACTCCAAATACCAATAAGGCTTCAGGTCCTCTCCATCTCATATTTGCATCATTTGAATCCAGTCAAATTGATGATTTGAAGACTAGAGAATGAGTAATAGAGGAATGACGATAAGACTTAGGCACCAGTCCAGAAGAAATAATCCACTCAGCATTTAAATGCTTGAATAACATAGTGGATAATAAAAGGGAGTGCGATGCCCAAATGTTTTCCTATGAGGTAGATACCAAAAAGTGGGAAGAAGCTCAGTGAAAGGTGGATGAGATCTATAATATGGGCATAGACACTTTGATTGTAGAGAAGATCATTACTCCAAATGATCACCAAAGGCCCAAAGAGTATCAATTGGAAATCAAACATCATCTAATGATGGTCAAAGATGGTATCTTTGATCTAAAAGGAGAAGATCAGTCTCTCAAGACTGAAATAAAAGAGATAGATGTTACACTAATAAAGATGGTGTGCTTTGATGGTACAAGTGATTTAGGGGAGGAGGTAGTATGAACTAATCTGAAGAACCTCATTGATACACCACAAGAGTCCTTTGATGTTAGTAAGATAAATCAATTGGTGTCACTTGAGAAATCTTATGACAAGCTCAAGAAGTTCATTAGACAAAAGCAAACCATGTTTCAGAATGTTGTTGCCTGGCTTGAGGAGTATAAAGTCAAATTTAAATACCAAGTAGACCCAAACCAAGGGAGTCCCATTGCCATGCTCAAAGAATATACCAAGTACAAGAATAGGTTGGAAAAGGACTTCATTATTCAAACTAACCATATGACATAATTGGATATTTTAGATTCTTTCGAGCTTGTGCCACTTCCCTCCCTTTTTCTCTCCCTTCTTCTTCTTTTTTCTTGTTTCCCACTGGGAAACTATTGTATTCCACATGATAGTGGCACATCTTTTTCAAGGTAGTTTTCTGTAATCATGTGCATAAGAAAGGGACATTTTTTTTTTAATGCAAGAAGACAAAGGTTTGTTTTTTCCCTTGCAGGATCATCCTCCACATGGATAACTAGAAATATTCTACCTTAGTGGAGGATCAAGCTTGCCATCATCACAAGGGCATGAGCATAATTTGAGGAAAAATGTTTGTTACAAGGTCTAATAGACTCTAGGCTTATGAAGGATTCTTCCAGTTAGATCATCTTTATGAATATGTTAGGCTTAACTCAGTTATATAAGTAAAGGGGTTATGTCCCTTTATAATGGTTGGTTAAAAAAATTTATTAAAGAGCTATAGCCTTGAAGAGTCCTCACTGTGTAATACTTATAGTGCCAAATTGATTTTTGATGTAAAATCATTGGAAAGCTTTGAGAGAATTATACATGTCTCCCTTGTTACATGATTTTATTATATGGTGTTAATATGTTATATTGTTTAATACATATTGTATTAATTTCTAATTTGATTGATAAATGAAATCTACTTATGGTTTCCATTCACTTTCTATTGTTGTAGTACAATGACATGTTTTATATGCTTAGTTGATTAGTGATCTAATGTATTCATCTTTATGGTGGTCAATTAGAGTGTATGTCTAGATTATAAAATCCTTTCTACTTTGAGATTTGGGAATAGGGTGTTGATAGTCTTTTTAAGGGTAGTCCTGGGCTCATGGATTTAATTAGAAGGGGTTCTTGAAGCATTTCACTTATGCATGATTCCAGTTTTGCTTGTTTTAGATCTATGGTACATTTGCTAGTAAAGGTGACATAGCAGTTTATTTTAACTTCTTTGTGCTCATCTATTAACCCTCTATTATAATCTCTATTAACTGATAATTTTATCCTACCCTATTATACCCTGCATACAACACATCCTCTGCATATCCAAAGTGTTGTTTGCCTATGAGCACATAAACATTGTATACTTAGCATGTGTTTGCATTTTTTGCATTAAATATTAGCATTGTAATCTCTTATTTATCCCTCTATTATTGAATATTATTTATAATGGTTGTAATAATCATGTCCATATTTATATTTACTAGCTTGTGTCTAGCCTAGAACATTTACTCACTCTGTGTGATAACCCTTACTGGGTGGATTGAGCAAGCTTAGTTGTGTTCTAGTTAGATTTGTATTCCTTTATGATAACAATCCCCATGAATATTGAATTGTATAATCCCTTCATGTGAGTGAAGTTACCCCTTAGGTCCTCTCACCTTGGTTGAGGCAGAGCTAGAAGTAGCAGGGAATTGACCATACACTTTGTAGGTGCCTTCCAGTCATTTTCTATGTTTGGTCCAGTCATGATTTCAAACCCTTCCCCAGATACAATGATATATTAAGCAAGTTTTCCATCTTTTCTTGTCACTTCTTCAAGTGTGCAAGGCCAAACAATAGAGGTGTATAATTAGGAACCAACACTATGCATGATCTGGTTCTTAATGATTGAAATTACAAGAAAATATCTATGTGAAGAGTAGATAAATAGCATGGAAAATCCATTTTAAACCCAAGATAAACACTTCAATTCTAGATTTTTACTTGCTTATACCATAAAGTAAAAGTCTTCTTATGCATGGACCTGACATAACTATGACTGATTGCCTTAAGTGGCTACATGCCGAGGAAATGATCATGTCAATTGTTAAGATGTTTCTTCAAGATCACACATCTACCCCTTTCTCAAAATTTAAGAATAGATCTTCTTGATAGATCATATTTTATCAATCTTGAGCTGGGCCCTCTCATATTATGCCAAGTATCAGTTCTTTATTTATTTTACAAGATCCTACTATCAATATTTTGACTCCTTGACCTCATATACACCATTGATCTATTTTGGTATGAATGAATGTGAGTCATTGATCCTTTGATTAGTTGAATCCAAATTGTTATCTATTGTGGATTTAAAATTAATGTCTGTGTACCCATCATTTGACATCTATATTACTATCATTGATGTTTGCATGACCATCAATCTTTGAACCCCAATGGATAATTATCAAGATTTATTTTGATGTCTATGTGACTTTCAATGATGTCTACATGATCATCAATGATGTCTGCATGACTGTCACACTTTGAACACCAAATGGTTAATTATTGAGCTTAATTTTGATGTTTATGCACCCATCATTTGACATCCACATGAACATATTTGACATCCACATGAACATCTAGGGATTTTTTAAATCCAAATGATTATTTTTTAGGGTTCAAACTTTAAGTTCATGCACATGTTCTATTCTACAAGTTAATCTTTGAAGGCTTAGATCTTGAGATAGAAATCTCATCAAGACATGAATTTTGTAGAGTAAGATCCTTGCACCAAAAACATTGATTCCATGTGATCCTTTGACCCCATGAGGCATTCTGAGCATACTTATAAAATTCACAAGTAAGTTGACCCGTCTATTTTTGCATGACATCCTAGTGATGGTTTGGCTCTTCACAGCTTATGTAAGTCATATTTTGATCCTTCAAAGCTCTAGAACTCTACTCATCTATTCAATCCAAGAAAAAATTAGGTATGCAAGCCAAAATTGGCCAAAATTTATGGTGACTCATAGGGAAGTATGCTTGTTATGCTTGAGAACCTAGACCATGTTTCCTTGTCTAGTCCATTGGGCATGGAGCCTCCTCTCTAGTTCAACAATTTGATTTGAAGCTAGAACTAGCTGCCAACCCTTGGATAACTCCTCTTAAAATTAAAAAGGAACAAAACAAAACAAAGTTACCAAGCCACTTATCAAAGTGAAACACACAAAATGAAAAGTAAACTATCTTAAACATATAAAAGGCCACTAACTTAAGGAAATATGGAAAACAAGATAAAAGGGAAGCAAACTACTACTTGTGTTAATCACTTACTAAAATAAAACAAACCTAGAATATCTAACCTGTAGTGACAAGATTCCCTCTAGGGTCAAATGGAAATATATTTTGTGCACCTTGGATCTTTGAAGCATGCTTGCCTTTTCTTTATAGCTCTCTTTTATAGTTCAGAGCAATTGGATGCTCGCTTCTTTTAGGGGAGGTAACTGGTTCTTCTACCACCAATTTCAGGTGCATGATTTATAGACATGAGTTCAAGACCCAATCATACTTCTTCCAAATTTGTGGAATTTATAGGAATAACTTCAATTTTTATTAATTCATGAACTATTGATCATGAACATATAAACTAGCTTGATGTGACTCCTTTGACATATCTATAAGGTTGACCCTAAAGGGAGATGAATCTAATCTTATGACTTATTAAGGCCATTTGAGCTCATTATTAACTTTCAAAAGTAGAGAGATGTCTAAACTTGAATGGAAAAGTTGATAAACATGTTTGAAAAGTTTAAACATGTCATCTCCTAAGAGAAAAACTTCCTCTTACTTGATGGTAGCACTCCTCTTATCCTACAATGGACTACATTCAAGTAAAGAATAACTTGAATAAAAGATATCAAACAAATCTAAAGATTTGTTCTCCTGAAGCTACAGTTCAATTGGAGCCTTTTCAAACTAAATATCAGAAGCAAGCATATCAAATCCTTAACCATAATCATGAGGTTGCAAGTCTTCTTTTGATATCTCATATTGGTCAATCAAAATTGCTTCATTTTTAGCATCAAGCTGATGACTTGGCATGCTCTCAATATCAGATTATTCTTTATCCTCTTTTCTTGATTGGTACTTATCTTTTGTCACTTATGCAATCTCATGTTCTTCATGATGGATGGCAGTTATTTTGTGATCAACGGGCTCATGAAAAAAATCTTCAACTTGTTTAATTAGAGTGTTTTCTTCTTGAATTTCATCTCCTTTCAGGTGAATTTCTATCTCAGCAGCAACTTTATCTTTTTGTGTAACTTGTGAGATTGGATCAATCCCTTCCTAAACACTGAGTGTGTCAATGATGATGTCCTCCTTATGTTCATGTAAAACTCTTTCATCTTCATATACCTTAGTTGAAACTTCTTTAATTACTTTAGAAAGGATAGGTTCCTTCTCCAAGATTGGCATAGTATATCCCTAAAAGTATTCAACAAGATGTGAAAGGTCTGAAGAAGTGACCATAGATACCTAATTTTGCTCATGAGGCTTCTCTTCTTGGATCACCTTCACCTCTTCTCTCTGTTGCACAATTTCTCAAATAGTTTTCCATGAAGGAAAGGTCTTGGGCTTCTGAGAAGAAATGAGTGGAGGATGAATGATCTTTGGTTTGCTCTTAAACTCAACATCTTGGCTTATGTTTGAATTTTCTTTCTCTATGGACTATTGTACCTAATTCCAAGTTATGAACATGGGTTTATAAACTTATTGAATTGGACTTGTGGTATCCATGGTTGTGAAAGAAGGAATTTTTTGTTATGTTACCTTTGCAGCTGCCATTGAATAGTGGAAATGTTGATTTACAAGCTCAATTTGTTTGGCTACATTAGCTTCAAAATCATGAACTAGATCACTGGATATCTCTTCCTACAAACATAAAGATGTAGGCTCCTATATGATATATTGTAAAACCTAAAAATTAGACTCCTTAAAACATAATTGTTTAGCCTTTTGAGGCCTTTCTTAGATATACTTCTTGGTGGAAAAACTATGAAAGGTTTGGATTGACTTTTGAGGGTTGTGATAAACATTAGTTTGTTGATCATAAAGGGAAAAGGGAAATTCTATGGGAACATACTATTGATTATTATGACCCTGGGGTTTCTCATAAACCACCAACCTCTCTTCAAAAGCTACTATTAGACTTATAATGTCTAGAATATTAGCACTAAAATTTGAATGTCCTTGCCTTATGAAAGTTACACATACCTCTTTAGATTGCTACAAATTAACTCTCATGTTCTAAATTTTATGCTTGGAGATCTCTTGTCTATATTTGCTCTTAGTGTCTATGCTTATCATCTATTTTTTATATCCAAACAGGGTTTGTTTGAAGCTTGAGATGGATTATTTGGGGACTTCAGTGGGCTAGTCAGGAAGATAAAAAGATTCATGAGAGTTGTTATACAACTGGTATGAGCTTTCATACTAATGATAAAGCTTTGTATATTCATCATATGGCTGATATGGCTCATGATAGGACTGATATGGGTCATGAGGATCATATTGGAACTACTGATAAGGAGAAGAATGGTAGAATTATTCTTTGTAGGCTGTCATAGCCTAGAAAATCATGAAGATAACTAAAATTATGATAAAAATATTCCTTTTACCTTGAGATGAGGACCACAAGAGTACTATAGATTGGTTCTAAAGATGATATTTTTCAAACCTTTATTCTAATGGCTAAATTTGGGTCCCACCAGGCATGCCATAACTATTAGCTATTCAGATAGCACCCAATAGAGATCAAATTGCTCAAGTCTGACTCATACCTGGACTAACATGGAAATTATCTAAGGCCATGGGATGTCTATATCTAGATTACACCTCTAGATTTTGATGAGGCTAGCTCCTCTGAATATATGAATTGATGAACAATTACTAAACCTATTTTGAATTTTGGGGTGAAAAGGGGAGAAGAAATTGAAAATGATACCTACCTTACCTTTGGTGATGCACCTAAATAATTATTTATCTTCTAAAAGCTTTGAAACTAAGGCACACATATGGATCAAAAGAAACTCTACAGACCAGTCCTAAACATTAGTGTTTCAAAGGAAGGCTTGAAAGAAGTTTTGTATATTGAAGGTATGTGCATGAAGGTCCCTAAAGACACTACATATAAACAATCTTTAGTGCAATTTATGTTCTTAGCTCTTCAATTGACCTATTGAGGATGAAATTATAATAGTAATAAGACCAGTAAAAGATGATAATTATCACACTTATATGTAAATACACAATCAGGAATACACACTACCACCATAAACTGATCTGCAAATAACTCTCTTTATTGATTTTATGGTGCAAGATACAATCTATATATATCTCATCATATGTAGCTTCAAGGATAATTTTCCAAATGGCTTTTAAAAACCAACACATATAGCCAAAAGGAAGGACTCTAACCAATGTGGCAAAGAGGAGACAAGGATCAGTCTTGCTTGAGTTAACTCAAGACTAAATTCCTTTTACAATATCAATAAAATCTTTAAATATCCTCAAAATCTTCAAACGCATGCATGATCTTCAATTTTGGCATCAAAAGGAAGGTTATGAGACCTTATCGAGTTGGCAAACTCTTGTATTAAAATTATGTACATCCTCAATTTTTAACTCAAGTTTGAAGCTAAGTTTGAAGTGTTTGAATGCCTTTAGTTTCATGGAGTCTATGGAAGATGCATCAATAAATAATTATTTGGTTCTTGATAATTGGTTAACATCACTTTAGCTTTCCCATGCATGATTTGGTACTTAATGATTAAAATTACATTAAAATCTCCATGTAAAGAATAGATGAACAGTATGGAAACTCTGCTTGAAATCCAAGATAAACACTTTCACACCAATCTTTAACTTTCCTCTACCATAAAGACAAAGTCTTCTTATGCATGAACCTGATAGAACTATGACTATCTACCTTAAGTGGATACAAGTCTAGTTGCATGCCAAGGAAATGATCTTTTAGACTATTAAGATATTTCTCCAAGATCACACATCTACCCCTTTCTCAAAATCTAAGCATATATCTTCTTGATAGATCATATTTGATTGATCTTTAATGGAGATGATTAAACTTGCAAAGCTTGCTTCTTATTCGACCCAAGTCAATTTTATTTTCCATTCACTTTCCACTTTTAATTCTAATCATCGATCTTATTTGGGCCCTCTCATATTATACCAAGTATCAGTTATTTATTTTTTCTACAAGATATTGATGTCAATCCTTTGATTCCTTGAGATTATATGCACCGTTGATCTATTTCTATATGAATGAACTGAAATTATTGATCCTTAGATTATTTAAATCTAAATGGCTATATATCATGGATTTAAAATTGATGACTATATACCCATCATTTGACATTTGCATCACTGTCATTGACATCCATGTGACCATCAATCTTTCAACCCTAATGGATAATTACTGAGATTTATTTTGACATCCGCATGACTATCAATGATGTCTATGTAACCATTAATGATGTTTGCATGACCATCACATTTTGAACACCAAATAGTTAATTATTGATCTTAATTTTGATGTCTACATGCTCATTATTTGATGTTCACATTATTGTATTTGATGTTTTCATGAATGTATGAGGATTTTTGAAATCTAAAAGTTATTTTTCAAGGCTCAAACTTGATGTTTACATGCACATCATGTTCTACAAGTTAATCTTTGGAGGCTTAGATCTTGAGATAGAAATCTCATCAAGACATGAATTTTGTAGAGTAAGATCTTGGCATCAAGAACATTGATTCCATGTGATCGTTCAACCCTACAAGGCTTTCTGAGCATGCTTATAAAATGCATAAGTAAGCTAACCCATCCATTTTTGCATGACATCTTAGTGATTATCTGGCTCTTCATAACTTGTGTAATTCATCTTTGGATCCTTCAAAGCTCTAGACTCTACTCATTTGTTCAATCCAAGAAAAATCTTGGTATGTGGGACAAAATTGGCCAACAAAATCATTATATACCTATACTTAAAAAGTAATATTTTTCCCTCAACATAATGGTTTCATGTATGTAAATTACCCTATGTTAAAATTGAATGACACTTAGATATAATTAATGGTTATCTATGGATGAAGATTAAAGATCTGAAACTTTACTCTAAGCCTAAGTTTTTGGATACAAAACTATTCAAGCATTATCTTCTTGATCATAGCATTCTCTTCTTTATCATTGTTATAGGTGAAGCTAACATCCAATACTCTGCTAGGGATATAAGGTATAGGGCTTTGTTTAACCCTAAATTGAGATGGGTTGATATAGTATAGGGCTAAGAATATAAAAATAAATAAGCAAAAGGGTGATAAATAGATCCATAGTAGGCTAATTAATTTTTAAACTCAAATAAATAATGTTCTAAATTTATAATATCAATGTATGCTAAAAATGGAAAGTACATCTATTGATTCATATTGCAATAAATCAAAAATAAGAATACTTAGTTGGTTTACTATGCACATGAAAATATGGGTTAAAATAGGTTGGAAATGGACTAGACCATGATCATGGAATAGTCATCATATTCTATAAATTTGTATTATGTGGCCTTGGATGTTTGTATTAGGTCTAGATGGTTACATCGATGTTATTATCTAATTTAGACATAGGTGTCTAAATGGAATATCAATTATATCTTGGTATAACCACTTAAAACCTTATGGGTTTTCTATCTCCTTTACTCTGGTCTATTCATATTTCATGCATAGGTTATTGTTCTTTGTCCAATGATCAAACCCTAGCTTCCTCACCCTTGGGGTGATTATGGGAAAATGGGTTAGTAAGCACATGATGTCAAGCTACCCTAAGGACCCCTTTGTCTATGGATGTTGTCTACACATATAATACTCAAAAGAGGGAATCATACTTATATATGTCTTCCCTACATGTTGGCTTGTATGTGTATAGAGATGCAATGTGTGAAAAGTAAGTACATAGAGTGACCTAGCTTGTAACTTGGAAAATATGGCTCATGGAATGGTCCTTGAGTAATTTAAACTAGTAGATAAGTCGTCCTTATGATTGATATTGAAATAAGAAATAATAAGGAATCTTTTCTCACTTGATTGCTTAATTAAGTACTTTTGGTAAGTTGCCTTGTGAGTTGTTAGGTAAGTGCTAGGTGAGGAATGAATGGGGATTGATCTTATATATATACCAATCCCTTTTGTAAATATCTCACATTAAAACACTTAGGTTGACCATAAGGACATGTTATAATTGTAAATTTGATGACTTTAGGGCATGGGACACTTAATTTGGCACTAGACACTAGTGTCAATGTAGGCATCCAACTGGAACACATGTGTCCAAGGAGCTATAAAATAGGTACAGGTTAAAATTTGTAGAGAATGATAATAAGAAGTTTATAACATTTTGAGAAGTAAAAAAGACCTAGTTATTAGAATAATCTATGTTCAGACTAAGAGATAAGAAATAGGCATAGGAGATAGTGGATGCAAGCCTTTAGATAATAAGAAGGTCTTAGAATTGAAGGGGAAACTATGAGAATTACTTGCCAAGTTTACAAGATTGAGGTCTTATATAATTCATAAATAGTCTCTACATTCCCCCCCCCTTTAATCTAGTATTGAAATTTCTAGTTTAAAGGAAAACAAATGTGTATCTGGGTGTGTATACAACACCTTATCTTTGTATGACTCCCACTTGAGTGTTTTTATTTTATTATTTTTAGGAATCTAGTGTTTAGTTCCTAAATAATAAGGGGTTTGGAGTAAGGGGGAAATCTTAGTTTAATATCATAAAATATATATTTTTAACAAGTAATTTACATGAGAAGAAATAAAATTATCTAAAAATAGACTAAAATAGATGATTAAAGAGTTAGAAATTGATGTGCAAGACTAGGACACTATCATGAATCTAGATCTAGCCTTCACTTTATGATTTGATAAGAGCACCGAAAGTGGGCAAGAGTGGCACTAGCACTATAGTCCACTTTTATCATTGTTGTATTGAGGATCTAAGCTTTCTAGGTTTTGTTTGTTATGTCTATATGAGCCTGTGTACAAAATTTTGAAAGCTAGATGTCAACATATCTCATTGTAAGTTTGTTTCAATCTATAAACCCTATATCTATCTAAACACATGTAAACAAAAAATACAACAAAATCATAAGGGGGAAAACTGGGTTAGGGGAAGAATGATCGCACAATCTAGAACCCCTATAATCTTGATCACTACCTACATTAACCCTCAAGATAGGGTCTCAGATCAAATATAGTTCTCCTGTAGGGAACATGCATAATCAACATTCATGATAGATGTAAGAATGACTTTCACCTAGGCCCTTCCTTGATCAAGCATGTAAGTTTATATGTGATACAGAATGTTGAGCTATACTATTGACTATTTTTTATTATGTAATGTACCAAAGTAGTAAGTTTTAGCTATAAAATGCCTTGTGTAGTCCTTTATATAGGGCACTCTTTATTTTAAATTTGGGAGCATTAATCATATTTGGATGACATTAGAAAACATAAAGATGAAGCTAAGAAAGGGGCTAGGACTTATTAAACAAAATAAACTAACCATTGGAGTTAAAAATGACCTTATACAAGAGCACTAGAAATGGACACTAGTGGCATCGACAATGTAGTCCAACACTAGTTATTACACCCCCTAACCTATCGCATCTATTAGAATAGGAAAAGCTAACTTATGGCTTACTTATCCCTCTTTGATGCTATATCACATTTCTCTATGCATTCATTTGGTTAGTAGGTCAACCTAGGGAGTAACCATGGCCTAGATAGACTATATATAGGAGGTAGTGGGTAATTGTTTATCATCATATGGTGAATTATGCTCTTATTAAAACTTTTGGAGGTTGCCCCCTTGATGTAGCTTATCTATTATAATATATTATAATATATTTCAATCATATTTAGATCTATTTCTACTATTTGACTTTATGGTTGAAGTAATTTCATTACAAGTGGTATCAGAGTTGTGATTTGGGCAATCTTGTGGGTGAAACCCTAATTTTTTTAATTTGGATATATCTAAAAAATGTTGTGAATTTCTCTAAAAAAAATTTAATAAAGGTGAGAAATCATTAAATTAATCTTCCATTAAAATTTCAGCTCATTTGGATCTATTTTACAAAAGTTATCGCCATTTTAGGGTTTTTCATAGCATTACTCTGTAGTGTGCAATTCAAAGAATGTTTTTGAGTTATATACTTTTTGGAAATATTATAAAAATTTGGATAGGGTATATTCTTTGTATGTTTTGATTTGAGACTAACATAAGTCTAAAATATCTTGGTCAAAGTTGGGTCAAAAGTGCCAATCAAGGTCGACATCGTAAAGCCCTTTTATGGCAGGTCCACAAACTCAGGGCCAAGGAAAGGGTGTTGAAACTCTACGTAAAACTCCTAAAAAGGAAGATATGGAATTATAAGGGGGATGTATTATATCTTTTTTACTAGGGTTCTCTGACATAGATCACAAATTGAGCCAGCTTGACTATAGTGTGCAACGCATTCAAAGTGAGGTGCAAGGCATACAATCTAATATGAAATCCATACAATATAGTTTGGTATATATCATGATTGCTTTGAAAAATAATCAGTCAAATCATCCAACTATCACTATTTCACAACCTCACCAAGGTGGTTCTCCCAACCAGACTACTTCAAATCCAACAACATTGCCATAGAGGAACCTGTTACCAAAGGTGTATATGCACAAATTTGATGGAAAAGATCTACTCAATTGGATCAACCAAATGGAGATTTTTTTTATCTGCATCAGATCACAGGTAGGCAAAAGGTTACCATGGCATCCTTGTATTTTGAACCTGATCAATTTATTTGGTATCGATGGTTCTGTGCCCAAAAGAAAAAGATGACTCTTAGTGTCACCAGGTCAATTTTTACAGCAGAGCTGCAATTACACTATGGAAATAGTGTGATAGAGAATTAATTCAGCCAACTAGAAAATTTGTGATAGACTGGGTCCATCAAGGATTATATTCATCATTTTTATAACCTATCCTTATGTGTGGAGACAATTTCTAAGGAGAACCTGAAAGACCTATTTTTGGGTGGACTCAAAGACCACATTTAACATGAGGTACACATGTTTAATCCACTTGAGATTTTTGATTCTATTATCATGGCATGCAAAGCTGAGGAAAAATTCATAGCCAATAAGAAGCAGCCATTCACTCACTTTAAATATTATAGCATATTAACACCAACATTTCCTCTACCTACCAGATTGACCCCTCAGCAAATTAAAGAGAAGCATGCAAAAGGATTATGTTTTAGTTGTGATAGCAAGTGGAGCAAAGGACATAGATGTGCTGAGAAGAAGTTATTCTACATTAAGGGATCCAATGAAGAAGAAGATGATGATGATGCCTCCAATGATGATGAGGAAGAGATAGAGGAGGTACCTGAAGATTCCCAACCTATAATCTCTTATCATGCACTTATAGGTATTAGTACTCCACAAACTCTTGAGGTGGTGGGATTCCTCAAGAAACAGAAGGTGACAATGTTGATTGATTCAAGGAGCACACATAACTTCATCAACCATAAGTTGGCCACTTGATTAAACTATTTCATCTACCCAGCACCAAAATTTTAGGTCATGATTTTAGATGGTGGCACAATTAATTATTTAGGCAAATGCCATAGTATTAAGCTTCCTATGGGTGAGTAAAATCTCAATTCTCCTATGTTTATTATTCCCATGGGTAGCATAGACATTATTTTGGGAGTCTAATGGGTCACAACCTTGGGTACCATTGAGATGAACTTCCAGAAACTATTCATGCACTTTCATTCTAAAGGTAGGAAAATTAAACTACATGGATTATAGGCAAAATCTCCATAATTGATTAGTTCACATCAAATGACCAAGATGCCAAAAAAGGGAGCAAAAAGGAATTATTACATGATTATGTTCCATAGAAGTTCAACCCACACGGGCATCTACACATCCTGATCTATAGATGATTCTTGATGACCACCCATCTATTTTTGGGGCCATGCCAAAAGGACTACCACCAAAAAGAGAACATGATCATGCCATTCAACTACTTCCAAGGAGTCAACCACCAAATATCAGACCATATAGATATCCATATGCATAGAAGAGTGAAATCAAAAAGATGGTCCATGAGATGCTTGAGGCAAGGATCATCAAGCATAGTCAAAGTGCATATTTATCACCAGTGGTCATGGTGTGGAAGAAGGATGACACATGGAGGATGTGCCCAGATTATAAGGAACTCAACAAGTACCCCATCAAAGTTAAGTTTCCTATTCTAGTAATTGATTATTTACTTGATGAGTTGCATGGTGCTAATTATTTCAAAAAATTAGATCTTCACTCAGGGTACCATCAAATTAGAATCAAGGATGAAGATGTTCATAAAACTACTTTTCGAATGCATGAGGGCCATTATGAGTTTTTGGTAATGCCCTTTGGTCTTAAAAATGCACCATCTAATTTTCAGAGATTGATGAACATTATTTTTAGGCCTTTTTTAAGGAAGTTTATGTTGGTTTTCTTTGATGACATATTGATTTATAGTCAGACATGGGAAGCACATTTGCAACATGTAAAATAGGTGTTGATAGTTTTAGAGAAGCATCAACTTTATGCGAAGCCATCCAAATGTGGTTTTGGAGTATAGGAGGTAGATTACCTAGGTCATATTATTTCCCATGAAGGTGTCAAATTTGATCCCTAAAAGATCAAAGCTATGATGGAATGGCCCATGCCAAAAACTCTCAAAAACCTCTGAGGGTTCTTAAGACGAACAGGTTACTACCGAAGATTTGTGAAAGGTTATGGTAGCATAGCGGCTCCACTCACTGCATTGCTAAAGAAGGATTCCTTCCATTGGAATGATTCCACCACCAAATCATTTGAGAAACTAAAAGTATCTACATGTACCACTCCAATTTTGGCTACTCTAGACTTCTCAAAGACATTCACTATTGAATGTGATGCTTCTAGATCCAGATTGGGAGAGTACTAATACAGGAAGGAAGACCCATTGCATTTGAGAATCATCAATTCAAAGGTAAGAATCTACAAACACTTGTCTATGATAAATAAATAATGGCTATTCTTCATGTAGTTAAACAATGGAGGCCCTATCTGATGGGTAGACACTTTAAGGTGAAAATGGATCATGATAGTCTCAAATAATTTTTGGAGCAAAGATTATCATCTGAGGAACAACAAAAGTGGGTAACCAAAATGTTGGGTTATGATTTTGAAATCATCTACAAGAAGGGTAAAGATAATGTAATAGCAGATGCACTATCTAGATGGGATACATCCACAGAAGCATTACTTTGTGCAATGTCCATGTTACAAGCAGATTGGGTGGATGAAGCCAGGTTAGAATGGGAGCAAGACAAGGATACAAAGGTTCTGATTCAAAATCTCTAGCAAGGTACTTTAGCCTTTGACAAATTTGAATGGAAAGGTAATTTCCTATGGTATAAGGGTAGGTTATACTTGTGCAAAGATTTAAAGCTTAAGCATAAGATTCTTGCAGACTTGCATGCATCTCCAATTAGGGAACACTCAGGGTTCTTGAAAACTTATCACAGAATTAAGAAATAATTATTTTGGGAAGGACTCAAGGGATATGTATAAAATTTTGTGGTAGAATGCTTGATATGCCAATAGAATAAAGGTGAGATAGTTAAGACCCCAGGTCTGTTACAACGGTTAACAATTCTTAGTCAAAGGTGGGAGGAGGTTTCCATGGATTTCATCATAGGGTTACCTTATTCTAAAGGTAAGAATGTTATCTTGGTCATTATGGACATGCTTACAAAATATGTTCATTTTTATGCTATCTCACACCCATTTTCAGCAAGTACAGTAATAGCTATTTTTCTGGAGGCAGTTCTAAAATTACATGGAACCCCAAAAATAATTGTAAGTGATCATGATCCTATTTTCACTAGTATTTTTTGGACTGAACTATTTTCCTATTTGGGTACTCATCTAGCTCATAGCTCATCTTACCACCCCAAATCTGACGGACAAACAGAAGTGGTTAACAAATGTTTAGAGGGGTATCTCCATTGTTTTGTATCAGATAAATAGGAACATTGGGTTACATGGCTACCACTTGCAAAATGGTGGTATAACACATCTTTCCATACCTCTTTTAAAATGTCTCCATTTCTAGCACTATATGGTTACCATCCACCTTCCCTCAATTCTTCATTAAAGGTGCAAACCAAGGTTCAAGATGTGGAGGAGCACATTCAGCATCAACAAGAGGTTTTGGCTAGTTTGAGAGAGAATTTGGACTTGGCACAAAACAAGATGAAGTAACAAGCATATCAACACCATAGTGAGAAAATTTTTGAGGTGGGTGAATGGGTATTTGTATGTTTGCATCCTTACAAGCAGATGTCCTTGAAGCAATAGAAAAAAGACAACAAACTTGATCCTAAGTATTATGGCCCTTATCAGGTTCTATAGAAAATTGGAAGTGTGGCTTACAATCTTGAGTTACCTCATTCATCTTGCATACACCTAGTATTTCATGTTTCCTATTTGAAGAAGGTCATTGGACAAAAAGTTTCAGCCCATACAAAGCCCCCAGAACTAGATGAAGAAGGATGAGTCATTTTGGAACCAGAGAAGATCCTCCAAACACGTACTAAGAGGTTGAGAACCAGAGAGATTAGGAAATATCTGATCAAGTGGAAAGACCTGAGCCATGAAGATGTAACTTGGGAAGGTGAATATTTTTACAACAACATCTAGAGTTGTTCAATGTTGATGACAACATTGGTTTGAAGGGGAAGGGCATGTTGAACCCCTAACCTATCACATGTATTAGGATAAGAATAGCTGACTTGTAGCTTACTTATCCCTCTTTGATGCTATATCACATTTCTTTATGCATTCATTTGGTTAGTAGGTTGGCCTATGGAGTAACCATGGCCTAGATAGACTATATATTGGAGGTAAAGGGTAATTGTTTATCATCATATGGTGAATTCTGCTCTTATTAAAACTTGGGAAGGTTTCCCCCTCAAAATGGCTTGTCTATTATCATATATTCTAATATATTTTAGTCATATTTGGATCTATTTCTACTATTCAACTTTATGATTGAAGTAATTTTATTACACTAGCGCTCTTGTCCTATACTCCCAAGACCTGGGGGATGGAAAGAGGACAAAAAACTTGACCTGGTTGAGGTGGAATAACTATTTGAAAGGCTTGGGATGATTGGAAATATGTAAAAAAGGTGACTCAAGCATGAAACAAGACCAAGATGAGTAAAATGAAAGACATGGCTAATGTAAATTAGTCTCATATTCTCCAGTCAGAATCTCTTATTAAAGGACTATGAAAGCACATCATATGTGTGGTTGCTTGACCAACTTAGGGTGTATACAGTTTTATTAGTGATTGACCTATAACTAAGATCATGTTAAAGTAAATAATTAGTGCATATAATCTAGAATTTAAGGAATTTGAAATGCTTCAAAGGAAATATAGCAAGGTTATGAGTACACTTGTGTATCACTACAATCATCTAACCTTTTGTTAATTTGATTTGGAGAGATGCTTTATTTTAAAGCTTTAGAGTTGAGATTAGGACAATAGTAAAACATGCAAGTGCAAATATATATAAATATTAGAGGGAAACTCACCCCTAACCTTGGATAAAAAGTGATTTTTCGCTTGGTAGTTGATATTAGCTCAACCATATAATCCAATCATACTTATAACCTAGTGAGTGTGAGTGATCCAGGTCACCTCACACTATAAATCTGGTGCAGGTGGATGATTTTATCACTCCATCCTATAAACTTATTAATATTGAGTGATGTAATCACTTCAGTGTTGCCAAAATTGATCCAATTACTACAATATATTGGCTCAATAACAATCCATAAAAGTCCATTCTGATGTAGGCTAAAGTTCGTAGAAGTATTTGAAATTTGAAAGATGATTTGATTTTAAATTTTAAGTTACTCTTTTGCATGGAAAATGCACCTCATATATGTCTCAAACTAAAACTTGGGTATAATAATCATACTAGTGTATATAATGATGCCACAAATGTGTATTTGAATCATATAATTATGTAGTTTGGCCAATTTAAAAACTATGTAAGTGTGGAAGAAAAGTTCTCATGACATGCCCCCACTGAATCTAGATAATCTAATAACTAGTTTAAGTGTGGATAACATGTTTTAATAAAATTCCCCCACTGTAATATGAAAATGTTGATTAATTAATAAATGTGGAGGTTATGCCTTTTTAACATTCCCCCACTGCAATCTAAAACTATGAAGGTGTGAAAGCTATGCCTCTATGACATGCCCCAACTAATATACCCCCCCTATTTGAGGTAACAAAAAGTATAAATTGGTAGTTATTGTTGTTACATAATTTTTCACCCTTATATAAGTAGTTCAAGCCTATGGGTTGCCTATAGTAGGAGTAAATCTCTAGATTGAAGGGCTAACTCCCTAGATTTTTCTTCATTGCTCTTTATCTATACTACTAGCTCATTTGGATGAAAAGGGAGAGATAAAACATAAAATAAAAATATCATAGTGAAGTGATGCACCAATTGTAACTTGACAATTTTCAACCAATTTAAACTACACTTCAAATAGAAGCCTAACCTGCACATGACACTACCCCAAATCTGCCCCTTGTATTAGTATTTCTCATGAAGGTTTGTGACACAAACTTAAGCTAAGAGGACTAAACAAAAGATCATAACATGGAACTGGTGAAAATACAACTCATTAAACTCATGATAACTTAATTAAAACACTTTAAGAGACCTTCAAATGACTTTCAAAGTTGAGTATGAATGTTAAAAAGGACAACATGCTAAGGAAGAGAATCTATCACTTAGCAAGAACAATTAGCCTAATATACACATTAAAAAAACTCATGGAGAAGTTAAACCAAATTATTTATAAAAGCCTGAAAATGAGCAGGGCTTCACCATCTTTATGTGGAGGATATAAACCTACCCAATTAAGGCTCAATATATATCACAAGTGAGAGAGAAGAGAAGAAGGGTGTAGGAGACAGAGAGTAGACAAGTGTCAATGTGAGTTAAAAATAAGAGATTAGTTATGTAACTCCCTCAATAGGTCCAATATGCCATGTTTATCTCCTCTTAATATGCTCTAACCCTCCAAGTGGTGTGAGAGTTGAAATGCTTGCTTGACACATTGACCAGCTTTTGAAAACTACCATTTGATTTGACATGTTGAAGGACAAGTGGCCTTATTGATGGTCAAATAAGTTTATCCTAACTCTTTTATCTTATTTTGACACCTCTTAATTTACCCAATCAGGTTCTCTTTGACACATCACCTCTATTTCTTGCAAGGTGTCTAGAGGACTTTTCATCTCCTTAGGCCAATTTTGCACACAAGTGTCAAAACTTGGATTTGTATTATTAATCTCATCCCAACTTCATGTATGGATTATTAAAATCATATTAGACTTGTAACAATCCATTTTTCTATCTCAATGTAGCCCCAATAATTTGTTTTCTACCAAAAGCCTCAAATAGGCCTCATTCTTTGTAACCCTAAAATGATGAAAACCTCTTTGTGTAGAGAGTTTTAACTATTATGGTTACAAATATAATGGCACATTATAATACCCATTATGGCTCTACATCTCTATGTTTAATTTCATGCTTTGGGAGTGAGTGGAGATGTCTTTTTCTATAGCTTCTCTCTCTTAACTAGCCCTCAATTAGGCCTCCTTGCCAAGAGACTAAAAATGGGTCTACAAGATCCCAATAAATTAAAAACCACAAATAAGTGTGTGATTAACTTATAAGATATCTAGAGAATGCTCCCCATGGGGGAGCTGCATAGGGTCTCATAGAGGCTGCCGTGGGGAGAAGGTCATCTGAATCCCGCGGGGGAGCCGCACAGTGTCTTAAGGAGGTCACCGTGGGGAGAAGGGCTAGGATCTGGCCGAAATAGATTGGAAAATTGAGGTGGGCTGGGGGCTCACATTTGTGTGGCCTTCTCAAACCCTTCCTTGTGTTATGCAGCATTGTATTTCCAGATCTATTTTTGTGTGGAACTTTATTTTTTCCTTGGATTTCTGTATTTCGGATGGAACCTGGGTTGGATCTTCAGCCTGAGTTAGACTGCCATCCTGATCTGTTCTGCAAAGGACATCATGAATAGATGGGGGAAACTTTGTTTCCTCTATGTTGGTGCACCTCATGTGGAAGATGGCTTGCTTCAGAACCATGTTTTATTAAGCCTACTTGGCCTTTGGTGACTAGATCTGGGTATTTGCCATCGCCTTCTGCCAACTAGGGTCATGGCTCATATTGATGTGCTTCTAGACATTGGGGATTTCTTCGATGATGTTTTTATTACCATGGTGGTGAATCCTCTAAGCTTAGCAGAGGAGGAGAATGGGCAGATGATTGGGTGGACAGATTGGGCGCTGGTGATGTTGGTTCTAGGGTTTATTTCTTTGTTTGTGGTGTTATTTTTTGCAGGCAGTGTGATTTTAGGGTTTGAGGGCATGGTGGAACATAGCCTTTTTCTCGACATGGCTATGGCTGTCATTTGGCTATCTTTATTATTGGATCTAATGGTGTATCCATCATAGTGATAGAGAAACCAAAGGTATTTTGGGGTTTTTTATTGTCACAGAAAATGCTTATGTGTCATTATTACAATGGCAACCTACATTGTTGGCTAGGGCAGAATGCTAAAGATATTTTTTTTAGCATTCTTTTCCCTATGCTATAAGATTTTTAAGGTTACAGGTCCTTGTAAAACTTGGGTTCTTGTTTCAAGTTGTAAAACCTGGTTTTGTTAAGGTTTCAGGTCCTTGTAAAACCTGGGTGCTTTTATTGGTCTATGACTATGGTTTCAGGTCCCTGTAAAACCTGATTTGATATTATTCTTCAATAGGTTTTAGAAATGATTTTCCTGGTGGTCGTTAATGCTTTATCTTTCTTGATTCTATTAAAGGGTTTTAGGGTCCCTTCAAAACCTACTTTTACCTTAATCAAAAGCTTATGAAACATCCTCCCCATTTTCCATGTCAAATTTGAAGATTTAACACTTTGTACGGTCATATAAAATAATATAAAATAGCCTTTTTAGGCCTAATCCATACAATTTTATACAATCATGTACCAATTAATGGGATGGGGTGATGCTCAAGGGAGTATTTAAAAAATTTTAGGTCATTTTGAAGTTTTTATGGTCCATTTGGAGGCATAAAATCTCATTTCTCTCTCATTGGGGCCTTATAGCTCTCCTCAATAGCCTGAAAGTGCATTGAGTTCTTAAGGATGGTTCATAAAGATCATGGCATAAAACCACCAAAAAATTCCTAAAACTAAAAGTGGACTATGGTAATCAACTTACCCTAGGATATCAAGGTCCCCTGTAGAACTTGTGTTATGTACCAAGCAAGAGAAACTAGCCTCTCGGTTTGGCAATGAGCATTCTATGAGGACTGAGAACAAGTTGAGTTAGTGAGAGGCATCCTAAATTTGGTTTGAGATCCAATGACCTTTTTGAAGTCTTCTACATCTCCCCTTACATTTTCTAATGGTTTCTTTTTCATAATACTTCACCAAACTCTCTGTAATATCATTAGTTTAGGTCTAGGGTTTATAAGCTAAACTACCTAACTCACCCTGGTTGACTGCACTCCTTCATTTATCTCACTGTTAGGGTCTAAGTTCTTCATGGATTGATTATGTATACCCCTCAAAATATTCTCAAGTTCTTCAAACTCTCAACTTACTACAATAAACCATCTCTCTTCAAGACTGACTACCCAAACAAGTTTGTGTATGCACTCAAGACTGAGCAGAGTCTAAACAGGGTATGTCATGATTGTGTTTCACTTATTGAGTTTGAGCCTCTCATGATATGTATGTGTAGGTTTCTCATCATCTCTCTATGATATCATTATTGAGAGGCATATTTATATCACTTTCTTTATTTGATTTTTCTTTTTGAAAATTTTCTTACTCTATGTTTGATATTTTCAATTGTTTTTACTCTGAATGTTTCTTTAGTAACCACATTTGTTGTTTTGATACTTGTGGTTTAGGATAGGTAATCATAATGTGAGTGGTTTCATTATTTTAGGTATCAATTATATGATCACCACTACCTTTTTGACTTTTTATTTTGATCCTTGATGTAAGATAACAATATGTATGATGTTCATGCATTTTATGATATGCACAATATATTTAGATCTCCTAATAGATTATGGAGGAGGTAATTTAATCACTTTGTCTATAATAATTTATCTTAGGATTTTGATTTTAATTTTAGTAAAATTTTATATAATACTTGAATCACTTATTTTATATGTGTTATGTTGTAGCTTTGCATTTGGATAAGAAACCTTGTTTGGCATAGCATTGGTAGATGAAGATGCAAAGACATAAATAACACTAGCATGTTTTAAATTTTTCATGTATGTAATATGATTTTCTTGAACTAAAAATTTGATTTTTATTTTGTAATGCTTCTTTTAACTTGCTCATAGTGATGTTTTAATCTCTCAAGGTTTAATAAATACAAACCCTAGGTACCTCAGATTGAATATGCATACATATACCTTTTACCTTACACTTTGAAGGAGTGATATAATTGACTTGGTTAGAGGGATGGTATCCCTTAGGTTTATAAGGAAGAGGTTCAATATTATTGAAATAAGATTGGTAAAGATAAGTTTAAGTTTTATCTTTGTTAGGATCATTCTCTGGTTTTGTGGTTTTGAGATTTCTAACAATGTAGACAAGACAATAAGCAATGACTACATTGAGATATTGGAAGAAGTGTTAAAATTACATATCCATATTTATCATGATTTTTAGTAAAAACAAAATATAATTTTTAAAGTTTGAATACTATAAAAACATAAATTATAATGTACGAAAATAGGAAATCAACAAATCCTAAGTCAAATGGGGTTTGGAGACCAAAGGTCAGGTTGACCACAATGTGCCAAATGAAGATAAAATAATATAAAGTAATTGGCTGATAAAATTTGGAATATAAAGTAGGTTTTTCAAAAAAAAAAGAGATGAACTCATAAAAATAGGGAAGTAAAAGTACATTATACAGCCTGTAAGTCTAATTTACTAAAAATAGTATAATGCTAAATTCAAACAATCCATACAATATTTTGGAAAACAAAAAGATTTATATATGTATCAACATAATTATGTAAAACATTAGAGTAATTTTAAAATTTCTCTATTTTGATACAGAAATAAGGTAAACAATGTGGAATGCTTCATAACTAAAACCCTCAAATATTCCCAATAAAGAATCAATAATTATGATAAAAAAGGAATTCATTTATGAGATATGAGAGAGGTTTTTTAATAAAATATTATTTTTTATGAAACCAATAAAATTATTATAAAATAAGTACACCATTCACCTTTTATGTCAATATTTACTAAAAATAGTAAATTGTAAAACTTGAAAAATTTGTACCAAATTTGGATGAACAAAAAAAGGTTTTTGAATATACCAACCTGAGTAGAAAATACCTTTGCGTAATTTTAAAATGGATTCATTTGGATCCAAAATTCACCAATAAAGGATGATGAAATTTTAGGCATATGCACATGAATCCCTTATAACTAGATGAGTATAAAACCCTAGGGAAAAGTTTTATATTTGAAAATCAATCACAACAAGCTAAAACCCTAAGAGGTGAAAAAACCTAGATTAGTCTAGGTTTAAAAAGTAAGAGAGGTTGGGTTCATCAAATGTTTAACACTAAATTGAGATGGGTCAATATAATATAGGTTTAAAAATAGAGACATGAATAAACATAAGGGCGATAAACAAATCAATAGTAAACCAATTAATTTACAAAATCAGATAAACAATGTTCTAAATTTATAATATTGAGATATACTAAAAATAAAAAGTATAAATATAATTTATATTGTAATCAATTAGAAATATGAATACTTAGACATTTTATTATGTGCATCTAAATATGAAAGTGGAGTGGATCAGAATCTTTAAATAGTCATCATATTAGGGAAATTTACTTTATGTGGCCTCAGACGCTTGTGTTAGATCTAGATGATTTCATCAATGTTACTATTTGACTTAGGCATAGGTGTCTAGTAAAAAATATAAATTATATTTAGGTGTGACTACCTAGAACCTTCTAGGTTTTCTATCACCTTTACTATAGTGTATTCAAATCTCATGCATAGCTTATCTCTCTTTGTCAAATGATCAAATCCTAACTTCTTCACCCTTGGGGTGACTATGGAAAAAATGGGTTAGTGGGCACATGGTGTTAAGCTTCCCCAAGGACCCCTCTATTAATGGAAAATACTTACATATTCAATACTCTAAAGAAGGCATCAGATCTATCCAATTATCCCCTATGTGTGTATCTAGATGCAACATGTGATAAACAAGTACATAGAGTGACCTAGCTTGCAACTTGGAAAATATGGCTCATGGAATGCTCCTTTAGTGATTCAAACCTATAGATAAGTTATCCCCTATGACTTATTGAAATAGGAAATAATAGGTAAGCTTTTCTCATTAGAATACTTGATTAAGTGCTTTTGGTAAGTTTATTTATGAGTTGTTTATTCTATGTTAGGTGAGGAATGAATGAGGATTGATTTTATATATATGCCATCCCTTTTAGAGATATCTCATAATAAAGCACTTAGCACAATCATAAGGACACATTATAATAATAAATTTAATGACTTTAGGGTACTCAACACATAGTTTGGCACTAGACACTAGCGTTGACATAGGCATCCAGCTGGGACACAAGTGTCTAGGAAGCTAAAATATATGTATAGGGCCAAAATTTGTAAAGGATGATAATAAGCAAATTTATAGCATTTTGAGAAGTAGAGAATGCCCGGTCATAAGAATAACATATGTTCTGACTAAGAGATAATTAATAGGCACAAGATATGGTAGATGTGAGCCTTTTCGAAACATGAAGGTATTAGAACAAAAGGGTACAACCATGAGAATTACTTGCCAAACATACAAGATAGGTGATATATAATTTAAACTTAGTGTTTAAAAGCTTCGAAATTTTTTTCAAACCCAGAGAGAAACTATTTTCCATGAAGATTCTAGGATAATGATGGTGATGCACCTTTCAAATGCCTCTTGAATATTCATTCAAAATAATATGAAAAAGGCACTAGGAAGTCACTTTATACATTGATCCCAAAAATAAAATAATATGTAACTTAGGATAGGACAATTCAGTCTCATGTTTTTACCTTATTAGCTTTTAAGACACCAATAAGGCCATTCTCATTCTAAACAACATTGACATGTTCTATTTCCCTCATCATGTACACCATAATAGTGACAACAACAACTAATGGTAGAAACCCCAAAAACCATTTATATGTATTTAACAATACCACTACCATCCTAAAAAATGTTATCTAGACTAAATGAAAATTTTAAACTATATAAACATAGTGTATTGAATACCTTTCAAATTATTTATTAACATATCATTGCAATGCATTGTGAAAATCTAGTTGTGGGGAGCTTGGAAGCCAATCATAGGACACACAATTTTAATGTAGGAAAGGGTTGTGACATAAGTCATCGACCATTAGAGGGAGCTAAGCACAAGGAGCTCCATTCTCTGAGTAGTGTGAGATTCAAATATGTACTTGCCTTATTCAACCTAGGTAGCTACCAAACACCCACAACATTATCATTTGAATGCAACATTATTAATTACAACTTTGCATAATAATGAAAAACTAAATAAACTTGGTGATTCAGATAAGTCTGAATCACCTGGAGGTCGAGGAGGAGAGGAACCTATATCTTCCACTTTGGAAGCTAAGGATATGCAAGTAAAAACTATAAGTTGGTTCATATAGGGCTTATCCTCCTACATTGCATTCATCAATTGATCAATGACAATGTCAAAATTTAAGCACCTAATAGTGGTATTTAAGTGAAAAGAGTGTTACTTAAGATTACATATTCCTAGCTAATCCTTAGACCTATCTTAGAGCATATTATCACACTTATACAGACTTCATGCAGGTCACAGGCATCCTTTGTTATCTAAAACAAGTCCTAGACCCTCATTTCTTAATCCTGGCCCTTTGTTCAAAGTGTTTTACCAGCTCAACATTAGCACCACATTAAGGATACTAGATCCACATGGTGCTAGTGTCCCCAAAATGGCACCTATGTCCTTTACCCTAGCTTTTCAAATGAATACATTTTCAAAAGTAAAACCCTCCTAACGTTGGCCTAGACATCTTTTATTATTCGTACAAGCAACAAAATACTATAAATACATGAATTTTATCCCTCTATCTACTAAATGGAAATTAGATGCAAAATACCTATTCAAACATGAAACAAGTTGAGCAAAATAAAGGTTATTGATCCCTATTATGCCCTAATTCTACATACTACCATCTATAGTGGCCCTAACCTTAGACTTTCTAGGATTTTGAATATCAAGCACGCTCAAGGCACTCAAGGCCACTATCATGCTATCATCACCTACACTTGCAACAACACTTAGGTGGGGATAACTACATCAAGTTTGATCCCTTCTCAGAGTTGGTATGTAGGCAACTCTCTTCATAGTGAGGTGTCGAGGATGTTGAGCCTATCCTACTAATAAACACCCTTTTCAAATCATGTCTCGATTGAAATAATAATTAAGGTTTACATCATACATTAATCATTATAGGCATAATACAGATTTTTAGACTTTTTACATGCAATGATAGAACCCAAAAACACAAATATAGGTGCACCCAAAAGTTTGGGATAGTCCTACACAGAGGACACTAGTACCAATATCAAAACACTAAATCCACATGGTGCCTCAGTCCAAATGTGGTGACACTATCCAAGAGGGGTTCTAACATATGGATATAGGTAAAAACACTTAGATCTGCTTCCATATTAGTTTTCATTACTCAAATCATTCATATCAGGTGTTTTCTAGATAAGTATTTATTTGCACATATTTATTATGCTTTTTAAAAAGATAAACTTAGTAAAATCTGTAATAAATTAGTGGATATTTTATGCATATTATTTCCTTGATTTAGACTACTCAACCCTTTTATCAAATATAGGATTTACATAAGCTAAAAACCCTAAAAGGTTAAAACATTTGGTGAACCCAACTTACTTTGAACATTGCTCAAAACCTAACCCTAGAGACTCCTAGGATTTGTATCCTTTTTCCTATTCTCATTAGTTAGTTTCAATTTTTTAAATTTCATATATTTTATTTTAGCAGTTCTATTCCAGTTTGTTTACTATATGCCATCTAAAAAAATCTCTCTCCTCCATTAATAAGAAGTGTTAGGCTAGGAAATAATCCTATAGAGCATATTCAGATTCCTACTATTTGAGATTATAACATGGAAAAGGGACCTATTGTAACTCTTGTTGTTGATTCTGCACACCTTGATTATGTGGATATCAATGATAATACATCTGAAGATGAACAATATAATCATTAACAAGATGATACACAAATTAGAAATCGGGACACTCTCCCTCCACTTAACAATGATAACATAATTGTCAATAAAGATGAGGTCATATAGAGATTTAGAGATAGACTTTTGGGATAACCCCTTGAACATGCACAAATATTACAAGCCATATTGGAAATTAAGAACAAATCAAATAATGGTCAATCTTCAAATCCCCTAGCTAATGATATTGGTACACCTACAGTTAGGCTAGTTCAGCTAACACGTCCTAAAATTGTAATTCAATAACCTTGAGTGATAGCTAGACCTCTTGTGGCTAGTTCCTCCACTCTAGATGTACAATCTTTTATGCATGAGGTTCATACTCTACACGCTAAGGTATTACTTCTTAAGAAGGGAAACACTAGGCCATCACATTCCTTGGATTCTAATATTCTCTTATATACACCTTTAGAAAATCACATAACAATAAATCCCTTGCCATCTAGATTCATGGCACCTAAACTTACATTATATGATGGCAAGGGTGACCTAAAGCACCATCTCTGAGCTTTTCACATAGCATGTTTGGACTACATGTCCAACGATTGGCTTCACATAAAGTTGTTTCCACACAATTTAAAGTATTATACCATACATTGGTTTTTTTACTTATCAAATTAATCTATCACAACATTGAATCCTTTGGAAGACATGTTTTTATCACAATGTTCCATTAATATCAGTGATAATATCTCATATGCCCAAGTTACATAGTTGAAACAAATGAACCTATCATAGAATATGTCTTATGATACAAGACTATATTTGTGAAATTGAATATCCCCATAGAAAACAAAGAGATTCACAACATCTTCAACAAAGTCTTTTACTATCATTACACGAAGCTATCTTGCTTAAGAAGTTTCCAACAATCATAGATTTGTGCCATGTAATAAAATAAAGAGAGGTCAAGCTTCTATCAATGGTCAAACTAAAATATACCCATGGATCATAATAAACTACTAAGAGTTTAAATAATCCTCCATACAAGGTAAGGGCCACCAAGAACAAGAGTGATAAAAAGGCCAAAGTTAATGTAGCTTCAGAGGCATCTTCTCACGAGCTACAACATTGAATCTTCACCAACCTTCTAGAGTCACCAGTATGAGTTTTAAAATACCTCTTAGAATACAATGTCATATCTCTCCCTCCCATTAAAGAGGTTGATACAACATGGCCTCTTCTAAATAACTATGATTCCAATGCATTTTTCAAGTGTCATAGGGCACCAGGCCATACAAAAAACAAATGCATAATCCTAAAACATAAGATACAAGATTTGATTGAGGTTAACATTATTGACGTGGGCACACCAATAAAAGCACCAAAAGTTCAACAAATGGAAGCTAAGGCATTAAAAATATTCTCATATCCATTTTTAAAGCACATAATAAATGAGGTAGGGAACACATTAGGTGTTCACTACACATATCAGGCAAATCCACCACTAGCTTCATATCATAATATTATAGAGGAGGCACACCCATTGCATAATATTATTAACATGTACCACACTACGTTTCTAGCTAGACCACTTATCACCTTCTTAGACCAGGAGATTATTGATGATGATACAAATTTACATGCACTCTTTGTATCTTCACCAACCTTCTAGAGTCACCAGTATGAGTTTTAAAATAGCTCTTAGAATACAATGTCATATCTCTCCCTCCCATTAAAGAGGTTGATACAACATGGCCTCTTCCAAATAACTATGATTCCAATGCATTTTTAAAGTGTCATAGGGCACTAGGCCATACAAAAAACAAATGCATAATCCTAAAACATAAGATACAAGATTTGATTGAGGCTAACATTATTGATGTGGGCACACAAATAAAAGCACCAAAAGTTCAACAAATGGAAGCTAAGGCATTAAATATATTCTCATATCCATTTCTAAAGCACATAATAAATGAGGTAGGGAACACATTAGGTGTTCACTACACATATCAGACACATCCACCACTAGCTTCATATCATAATATTATACAGGAGGCACACCCATTGCATAATATCATTAACATGTACCACACTACATTTCTAGCTAGACCACTTATAACCTTCTTAGACCAGGAGATTATTGATGATGATACAAATTTACATGCACTCTTTGTATGAACATACCTAGATCATCATCCTATCTAGAGTGTTATGGTTGATAATGGGTCAAGCATTAGCATGTGCACTATGACACTTTTAAAACATTTGGGGTATTAGTGGTTTTAGTGGTCAAGTTCAAAGCTCTATTAGGGAGATTGTGTTTCTATTATAGGTTTAACCAGCACATATAGCCACTTGATTCTTAGTAGTACCTAGTGCAAATGTGTTTCATATGTTATTAGGTAGGTCATGAATATAGCAGCTATGGACCATCCCATATACAATGCATTGATGCTTGAAGTACATACGTGTAAATTAGGTGGTCAAAATTGAGGGTCTTCCATATGAGTATCCTCTACCCATTCCACATGCAGTTAAATCATAGTCACTAGTTACAGTTCCAACATAGTCATTAGATATAGCATAGTTATAAGTTATAGATCAGAGCATAGTTCCTATTGATACATCATATAGTTTAGTAGATCTACCAATGTAGGTGAGGTCTAATCCTATAGTATCAACATGTACACATACTCTCCCATGAAGACCATTATTAGAGAGACCCCTGCATCAAAAATATATCACATATTCTAGAGGGCCTTCCTCCACTCACATTTTATTGAGATCAATCTTATTGGGTTCTCAAGGTTCTCAACACATGACACCTGTGTCACCTATAGCTTCTTTTACCATATAGGTTCTTAGGACCCCTAAAGTTTATAGGACACCATAATACCATATATTCCTAACACCATTACACAAGTAGATACAGATAAAAACTACTCAATACAATAGATTATGGGATCACAGTTGCCCTTTCACACAACACACATGCTCACAGTTCTCTTATTTGACACAGGTCACAGTAATAGTGAGTCTCCCATGAGACTCATCAGTTAGTATGGTTTCTTTCTTCTTATAGATACTTTATCTCTCTCTTTTCTCCTTGTACATAGATTATTTTCATATTGCTTGTGCATAGCTTATTTCTATAAAATACAAAAACAATATAACATGTTAAAAACACAAAACATTCAAATAATTACTCAAAAAACACAAAATTTATAGATTGTATGTATTAATATGTTTACATTTCTTATATTTTCTAGACACTACATATGTTAGCTATCTTAGTATAATTATTTTTATCATATTACATGCTTCACTTGTTCTTGTTGAGTGCTTTCAGGTTGTTACAGGACTCAAGTCTACTACACTAATCCAAACTTGCTATCATCTACCCACTGAGGGCATATACATCGATCCATGGTTATTCACTTAACACATTCAACCATTTTGGGGCATCTTATTCATAGTTTTTATGACTAGGTTATACCCTTACATACTCTACAATCCATTTTTAGCATTGTTATATCTTGATAATGATCATTGTTACTCATACTTAGATTTTGTCGGCTACCACTACTTTAGACTCAGCATATGTACATTCTATCTCTTACATATATTTGTGTTACATACTCATGCATGCTTTCATTTATAGCTTTCATAATTTAGACTTGATTTTACTTATATGCTTCTTCTATTTGAGGGCATTTGAATATGCCATTGTCATTTGGCTCTATGCCACTTCTATTCACAGTATGTGTGCCTTGGACATGTGCGTATGTCCCTTGTGTGTGCTTTCCTAATTATTTATGTGGACATTTTAACATGTCCTTCTATGTAGATTTAAGTCAACTTGTTTGTTTCTTGCATATGTGAACATTTGAACATGTCCTTATATGTCTTGTTTTCTCAAATTTAGTGACATATGCCCATGTCCCTTATATAATGGCACCTTGGCCTATTTTGTGTGCCTCATGTGTTTTGTATGTATGCTTTTTTTTATGCATCATGGCCATGAAACTTGTCTTTGCTTGTTTTACACACTAGTTTTCAATGCCATGAGTGACCTCATGCATTTACCCTTGCTACAAGTTTGGTGCCATGATGGACATCATGCCCCATCCCCCTAGTTAGTTACTCAGTTCTACTCAAATTTGTTGTTACATAGATCGATTACATCTATCTTGACACCTTTATACAATGTTAAACATGGCATACATCTTACATTACATACTTATGCCCATATTCTCTTATATTTTGATGTTATGGATTTACATTATATTGTATTATCATGTAATTATCATAAATTTTTTAGCTAACACATATTTTATAGAGCTCTTTCTTTTGAGGATAGTTCTTGCACAGGTTCAACAACTACCCTCAAATGATGGGGAATTCAAAGGGGTTTGTCACAAAGATCAGGCTCCTATATTGAACTCATAATACATTTTTCATCACACAAGTTCAGTTATAGAAAATCAGACATAGGTAAACATAGAGGAAAAATAGTGACTCAAAAATAAGTATAATGACATAGAATTTAGACCAAAAGGACATTAGTACCCAAATTGGAACACTAGTGCCACATGGTAGTATTGTCCAAGATGTGGCACTATTATTTCGTAGCCTCAATTTCATAACAAATTAGATTAGATATAATAGTACATGTATAGTATAGGTTTACACAGATCTAGTTATAGGTTTATCAATTATACTTAGTTTCTACTTACATTCATACTATCTCAGCTTAGATTCATATTTGTTGCTCATATTGGGGGAATCATGCGTAGCATGAGCATTCCCATATTTATTTTAGAAACTCAAATATAGTTATTACAACTTAGTCCAAAATCAATATACTCAAATACCAGATTGGGCGAATGTGTGTGACACATTGTCTCCATATGCTCAATTGCACACTGGTTGATCAGATGGAATGGAAATTCCATGCCATTCTCTACATTATGTACACTTGAAATCATATTCCAGGTTGTCACTAGTTTCATGCCTTACTCCATCTGTAGTGGTTATCATTCCTGAGTGGCCCAGAGTCGCCTAATGTACCTGAGTGGCCACAGAGCTAACATACACAATTAGATATACTTAGTTAAGCATTTCCAGTATTTTACATAGTTTAATTTTAGATGCATCTACTACACATGGGTGGGAAATTATGGATTCATAGCCTACTTGAGTTCTTGAGCCACCCACATGAGAGGGTTGGATACACTTTCAATCTAATCCAAGCTATTCACAGGTCATGATCCACCAAGCAGGAGTGGGAAATAATGGAGTCAAAATCAAATTGAGTTCTTGAGCCAACCACACATGAGGATTGAGTAAGTTATTACTTTAGTCCAAACTACTCATTGATTGATCACTATATACATGCACACACATAGGTTGTTAATAGGTTCATGCATTGGTTCACATACCCAATGAGGTGTATTCATTCATTTCCTCTTTTCCATCTCTTTTTTTAGTTTTTCTTAATTACTTATTTACTTAGAATAGTATTTTTCTTTTGATGCCTCTTAAGTAAGGATGGATTTATGCACATCTCATTTGTAGGTCATGCATTTGATCATGCTTCACATATGCAGACTCATCCTCACATACTCGTACTCAACTTCATGGGTCTCACTTCCTAGGTAAGTCCAAGTACGCTTCTTTTTCCTTTATACAAGTCATTTCACTTTTTTTCACTTCTAGAATAATGAGGGGGTAATTTTAATCACCTAAAAGTGGTATTTGAGTGTTAAGAGAGCTACTTGAGACTACATATTCATATCTTAGCCCTAGACCTATCTTAGAGCATATTATCACACTTATCCAGCTTTCATGCAAGCCACAAACATCCCTAATCAACTAAAACATAGTCCCAAACCCTCATTTCCTAACCCTATGTACCTAGTGTTTTGCCAATTGGACATCAACACCACATTAAGGACACTAGAGCCATGTGGCACTAGTGTCCCCAAAATGGCACCTATGTTCTTTACCCTAGCTTTCTCGAATGAATACAATTTTAAAACCAAGACCCTCCTAAGGTCAACCCAAACATTTTTTATTATCCTCACAAGCAACAAAACATGATAAATACATGACTTTTAGCGCTTTATCCATTAGATGAAAATTAGATAAAAAATACCTATTCAAACATGAAACAAGTTGAGTAAAATCAAGGTTATTAATCCCTATTATGCCCTACTTCTACATACTACCATCTACAATAGCCCTAAGTGCAAATTTTATAGATTCCTAATATCAAGCACACTCAAGGCACTCAAGGACACTATCATACTAGCGTCACTTGCACTTACATCATCACTTACATGGGAAGAACTACATCAGGCTTGATTAGGAACTCTCTCCACAAGGAGGTGTTAAGGATGTCCAGCCTATCCGACTAATGAACACACTTTTCAGCTCGTACCTTAATTATAATAATGATTAGTTTTTGCATCATAAATTATTAATTACAAGCACAATTCATAGTTTTAGACTTCATATGCACGGGAATAAAGCCCAAAAAACACAAATAAAGGTACACCCAAAATCTTGGGATAATCCTAGATAGAGAACACTATCACCAATATCAGGACACTAGAGCCACATGGTGCATCTATCCAAATATGGTACTACTATCTAGGAGGGGTTTAAACATAGGGATACAATTGATGACACTTAGCTCTGCTTCCATCTCAATTTGCATCACTCAAATCATCTGTATCAAGGGTTTTCTAGATAAGTCTTTATTTGCACATATTTATTACTATTTTTAGAAAGACAAAGATAGTTAAATCTATAACAAACTAGTGGCTATTTTATGCATATTATTTACCTGATTTAAACTACTCAACCATTTAATCAAACATATGATTTACACAAGTTTAAAACCCTAAAAGATTAAAACATAAAATAACAAATGTTACTATCAAGATGCAATTAAAGCCCCACTTCAACATGACATTATGTGGATCTCATCATTGTTTTATGATATAATCATCAAGTCTTCTTCTTCAATATTCTCATCACTAGAGAAGTGGTTTCTTATAACAACATTAATGTATACCTTTGAATTGATTCTTATCCATCTACAAATGGAAGGGAGCATAACTATTTTTTTTTTGGAGGCATTACCAAATTACATCTTTTTGTAAATCTTAGGCTACACCTATAACCTACTTTCTTATCTGAAATGGCAGTGGTACATTTTGACTTATATAGTTTAAAGTGATTACTTCTCATGCTAGTTTTCACTTTCTTCCCTTCCACTTCTTAAATTAATTAATTTATTCTATTTTCTCCTTGCTTTGGTAAAAACTAGTCAATAAAAAATATCAAAACATATGAAATTTTACATGTATAGATGATATTATGTGATTATGTAGCACATTAGTCTTATACACTTGCAAAATAAGACCTTATAATTACTCCTTTAGTACTTCAGACCTGTATATGTGTTGTACCTATAACTAGTATAGACATCTAAATGTGGCCACTAATGGCTTCATACTATACTTTGGATTAATTCTTACCAACTTTTGCACATCTAGCCTAAAATTTCCAAACGTCTCAAATTTGGCTTCATAAAATACAAATTGGCTTATAAATTAATTCAATAGAGAAAATGCCCAAATCAATTAAATCAAAACTTAAAAAATATTCAAAAGCCTAAAAGAGATTAATTATCATGAAAATCTTAATCAAATCCTAATTGAATTCATCCATGAGCAATTAACTGAATTATCAAAAAGGAAATTCAAAAATCAAAGAATATCCTAGGTTTTCATCATTAGCTTTTGTGAATTGTCCAAAATCCAAAATATCTCAAAGCACCTATTCCATGTTAATCATGATGTTTGGACACCTTTTAACTCTACTTGGGTTAATTCCAAGCCCTTTGATAAACTTATAAATACAAGCTTAGACCTCTTCATTTAGAGAGCTTGGACATAGTAAAGTTATAATGCAAGATTTAGGGCATGAAGCAAATACATAGTGTTATAATGCCAAAATTGAGACAAGCCAAGACATTTCAAGTCATTTCATTCCATATCAAATCCAAAGCATAAACCAACCATGGTGCTAAGAGGTGATGGAGATAGCCAAGCCCCATTGATGAGGACTTCTTGAGCACAATTCGAGCAAGTCAAATGAAGAAACCTATTGGAGCATTCAAAGAATTGGTAAGGAATTATGTGATTTCTTTCCATTTTTAGTTTTTCCTTGTGCATTTATGTTTCTTCACCATGCTCCTCCCTTTGATCTAGGCAACATAGTGTTATGCATGTTAGTGTGTTTGTTTTCATTTTGATTGATTTTCATTGTGAAGCAACATATGATCTAACCACCCTTCTTGGATTCCTTGATCACAAATGACATGCTCGATGGGACCATGAGCAACCCATTTAGAAATGACATCAATATGCAAGTCAAAAATTGAGAAATGGATGCTTGAATCTCTTTAAAATTGCATTTCTAACCTGGTTTTGGTTGTATTTTATTTTGTTTTATTTTTGGGATTTACACAGAGATCGATAACAATCAAGTGTAATTGGCATCAATTTGGCCTCAACTAACCATGGTTTTGCTCAACCAACCTTGATTTTGTGTAAACCATCGGTGATCAGATTGTAGGGGGAAAACATTCATAAAGCTTGCATTTTGATTCTTTCTATTAGTCCTTTTTATGATTTCTTGGTTTCAAAAGCCTTCAAACTCTTTGACTAAACTTTACCTTGCAGGTTTTCTAAAATTTTTATCTAATTAAGGCCTAACTTAACATGTTTATCTTTTGTGGTTTTGCCTTTGGGTCCATAGGTGATTGATGATGGTCTTAATCGATTGGCATCGATTCTTCATGACTGGCATCGATTCTCTATCAATTGATCACCACAGTTACCTTGAACTGGCTCAGTCATCTCTGACTAGCCATGGTCACTATGTGTCCAAAAATAAAACTTGAAAGCTAAATTTCAAATATCATTCACCCATCCAAGAAAGTGCTTTAAAGTAGGACATTATTATCTAATAATTGTAGGTCATGGATGTGATTTAGAACACCAATTTACATGTTTTAACTAATACACATTTCATTTTGGACTTTTAAAAATAATCTAGCTAAATCAAGTCACATTTTATTTTGGTGTTAATGAACATGTTAAGTTTCACACATTTAGTCTTTAGTGCTTAAAAGGAGTTAGGATTTATAATGTTTGAAAACACTTCATTATTGGTGCTTAAAAAGAATGGCTAAGTTTTGAACACTTTTGGTGTTTAAAAATGAACTTAGGCTAAATCTTGAACATTTGGACTTCTGGGGTTAAAATGAACATAGATGTTTTTTGCTTAATTTGGTTTTTTGCAATTATTTCAATCTTTTGCACTTAAGCCAAGGGACCAAGTAAAGAATATTGTCACATTTCAATTTGGTGCCTAAAATCATACATCACTCGCAATTGGTTGTAAATTGTTTATTTTTGCAAGAAGAATAGCATGTGTATGCTCTCCCCCATCCCTTATAGGGAACCCGTGGGATTAAAAACACCTTTTCATTGAATTTAGTGCCTATTCCAAGGTGTAGAAAGAAATTTTCCTAGGCTCTCCCCAAAACCTACATGGTATTGGGTGATTTAAAAGCAACCCTAAAGTCTTTCTACTTATTATTTATTTTCATACATTTTGGCTTGTGAAGAGGATGTCATTACCTCTCACAGGTTCTCTAGTGAAACACTGACCTAGGACTTCATCTCTCGATAGTTTTTTAACCACACTTCATGATGGGGTATACAAATATGGGAATAAATACTGCTAGAGCCAGGGGGTTGAGTGGCTAACCTCTCTTTTAGTAAAGAAGGCCTAAGTCAAGTCTGGTCAACTAGGGGATACCACTGAGAAGTCCAATAATGGTATCATCATGTAAAGGAATAGACCCTTAGATGATAAGTTTATTAGTATGTACTCAAGTGATGTGTTGCTTCTCTTATGTTAACCACACTTGGGATAAATCTAGATGATTGTAACTTGTAAGTTTGAGTCAACCCCATTTGCCACACCCTGATAGGATCTAGGATGATATACTTAGTTATATTTATGTCATTTATTCTTTTATTATTTGGTGTGTTAGATCTAAAACATTATTTTTGAAACCATGTCATGAATGAGTCTTGGGTCAAACATTACTCCATTGTTTGATGAGGCATTATGTCATCCATTTGACACCTTAATTAAACTTTGAAGACTTTCATGTCAAAAACATTGAGTATGGCACTTGACTGAGATGAGTAACATTATGCTTCCCAAATCATTTCAAGCCTTGTTCCTTAAAATCCCTTGAAACATAACATTGTCAATCTTTTGGGAGTAATAACACTGTTACACTGGCAAAATTATTTCAAAAGACTTATCTTGTCTTGTGTCTAAATTATCATTATTTGAACCAATCATTTATGCCTTGTTGGATATTTGTTTATCATAGTCATGTTGTTCATATTTGCCTAGCTTTTTGGTCATCAAAACCCTAGTTTACCCAAGTTGAGTCTTTGATTAACTTTTACAAGTTTGGAACCAAACATTGATTGATTTATGTTTAGGCCGCAACACGTAGGGGCTGATACATATATCTTTCTCTTTTGGGTTGCGTAACTTAGGTTAATTCATTTCTCCAATTGGGAAACTTTATTATTTATGCCTTTATTTGATATAATTAGTCTTTCTTCAAAGTGTCTTTTCTTTATTGTTTATACCAATCAAATTGCATTTATGTCTAGAATCAAGTGTCTAAACTTTGCCAAACTGTTCCAAGTTTGTTCGATTAGCCATCATCTCTTTGTTTCAAGTCTAAATTTTGACATAATGTTTGGATAAAATTCCTAGCACAACCTATTTAATCCAAAATTTTAAATCCACATTTAGCCAAAATACCTAGCAACATTTCCCTTTCCCAGTTTAGACCTATTTGGAACGTCTTTGGACATTAGAGTTTGACATCTTGTTTTTATGTCATTTTAGTTGACATTATTTATGTGAAAAATTTAATGTTAAATACTTGATGTTATACTATTTTTACCAAAGTCTTTGCATATATTTTTTGGAGATATAGCTCCACCTTAGACCAAGATAGATAGAGTTTGAACCTCTTTATCTTTTTAGACAACTTTTCAGAGTTTGTAGAACTCTAATCCCATCTTGTTGTAGAACATTTATCATTTATTTGACCATGTCTCAGTATACACATAGTGTAGCCATGTATAATCTAGGATATGGAAATGTTTTCACATAAGAGGACTTTGTTTAGGACTCTTATGGAGATGATGTTATTTGGGAGATAGATTCTTATCCACCATACAACACTCAAATAGGGGAATAAAGTCAATATCCTTTGGCTAATTATTTGGTTAGCACTCCTCCTTACATGGAACAAGACCAAGAAGAGATAACCAAATATTTGGCTAGCATACCTACGATTGTAGACAATGTTCAACAATAACCTTATTACATTACAATACCATTAGCCTATGATCCTAAAAAAGTCATAGAGGTAGGGCATGATAATTTAATAAGTCTACCAAGAGGGACTTATAATATGCCTTATAATCTGAACAATGATCAGGCCTCTTCTAGTAACCCTCATGCCATTTATCAATGCCATATCAAGAGTTGTGTATGCTTGTTACACAAAGAGACCTTATGGAGGACCACTTCATTCAAATGTAGATAATATACCAAACATATCAAAACCTGGCATGTAACTTTAATAATATGGCCATGTCAAATACACCTCTTATTCATTCATTTCCTTCAATGGGGGTCTTATTTGAGTTGACTCATCAAGAAAATCAGTGTTTTAACATGATTACACAAGGTACTTTAGTCAAAAACATGTTCAATACTCCAATCATTGAGGAAGTGTCTTCTGATTCTATGCAAAATAATGAGCAAAATGTAGTGGATAATATGCAATTAATGTCCAATTTAGACCAAAGTGGTGTTAACATACAAACAAATAGTCAACAACAAAATGTGCCTTTAAACAACACCATTAGTGGTTAACAAACTCAGTGAGTAAGAGTTTTTACTTATCAACCTCAGCCAACTACTTATAATACTCAACTAGTTGTTTCTTCAAGCACCCAATAACAAGGATTAAGTAGTCAGCCAATGACCTGTGCCATGCCAGAATAAAATGTGATGAATCTTACTCCACCCCAACAAGTGATGAGTAGTATTCCACAACAACAAGCACCATTAAACATACCTATGCAATAGAGGCAAAACATATTATCATCTCAACAGGGGGTAACTAATGTTCTACCTCACCAAGTAGTAATGAACATACCTCTTCAATCATAGACTAGCATGCCAATCCAAAACCAAATAATGTCTAAACAACAACATGTAAATATTAGTCAGTGACAGATGCCAAATATCCAATATGCATCCACTTCCCAATAAAGATTTGTGTAACCTAAAGGTTCCAATATTCATCAAGTACCTATTAGGCAATAGTTTCATTTCACACAAAATGTTCCACAAATTTAGTAACATGGTCTTGGTTCACAAGTCCCTCTTAATTAGCTAAGTATGACTAGTCATTAACATGTCTTTATTCAACCTTGATAGACATAGTACAACTATATTCCTCCATCCCAACTGTAGTATCAATCTTAAATACCCAATCCCAATCAGAATATCACACAACCACAAGTATAATATCAATAATTGCCCCTGAATCCATGTATGCATATTTTTGGTTTATTCCCTAACCAATCCAACATTCCCCACCAAACACCTCCATCATACCCTAGTCAAAGTAATCCAATTTTGACCACTTAGCCTCCACCTCAATAAGCTAATGATCCCAATAGTTTCCTCACACAAGAATTACAATAAATGAAGGATGTAATTACCCTCATACAAGTGGGGAAATAGACTAAAAACTTCAAGTTGGATAATGTGTGTTCTTACCCTTTCAATATGGAGTACTTTCAAATACCATTTTCTATAGGGTATTAGCCACCAAATTTTGACAAATATAAGGGGAAAGGTGACCCCAAGGCCCATCTAACATAATTATTTATTATGTGCCAATCAGTGGCCTATAACAACATCTACCTTTTATTGTTGTTTCTACGAAGCCTAGTAGGGCAAGTATTGGAATGGTTCCTAAAGTTATCCAAGAATTTAATACATGATTTTGATGATCTCTTAGACAAATTCATACAACACTTCTCTTACAATCTCATGCACGAGACTTCATTGGTAGATTTAACACAAGCAAAATATAAATTTTGTGAAAGCTTTGCAATTTATCTGCAATGATGGAGATCCCTTGCAAGCCAATTCACCCATAATCTACTAAATAAGTAATTAGTTGTTATGTTTACCAAAAATCTACACAATGAGATATCTTACAAATTGGAGTTGCAATGTGCACATACATTCAAAGAGATCATTAGCAAAGGTTAAGTGATTGAAAGAGACCTCATTAACAAAGGGATAGTTAAATTAACCTCATCAAATCAAAATAATAGCCAAAACCAAAACTAGAATAGTGTCTAAAATCAACATCCAATCCAAGCACAAGCATCGTAACAAACCCAAGGCAATAACAAAGATAGACCTAAGCAATTCAATTGCAACAAGAATGTTGTAGGGAATAGAATAACATAGTCATGACAAGTCCAAATGGTGTAAACACTATCTATTCATCCTATCTATTAACCAATGACCTCTTCAATAGCCATAACATGCATAGAAAGCACAATAACCTAGATCAGCATAGCCAATGTAACAAACATAGTAACCTATGCTTTTATAAAATGCTCTTCTTCCAAGGAGAAACATGCCTAGTCATTGTGCTTTTACTGACCTTGGAAAACCCATTAAATTAGCCTTTTGCAAACTCGTAATAGCTAATTTGATTAGATGGCCTATTCAGAAAGAACAAGTTCATGAGGGCACTAACATGCCAGACTATTATAGGCCAAAATAATTTGTAGTTTTATGTGCAAATTAGACATGTAATTTAGAATATTTTGGAAAATAGAGAGATCACATTGGATCATGGAGCATTCACCTCCAATCAGAGCCTTAGCATTTATCAGAATATTTTTCCCCAAAATAAAAATCAACAACAATAATAATAGTCAGTGTAACATCAACAACAACAACAATATCAACAACCATGGTAGAACCAATTAGAGAATCAACAATGTCAAAATAATGGATAAAACTAAGGCTAGAATAGTGTGAATAACCAATAGACCTACCATGTAGTTGTACATGACTATAACTCAGTTGCAGGACATATTGTAGGAGGTTGTATTACCACTATTTCCATTAATCCAAGACCAAGTGTTAATAATACAAGACTGTTGCTAATTATACCAAATCAATTAAACCATTCTGGTAATCCTTCTTTAACCTAGGACCACACACAAGTGAACCAACAAGGAGGGATTCCCATGTTTGGTCCTTATACTAATAACTTATCTTTAGCCCATGACCATGTGTAAGTGCACTAACAACCAAAATTTATCATATTTGGTCCCCTTCCACCATCATTTATTAGAAACACTGGTCTTGTACCTAATCTCGATTATGCAATCACAAGTCGATAGTCAAGGATAGCCATACTAGGCCCACAACCATCTACCACTTCACCCATCATCTAACTAGTCATTCTATCTCAGAATAAGCCATTTACCATTGTCCAAGAAAAGATGTTTGACATTATGGAATAATTACAAAAGATGCTAGCACAAATCTCCATTTTAGATTTATTACATATGTCTACCATCCATAAAAACATCTTGACAAAGTTCCTTGGTCAATCCATAGTTCCTAATGACATATCCCCAGATAAATTTCAATCTTTGGTTAGACACCTAGCTCCAGGCGAATAAGTAACCTTCAACCAAAGTGATATGTCATCCCTTGGGCCATTTCAAAATAATCCATTGTACATAGAGGTTTACATAACATGACACAAAGTGAAATGTGTCCTCGTAGACAATGGATCAAGGTTGAATATTGTGTCTCTTAAGTTCATCAATATTATTATGTACACAATGATAGATCTCTAAGCAACAATGATCACCATCAAAGCCTATGATAATGAAGAATAATAATCATAACGCACCATTAGCTTACCCATTATCAATGGGCCCTTGAACCATGATACACTTTTCTATGTGTTAGATCTTGACTTATCATATAACATGCTTTTGGGCAAACCTTGGATACATGAGATTCATGCATCCCATCAACATTGAACCAGTGTATCAAGTTCTCTCATTCAGGGATGGAGGTTAGTATTCCAAGAGATTTGCATCCATATGAGAACTGTAAACATTTAGAGGCCAATCTCGAGAGCTATAATTACTATTTTGGCATGAATCTAGACATTACAAAAGACAAAGGGAAAGTAATACTTATCAATTTACAAGAGGCCAATTGCATTGATCTTGATACCCTTGATTCCCTTTCCCACTTACTACCTAACAAACAACTGATTCACAATCGTATATACTTCTATTGATCAAGATGAATAAGGAGAGTAACCATGGATTTGTACCTTCTACCTCATTTAATTATCAACCTAGGGATGTAGACTTGATAGGATGACTTCACTGTATGTGCACACTCAATCTCTAATTTGACATTTTGTTAATTATATATAAGATGCTAAAGTGTAGTAAATGAAATTCTTGAATTGAAACATAAACAAAGTATAATAAAATAAATGTTTATGCATAGGAAGCTTCCTAAAACAAATCTTAAACAAGAATGTAACTCACATAATTCAGAAATGAAACACGTAATGCTTAAGGAAATCAAATAACATGTTTAACTAACTAGATGGGTTGGATTGTTACTACAACCTTCCAAAGGGGGCCCTTCCTCCTTGTAACTTTAGCTTCAACCCTTCCTCTTACAACACTATATTGAACTCAGAATTGCTCACTCATATTAATCAAAAGTGTAGCAATAAATTATTGCATAAAGCTATAATCATAATTCCTTAACACAATGTACTTCTGACAATCTATATTCAATAAATACTATTTTTTCTATATCTCTCAACTCTGCTACTACACATTTATATACCATAGAGGAGATTGTTTTATGTAAAACGATATAATTGTTTTATGTAAAACGATATATACATTATATTCTAAGATATATTCAAATTGGAATAACCGAATTTGGAATTTTTCACTAAAGATGTCTTTCATGTGAATCTTATGACTTTACTACATGACAAACAAGGTTGTTCCATTCTCCAAATAATTCCTTATTGAGCTCTATAGAGGTTAGAATCATTTCTATGAGTTGGTTAGAAGAGAATCAAAATCTGCTCATCTGCAACTTTGGTCACACAATGACTACAGGATGGTTTGTGTAATGAGATTATTTTTGTTGTAGGATGCTCCATGCTATATACCTATTTTCTCCTAAACATCTTCAAAAACATATTCATTGAAAAAGCATCCTAAATCAATATATAACAATCATATATTAACTTCAATACATAATTTCAACTATTTAAAAGAGTTTGAAAACATAATTCTATATGGTTTATGAAAGTAGGAAACTATATGGAAAAGTGTTCAAAATCATAGTAATCAAGCAGGATGAGTTCAATAGATGGACACAATAATAGGATATTTATGGGGCTCATCACACCCCCCAACTTAAACTCTTTCTCGAACTCAAGCACCATACTTGTTCATTCCCAATTCACAAAGAAATATGAAATCCACAGGATCGATAGCACCATTGGAAAGGTGAGCATAAGATCCACACCTCTATTTAAATAGTTGCCACATTTTGGTTTCTTTGGCTTCATCCATAGGGGTTTTGTCCTACCAGTCTGGAATAGGGAACTAGAATAAGGATGGATGGAACTTTAGATTCAATAATTTTGATCCCATGTCACCTGTAAGAAGAATTTATTTTGTGGTCTTGGTAAATGATGTGTTTAAATAAAAAGGGGAGTAGGGCTCCCTCTTCTTTAATGTTAAGGTGAGATCATTCCATCATTTGATACATGATTCTCTTTCAATAGGACTAGCAAAAGTTCTCAGTCCTAAATAAAAATCTTTAACTTTATCATAATTTTCACCAAACAAAGTTTTTACTTCATGTTTCAACATGATATCATCCCATTCTGCTAGAACAACATTAGCTGCCATTGACTCACTCCTAATGAGTTGTTGACTCTCATTCTCCTTTTTCCAGTATTCTATTATTTATCTTTCTCCTCTCTGTTCATTTAAAAAATATGATGAAAATGGTTGCATTTCAAAATATCTAACATATAGATTGGGATTCCACCCTCTATCATATAGAATAACATAATTATGCAACTAGAATTCACATAATTGTGCTTGTTCTTCTTGTGTGCCTACTCTGTAAATGGAAAAGAAAGAAAGGGGATCAATAAATTCATGGGAATATCACAATATATTATCATAAACCTAAACTTATTCAATTATTCTTCAAGATAAACTGAATAAACTTTTGCAGGAGGCCTACGATAAAGGAGTTTTTGTGTTATACTAGCTATGTCCTCAACTTTTTGTTTCAGTTTGGTGATTCTCTCTTGCTTCAACTTTTTTTCCTCTTTCAATTTCTTTTTTTTTTCCCTCAATTCCTTTAGAGATTCAAATTGATTATCCATATAATTCAATAGTTCAGAAGATATTGCAAAATAAGAGTGATACCTAACCTCAGGGGCAACTTTAGGTTCCTTTTGTTGATTGACCTCTATAGAAGGTTGTGGAATGTTGGTTGTAGGGTGATCTTCTACTGAGGGTTGCAATAAGTGCACCCAGACCTCCACCAAATTGATCTTGTAGCTGCATTCTTTATTTCACAATTTCTTGCAAGGCTTCATCAATAGTGGAAAATTCCACTTGCTCAATAGCAAGTTGCTCCAATTGTTCTGCTTCATCCTGATAAAATCCTGGAGAACATTCTTCTTATCTATTTCAGTCTCAATAGATTCATTTTTATTAGTATTCCTTTCTTCCCCAAATTCTTTATTTATTTAATAATGGAAGAAGGCTTAGTTCTCATTTTTCTCTTTAATCTATGAGATCTACGAGGATTGGGGATTACTTTGGTTTTCTTGAAAGAAGATGGGAATTCCTTCTCAGACTCATTTGAATCAGGCTGAAGAATGAGTTTACTCTTTTTTCTTCTCTTAGACCTTATTGTTGGTTCTTGTGTTACTACAGGAATAGCTTCTTCTACAGGTTCTTGTGTGGTTGTAGGAAGGTTTTCTATTGTAGGTTCTTATGGTTCTGCAAGGAGGGTTTCTTCTAATTTTTGTTCTTCAACCTCCAATTCTTCTTCTAGTTCATTTCCTTCTCTCTCACTCTCTTCATTTCCTACTCCATTACTCTCTTAATTTCTTGGTAGTTGGAGAAATTCCTCCCAACTGATGTTGGGTCTAGTTCTTTGCAAACAGTCTTTAACAAGTAACTAAATGATATAATGGTGGGAGAGAGCTTTAAAATTACCTTTTTGAAAAGTCTTTCAACATTTTTATGATGATATGAATAAAAAATATGGGAATATTTATCTCCACTCTATAATGTAAATGATTTAGGAACTTGAAGTGTATGCCATATAACATAAAATACCTTCCTTCATAGATGAAATATCTATAGATAAACTCGACAGCCTTAGCCCATATTTCTGGTAGAGACAACCTTGCAGTGCCCTGCTTTAAGGTTTCTAGGCATTCCTTTACTCTGCTAAACCTTCATTTCTTAGCCTCAGCATCATATTTATCTTGCCATTCCTCCCCTGTTCTAGGTAGTCTAATTATTCTATTAATGGTTTTTTATGTCAGCTTTACTTCCATCCCTTTTACCATGGCCAAACTATTATGCAATATATTAGCAAATTCCTCTATAATTCCTTCATCTAGGGACATTATTTTCTCAAAATATTATGCCCATCCTATGTGACAGAACAAGGCCAAGATTTCAAGGTGTTTGGTTAAGAGGGTAATTTCCAGTGGTTCATGTTTCAATAAATTGCCCCCCATATTATGTGAGTTATAGGTTTGGTACTTGCATCAAGGGTTTTGGGCAATGGCGGAATGATCTGTAACTTTTGAATTGAGAGGTGAAATAATCCTTTTAAATTAATGAAAAATCTCCCCCCAACTTAATCTATCACTTATCCTTAAGGGACAAAGGCCAACATACACAAAACACTAGTGGGAAGAGTAAGGGGTGGTGGTAGTAATTATATCAATGGTCACATCAATAATGATGGAGACGGTAAATAGATATGATATGGAGAGGATACGGTGGCACATTGATATCATTAAGTCTCATCATCTTTAAAAATAATTAAAATGTATGATAGGAAACAAATGTAGAATAATTATTATCTTAACTATATAAATACCTTCCATAAATATGCAAATGATGATGTGAAGTAGAGATCATGGCATACGCTAGCATTTGAGTGGGATCAAACACTTGATGAAGGATGAAATGTAAGGAGATATCCTGTAGCAAAATATGCATACTATAGCAACAAGTTTTATCTTGTAGCCACAAGTTTTATCCTACAATGACAAGTTTTTCACCTATAGCGATAAGTTTTCTATCCTACAGCAAGAAGGAAAATATATTTTTTCTCCAAGGGAATGAATCTGCAAGCAAAAGTAAATAAAAACAAAACATTTTTATTATAGTAGTGCCTTTTTTTTTTAGATTTTCTATCCAAACTCAACTAAAATCACAAGAATCCAGAGGGTAGGATTTTATTCAGCTTAAAACAAGCCATTAGGAATGACTTGTTCTTGGCTATAGGAAGCTTTATTACCCTTGGAAAATATTAGAGAAGGGTTGATAGAAATACCATTTGGCTATAGGAAAAGGTTGATTTACTTCATGAAGAAGAGATAGGTGTTGTTCTTCAACAAGTTGGTGGGTGAGAATTTCTTTGGAGAATGGTTTCTTGTATAGCTTGAGCTTGTGGCCATTAACAAGCAGTTAAAACTGAACAAAGTCAATGGTCATGAGCTTTACAGCTCCATTGTCAAAAACTCATTCAATCTTATAGGGCCCAATCTGTCTAGACTGCAACTTTCCTTTATGATCCTTGTATTTAGAGTAAAAAAGGAGTGCCCATTCTCTTGGTTGGAAATTCTTAGTCTTTATGTTCCTATCATGCCATCTTATACATTGTCTTTGCAATGTTTTAGTATGATGAATTACTTCCTTTCTTAATTCATCAAGTTCATTCAGTTGTATGATCATATCTTGTTGAGCTTGAGAAAGATCTAAGTCCAAATAAAGTGTTATCCCGATTGTCTTATGTTCAAACTCAATGGGTAGAATAGGCTTTTTACCTTAAACTAGTTCATACGGAGTGAAACTAGTTGTGGTTTTTTAGGTGATTCTATAAGCTCAAGTTGCTTCTAGAAGACAAGTTGACCAATCTTTTCTATGTAAGCTGACAGTATTAATGAGCATATTTTTTAATTCATAGTTTGTCCCTTCCACCTAACCATTTGACTGAGGATGGTAGGGGTACATTTCTTGTGTCTAATTTCATATTCTCTTACCAAGGTAGTTGTAAGGTCTGATGTGAATTGTTGGCCTTGGCCTTTGACTATTTCTCTTAAAACTCCATAATGGGTGAAGATTTCTTCATAGAGGAACTCAACTACCTTCTCATCTTGGGCATGGTTTAAGGCTTCGACCTCTACCCATTTGGTAACATAATCAATGCACACCAATATGTATTCCTTGTTGTTAGATTTAAGATCAATGAGACCTACAAAATCTAGTCCCCATTTATCAAAGGGTTCTAAAACTAGTTATGTCTATAATGGCATTTCATCAGAGCAAGTGGGGTTTCTCATATATTGGCATTGATCACATCTATGGGTGCACATCATGGCATCCTTATGCAAAGAAGGCCAATAATATTTAACAGTGAGTACTTTCATGACAATCCATTTGGCAAAAAAATGACCCCCACAGGACTCATCATGGTAGGCTTTAAGAATGTCATAAGCTTCATATTCTCAAATACATCTTCTCATAATTGATTCTGGTCTAGTGATAAAGAGATATCCTGCTATCCAGGAATAACATCTTCTCTTTTGGATAAGGCATTGTTTATTCCTAGGTAATAAATGTTGTGGTAGTGATCCTATAACAAGATAATTAGCAATATCTATGAACCAAGGAGATTGAATTGTTGCAATAAATAAATGTTCATCAGAAAAAAATCCATCAAAAATAAGACCATGTTCATCATTTTTCAATCGAGATAGAAAATATGCTACTACATTATCTTTACCAGATTTTTCTACAATTATAATATCAAATTCCTATAGCAAAATCAACCAATGAATTATTCTACCTGTTATAGTAGGTTTGTTCATTAAATACCTTATTATTGCAAGATTGGTGTGGATGAATACTTGGTAACCTATAATGTAGTGTTGAAATTTGTTGATGGCATAGAGGACGGTGAGAAATTCCTTTTTTGTTACAGTGTAATTCAGTTCAACCCCTTGAAGATTCTTGCTAATAAAATAAATTGCATAACTTAGATATTCATCTTTTTGGCCAAGGACAACTCCTAGAGTGGTTCCAGATGTATTTGTATGAATGTGAAAAGGCTAATTCTAGTTAGGCCCTCTCATAACAAGAGTTATTATGAGCAGGTATTTAAGTTGTTGAAAGGCATTTTGACAATCATTAGTCCATGTAAATTTAGCATCTTTAGTAAGTAATCTAAATAATGGGGTGGTAATTTTACTAAAATCTTTGATGAATCATCTAGAATAACTGACATGTCCTAAAAAACTTCTAAAACCTTTGTGCTTCTTTGGTGTGGGTAGATCCTTGATGATACTTATCTTTATTGGATCAACTTAAATTCTAGCAGGGGATATGTGATGTCCTAACACAATCCCTTCAGTCATAAGCATATAACACTTTTCATTGCTCAGAGATAATTGACGGTCCTGGTAGTATTGAAGAACTTTACTCAGGTTGGTCAGCATTTCTTTTAATGTTTGCCCATAGATAGTGAAATCATCCATGAGATTTCAACACAATCATGGGAGAGATTAGAAAATATGCTCAACACAGCCCTTTGAAAAGTAGTTGGGGCATTGCAAAGACCAATTGGTAAGATGACATAGGCATAGGTTCCCCAAGGGCAAGTAATAGTGGTTTTGTCTTGGTCTTCTGGAAGAATTTGTATTTGATTATAACCACTATAGCCATATAGGAAATAAAAGTACTTCTTCCCTGCTAACGCATCTAATACTTCATCAATAAATAGAAGGGGAAAGTGATCCTTCTTAGTAGTATCATGTAACTCTTTGTAGTCAACACAAATACACCATTTTCCTCCTTTCTGAGGGACAATGACAAGGGGAGAGACCCATTGCTTGTTTGAGATAGGATAAAACAATCCTACATCCAAGAGTTTTTGCAACCCAGTTTGATAATGTCTTTGACTGCAGGAATCATTCATCGTTGGGGTTGGCAAATAGGTTTGCATTCATCTTTAATGTAAATATGATGTGTACATAAATCTAAGGGTATTCCTCTCATGTTGTGATAATCCCAAGTAAATTATATTTTGTGCCTTCTTGGCATTGTAAGTAACTGACTTTCATGTTTGGGTGTTAAGGAAGTGCTAATGTTAAGAGGTTTGTTTGACAAGATGTCTACTTGCTTTGTTAAAGAAAGCATGATCTCTACATTAGTGATTAAAGGAACATAACTACATTTATGGGGAAGTAATTGATGGAATGCCCAAATGTCTCTTGTGGTTTTAGCAAAATCATTCTTAGGAAAGTTATTCTGAAGAGGGCATGGTGTATATTCCAATAGATTGGTTACGATAGGATCTTGTCGATAGGTGTTTTTTAGGATACTAGTAATGACAGTGCCTTCTTCTTGGGCCTACAAAGATAGACTCCAATCAATTGTGTAGAGATTCTTTAATGAGACAACTTCTTCAAGGTCATAAATCTAAGGAATTGGTTCATCATTCAAGGAAGGTTGAGCTAATAGATGCAACACCAATTTCATGGTGTCATTTCCATTGGAAATTAGCATTTTTCCTAACCTGCACCCAATAAAGGCATCAGCGGTAACCAACCATGGGCAACCAAGGATGAGAGGATAACCCCCAAAATTGGTCTTTAACTACAAGATAATAAAGTCTATTGTATATTTCCAAAAATCCATAGTGATAACAAGGTCTTCAACAATTCCTTTAGGCTTAATGGTTGATCTATTAGCCATCTGGAGGATAGTTGGTGTTAGATGGAGAGTGGTAAGCTTAAGTTGTTGCATGGTCTCCATGATCATCATGTTAATGGATGCACCTAAGTTAATTAAAGTACTGGAAATGGGTTGACCATTGATGCTAATATTAACTACAATACTTTCTAGATTAGAATATTTTGGGGGAACTATGTTTCCCAACATAATATCTACTAATTAGCCAATGACCAGGTCTATTTTAGGATCCTTCTTCTTTCTTCCTAGATTTTTCAAACATAACTCTCTAACAGCTTTATTGTAGATAGGAACATCCTTTATTTCTTGAAAGAGTGGAATTTTTATGCACACATTCTTGAGTTGTCCTAAGATATCGAATTTAGGCTCTTGTTCAGGACGTGATATGCTCAATCTCTCCAAAAAAAGAGGATTGTCAATTTCTTTTTGATTTTCTAATAGAATTGGCTCATTATTGGATATGGGTGGTTGTGGATTAGTATGGAGTGGAGTTGGTTCAAATTGTTCTATGATTATGGGTGAAGTGGGTTGTGGAAGAACATGACCTGAGCAAAGTTGAACTTGATTAATATCTAAGGTGTATGTTGGATATTGCATTATTTCAGTGGATTGTATCAGTTAAACTAATTTATTGGCAAGATTGGGGATGGGATATGTAGATAATTGAGTGGTTCAAATAGGCTACTAAGTGTTTGGCATGATGGATTATTATTGTGGTTGTTGCATTTACTAGGGAAAGCCTTGATTTCCTCTCTATTGTTATTGCCATGGATTAGAGGGATAGAACCATTGTTGGTTTTGGAATTGTCCCTGTTGAGGTTGTTGTTCATTATATTGCATCCATAACTAATCCTAGGGTAGCTATCAATTTTTTTGGGACCAATTTGGATTAGGTATATTCATCCAAGAACCATATTGAGGATTATATGAGAATTGAGAATTTTTAAACATAGAGTTTGATGGCATACCTGATCTTTGTACCTACAATTTATACTGAGCCATGAAAAACACTTGGTTCTCATATTCTCTTATGGCATGGAACTCTATTATCTCAAGATTTTCCTTGGTGATACTAGATACTCGAGCCTTCATGGAATGGCATGTGCAATCCACCTTCTTCTTTTTGCATTCAAGACAATAGGTGACTAAGGATTTCTTGGTTTCTTCTTGCTTTCTCTGTGTATGTAATATATAAAGTTGAGTAGCTAGGTGACTAATCATGTCCTACTTCATATCTTAGAGCAACTTGCTAACTTCACCTTTAGACAGTCATATAGTAGATGTTATAGGAAGGGTTTTACCCCTACTTTTATTCATGGTTGATCTGGAGTAGTTTATACATAGAACTGTTAGTTCATCAAATGGTAGTGTAGAAACATCACCACCAAACATTATATCTAGTGCTTTCAAACAATCGTCTCTAATTCCTTTCAATAATATCATCTTGATTGATTCCTTGTCTATTGTGGTCTATTTGAATTTTTTCAAGCTGAACAAAAATCTTTCATATACTCCTCCAGTGACTCATCATCAGCTTGGTTCATTCAAAAAATGTCATCTCTCTTGTAGTTTTTGCCCCTATAATAGTCTTGATATTTCCTCAAAAACTTCTCCTTCATTTCTTCCCAAGTAGAAATGGCATCCTTTCCAAGTCCCATGAACCATCTAAGTGTTACATCTTTGAGTGTTGCTAGAAATAGTTTGAGTTTCTAAGCATCTTGATTATAATCATAGCTACAACATAAGATGTTGAACTCAAAAAGAAATATATTTGGGTCTTTAGATGTTTTTCCTCTAAAGGTAGGGAGGGTAGAGTGAGGGATATTCTTCATGGGTGAATTTCCATCAAGAGTAAGGATAGCAAATTCAAAATTAAGAGACTCATTGGTAGTGTTTTCTTCTTGGTAATCTCCCATGAATACTCTTTGTGTTGGTAGATGGAAAGTTGTTGCTACCCAACGCTCATAATTCCTATCAATTATATGATTTATTTAGGTATATAATATGGAGAATTTATCTTTTTCTTTAGGAATGTATTGCTTATTATACAATGGGTATGGTGTGGAGGTTTCAAAATATTCTACTAGTGTCTTGGCAAAGAGTCTCTCTAAATTGGAAGATTCTATTGGCCTGGTATTCCTCCTAGGGCAAGAATAGCTTTGAAAGCCTCCTTAGCAATAAATTTGGGATATAGAGGGAAGAAAACTTCAAATTCCTGAGTATGAGTTGTTAAGGTGGGAATTCTTAGAGGTGTTCATGTGGTTCTCTTCTAGGGTTATGAACCTCTTCAAGATCTCCAGCTTGTGTGACCAGTCCATCAAAAAATTCTTCTTTCTCAACCTCTTCTATTAACAACTATGAGTGATCTTTAGGAATTCCTTGATGTTCCTTAGTTGTTGTAGGATGAATCTCTAATCTTGCAGCAACGTTTGATGATTCAAAAAAAAATCTTCCTATATAGTCCCCTTCGCTTTGCATACATCAACCACTTTTTTCCTTATAACTTTTTGCCCACCCTGCCTACACATGGTTAGTAATATGGGTTTTTTTTTAAATTTCCACTATCTTAATTGTAAAAAGAGAAATTTTAGACTATGAAAGAAGGAAATTTTTAATCTATAAAAATAGAAAACTTCAAAAAACAATAAACTTCTAGAAATAATTTCTATTAAGCTTGAAGATTACAAGTGTGTGACACCCTTCCCTAGTAATGACACCAAAAATGACCAGCAGTTGATTCACTATCATATATACTTCTCTTGATCAAGATGAGTAAGGATAGTAACCATATATTTGTTCCTTCTACATCATTTAATTTTCAACCTAGGGACACAGACTTGATAAGATGACTTCACTGTATGTGCACACTCAATCTCTAATTTAACATTCTGCTAATTGTATTAAGATGTTGAAGTGCAGTAAATGAAATGCTTGAATTGTAACATAAACAAAGTATAGTAAAATAAATGCTTATGTGTGGGAAGCTTCCTAAAACAAATATTAAACAAAAATGTAACTCACACAATTAAGAAAAGAAACACGCAATGCTTAAGGAAATCAAATAACATTCTTAACTAACTAAATGGGTTAGATTGTTGCTACATCCTTCTAAAGGGGGCCCTTCCTCCTTCCAACTTCAGATTCAACCCTTCCTCTTATAACATTCTATTGAACTCAGAATTGATCACTCATATTAATCAAAAGTGCAGTAATGAATTATTGCATGAAGTTACAATCACAATTGCTTAACACAATGTACTTCTAACAATCTCTATTCAGTAAATACTATTTTTCTATATTTATCAACCCTGTTGCTACACATTTATATACCGCAGAGGAGATTATTTTATGAAAAATAATAGATACATTCTTTTCTAAGATATATTCAAATTGGAATAACCAAATTTGGTTCCTTTCACTGAAGACATCCTTCATGTGAATCTTGTGACTTTGTTGCAAGAAAAACAAGGTTGTTTCATTCTCTAACCGCTTCCTTATTGAGCTTCATGGAGGTTAGAATCATTTATATGAGTTAGTTAGAAAAGAATCAAAATCTATTCATCCACATCTTTGGTCACACAGTGGCTATAGGATGGTCTATGTAATGAGATCCCTCTTTATGCAATATGTTCCATGCTATATACCTATTTCTCCAAAACATCTTCAAAAACACATTCATAGAAAAGCATGTTAAAGCAATAGATAACCATTATATATTAATTTCAATATATAATTTCAACTATTTAAAAGAGTTTGAAAATATAATGCTATATGGTTTATGAAAGTAGGAAACTATATGGAAAAGTGTTCAAAAGCATAGTAATCAAGCATGATGAGTTCAATAGATGGACACAATATCAGGACATTTATGGGGCTCATCATCGACTCCTAAAATGTCCAATCATTATACCATCTCAGCTAATGGCCTAGGAGAGCATTTGACCCATGACACCTTTGATATTGCAAAGCTTCCACAAAACCTAAAGTCCTTTGGAAGACCAAAAGCCAAACCACTCATGCAATGGCAAAGAAAGGGTAAAGGCCATCTACATAGTCTAGAACCCATCATTTTCATACTGACCTCTGACCAAGAACAAAATCCTTTCAAAGGTGATGAATCATGTTTATATAATGATAAATTGATCGATTGTTACAAAAGTTCTAAATATCCCATTCCTAATCAGATTATTGAGAACCAAGACTATGAATGCAGAGGTCTCAAGATAAATCAATAGGGAACACTTGAGCCAATTTCTATGACTAAGTACATAGGAACCTATGGGCTTGGATTTAAACCACCTGAGGGTGACCCCATTTATCTTATTTGAGTTTTATCACCAATAACTAGTGATGATGATGGCGACAGCAAAGTAGAGTCTGATCATAGCCTATTCGATGACCTAGCCCATACCAATCTATTTGACAACAATGTTATTTGTACCCTTCAACCAGTCATTCATAATAATCCACTACCATTATATTGTCCAAAACTAATAGAATGGAGCCAATAATAATCCAACATGTTGATTGATGAATTTCAAAATGATGAGGCCTTTTGTGATTTTTTAGGCCTAAAGGATAATGTTCTGTTGAGAGACCACAAAAAAGGGTTCTCAATCAAGTTGGATCTTGAAGCCTATTTTGGAGAGTGGGTGAACACCCTTATCCAAAAATAAATAAATAAAACATTGAGGTCCCAAAGTGAAAACCTCTTTGAGGCACTTTCAGACCAGGGAAAGAGTAAAGATAAAGGCAAGTCTAGCAGTGAAAACCTATTTTAGGTGTCATTAGATAGGGGCATTCAGCCTTCTTCAAATATAGATCAAGATACCACCAACAATTAACTTATCTATGGGTTCAAGTTTAGTCTTGAAGAAGAACAAGCTTTTGATCAAATCATCTAAGATACTAATGATGGTGAACTTGCCTATGGATCTAAATTCAGTCTTGAAAAGTAGCAGGCTTTTGATTGTATCATTTAGGAGTTTCCAAAAACATTTATTACATGGCCATCCCTCCCCTTGGGGGATTATGATTCATCATGTCTAAGATAACTTTAAGAACCAGTCCTAACAGAGGACTCTGACATTGCAAAATAGTTTAAATCTTTGCACACTATTCTTGAAGATGGTTCACCCCTTTTAGTGGAAGATACTTTAGAAGTAAGCATCAGGACTCCAAATGACCCAAAATGGATTAAATTAGGAGCGTCCCTCACTGAGGAGGAGTGTGAAGTGATTATAACCCTTTTGAGGGAATTTGTAGGTATATTTACATGGGCCTATTCTGACATGCCTAGTTTGGACCCCACCTTGGTTGTACACACCTTGTAGTAGATCTTGATGCTAAACTAGTGAAGTAAAATTTACACAAAATGCATCCTCACATTGTTGTATTAGTAAAGAAAGAGTTGTAAAAGCTCTTGTAAATAAGATTTATTAGGCCAATTGACTATTCTGAATGGAATTTTAATGTGGTACTAGTCAGTAAAAAGCCAAAAAAAATTAGAATCTACACTAATTCTAGAGACATAAACAAAGCCTGCCCTAAGGATGACTTTTCATTGCCTAACATTGACATGATTTTCAAATCCATAGTGGGTTATGAGATACTTTTATTGATGGATGGATGCTCTGGCTACAATCAGATCTATATAACACCAAAAAACCAACACAAAACAACATTCACCACTATGTGGGGAACATTTTGTTATCAGGTTATGTCATTTCATCTTAAGAACATAGGGGCCACCTATCAAAGAGCCATGATAGTCATATTTCATGATATAATACATGACATTATCGAAGACTACGTCGACAACATACTAGGTAAATCAAAGACTAAGGCCGATTATCCAGTAGCATTGAGGAGAATATTTGAGTGACTACATGAATACAAAGTCAAACTCAACCCTAAGAAGTGTGTTTTTGGTGTCACATCAGGCAAATTGCTTGGATTCATTATTTATCATAGGGGCATTGAAGTCGATCCAACCAAAGTATGAGCCATAACAAACATGCCAACACTGACCAATTTGAAGCAACTTTGTAGTTTGTGGGGTAAAATCCAATCTATTTGATGCTTCATATCTCAATTAGCTGATAAATGTCATTTTTTTACACATATTTTGAATAAGGGTGTCACATTTCATTGGGATGATGATTATTATAAAGCTTTTCAATAGTTAAAGGACTTTCCAGCAAATCCACTAGTTTTATTGCCTCATACGCCAGGGAAACCATTCCTTTTGTACCTATCAATGATAGACAAATCCCTGGAGGCACTTCTAGCTCGACATGATGAAAATGGAAAGGAACATGTTGTGTACTATCTAAGAAATACATTGGTTATGTATGAGCAAAACTATATGACCATTGAAATATCTTGTTTAGCTATGGTCTTTGTAGCTCAGGAACTGTGACATTACATGTTGAATAATAAGACCATGATCATTTTAAAAGTAGATCCACTCAAGTATCTACTATCAAAAATAGAGCTATGAGGTTGAATGGCCAAATGGATCATGTTTCTTAGTGAGTTTGAGATAGAATATGTGAACTAGAAAGCCATCAAAGGATAAGTTCTTATAGATCAGCTTGTTGAAGCACCCCTTACAGATACAAAGCCACTCACATTCCAATTTCTCAATGAATCCATCATGACCATCATTAAAAAACCTCTTCAATAGTAGCACTGGAAGATGTATTTTGATAGTTCATTCATAGTACATGGATCAAGGGTAGGCCTTTTGTTTATAACACCATAGGGGGATCTCATCCCTAAGTCATTCAAAATCAGCTTTCCTTGTACTAATGACATGGATGAATATGAAGCACTTGTAGCAAGACTTCGACAGGTTGTAAAATAGAACATATCTCATCTAAAGGTTTATGGTGATTCACAATTAATCATCAATCAAGTTATAGACTATTTTTCAGACCAAAGATGACAAGTTGGTTCCCTATACGGCCATGGTCAATATTCTCAAGCAATAAATTATCAACATCCAGTTTGAATATATACTAAGGGCCATAAACAAAACAATAGATGCCATGGCTACCATTGGATCATTTATTTGACATATGTTGACCAATTTTGGTCCTGTAGGCCAAAATCGGGCACCTCTCTTTCCTTTTCCTTGAAGGGTCTTTTAGCCCAGGTTTTGACAAGTTCATCCCATAGCTACCTTGTGGGCTTTTCTTTGATAGGTCTTTTTCCATGAAAAAACCAAGTTTTTCCTTCTTTTAATTGCCAAGTACTTTGTGTCTAGCAAGCAAGAGTTTGACTTGAAACCCATTTTGATCTTAAACGCTTAACAGGGCAAGTAGGTTACTTCAGAGGGCCTTTTATCGGTAGAACAAACTAACTTCAAAGGACCAAGTGTCTTTTAAAAAAATTCCAAGGGTAGGTACTCTTGCAAAGGGCACTTAGGTGCCAAACAAGACCTTTGCAATTCTTCTAAAAGGTGACTTAGAGGTAGAGAAGCCCTTGTGGGAGGCAGGAAATCGATAAAATTGACCTTTATAAAAGCTTGAAGGGCAACCTTGGGCTCAAGGTGTCCTTGCAGAGGGTAGATGGTCAAAGAAAAAGGCCAAGGCAGAAATCCCAAAAAGGATTTTCCCTTTGGGAAACTGGATAAGCCAAGGAGAATTGTTTCAAACATTTTGTTTGAAGGAAATCCAAAGAGGAACACCCAAAGAATGAATTTTTTTGGATAAAATGTCCAAAGGAATTCCTTCAGACATTTTGTCCAAACAAATTCAACAAGTAAAGAAAGCCCAAGAAATTTGGAAGACAAGAGTCTCAACGGTAGGTGCCCTTTTGGAGGGCACTTGGCCATGAAAAGAGGACGTTTTCATTTTTTTGAAGGGTCACTTTCCCTTTGGAAAGGTTTGTTTGCAAAAAGCTGAAGGAATTGCTAAAGGGGGATGACAGGCCCACGAACGTCAAATTCCAGGTAGTGAAATAACCATTGGTTTTCAAATGAGATGATAGGCCCATAGATGTCAAGTTTAAAGTGATGGGTTAGTCATTAGGGAGAAGCCAAAGAGCAATTCTTTTAGACAAAATATCTGAAAGAATTCCTTCTGACATTTTGTCCAAAAAAACTCATGAGCATAGGCCTAAAGGGTTGTCAAAGGAGGGCTTACAAAAGTGGCAAGCACAAAGGAAGAATTCCTTTAGACAAAATGTCTAAAGGAATTCCTTCAGACATTTTGCTTGAAGAAATTTGAAGGCCTGAAACCTGAAGGAAGACTCAATGACCCACCAAGGAAGGAGCCTGAGAGAAAAAAGATAGCCCTAAGAGCCTGAATTGCCAGGAAAAAGACAAGAAATAACAAGAAAAGAGAAAAACATAGTGGGTAACCCAAAACATAGCCACGCACATATAATACAAATGCTCAGAATGCTCTAGGTGGCTTAGCAAATCACACGTAGGGATAAACCAGACCAGGCTAGGTGGCATAAGAATCATCAGCAAGAGAAGTAAATGCTTTCAAGTGGAATAGTCTCCACCGAATAGCCATTAAGTGAGTCAGTTGCAAACATTCAAGAGATCAAACCACATTTCCTTATTTGTACATTAATGAGTAGCAAGTTATATGAGCATTCAAGAGAGCATGGCTTAGAACATGAAGAGGGATGGCCTTGTCAGTTGATGAGAGAAGCGACCCATGCCCTTGGAGGCTAGGACAATAAAGTCAATAACTAAAGCACCTACAACATGGCTTTTACAGGGGTATTAAAGGAGAGATGACAGTAGCATGGGCTAATCCTTCATTGTAGGAGTGTTTAATGCAGCATGGGCCTCATTCCCTTGACTAGTCAATAACCTTTTTCCAAAGTTTTCTATATATTGTAACTTTTCATTTTTGAGAAAGGATCTCTCATATTTGTATGGCGAAGCCCTAAAGAAATTTACCTTTAATAAAAAGAAGTGTTTAACCTCCATTTGAGCTTGCACTTTTGCATATGCCTATGTATTGTCTTATGTTTTGTCATTTCTTCTAATGCTTTCATAAGTCTATGCCATCATATCTAGTGTATTGCAAATTCTTTTCTACAGGTCAATTAGAAGTGTTTAGATTCAAATATAGGCACAGGTGAGCAACTGCCCAACAGCATGTCTTTAGAACACCTCTGGTAGGTTTTTCGTCCTTATACATCATAAAACCCCTTGTTGAAGCATTGATGTAGTTAGTTTCTCATTCAAATAAAGTGTTTGTTCACTCCTTTTGGTGAAAAGTGTAGGTAAAGCTAAGAAGACCAATCAATTTTGGTGCATCACCACTTTAGTTAGGTTCTATTTTATAGTATCCTTCTCTCTTTTCAACCCCCCATTGTCAGCGGTAGATTTTCAGGGTCTCAAGGTGCATCAATGGGAGCTAGTCCCTAATATAGAGATACATTCCTCAGTTTTGCCACCCACAGCAAGAGGAATGTCTCCATTGTGCCACGTGGAAGAAGGGAGTTGAGCTTCCTTTCAAAGGGTGCAATCCACATTGTCAACAGTTTTTGGCACACCTAGTGGGACAATTTTACATCCTATGAGTTTCAAGATTGGTGTTAATCCTGTTACTATGAAAAGTTCAAAATAAAGAGCTATAATCTAGCATCTAGCAACTCCATTTTAAGAACTCAGTCTCTGGTTAGAGATCAGCTTGGCATCCCATGCCTAAGGTCACCATAAGATCTTCTAAGGGTATTCCTTTCAAATTTCTTAAGCTGCCTTTGAACTCAGAAAAGAGGATAAGGTTTACAATAACTCATCCATACACAATAAACCACTTTCCCAGACCTACCATAAAATATACCTACACAAGGAGACCCCAGTTGAATCCTATCACAGCCATGGCTTTACCTTTTATGGCCTTTAATGGTCAGAGTCCTTTGAATCTTCTACAGTATGACCCAATTCTAGGGATATCTCTCAAGAGTATTCCTCCCTTTAATGCAGAGGGGAAATTCACTGCTATTGAGGAAATTGTAGCCATAATTGTAGCCAACTACTTGAAGGCCTTGAATAGTGACATTGTTATCATGATACAATTTATGTGTGGACATGTTCTATCTACTACTTATGAAATAGCTATAACTACTAAAATTGTTTGGTTCAAGTAGGAAAGATAGCTCCTAAACCTCATATGCCACTCTTTCTTGATTTGTAACCCTTAATTCAGCCTGCTACACCCACTTTAGCTCCTCTACCTAGTGTAGAAAGGTTGGCATCTACCCCTGTAAATGATCTCCATGAAGTTAAGAGCCTACTGCAGAGTGTTACCAATGAATTAGTTGTGCACAAGAGGTAGCAAGCTCAGAGCTATCGACCGAATCAAGGATACGAGTAGTTTAGGCAAATAAATAGACCTCCTTTCTAGAATTATACTCAAGGGTAAGGTCAGATTATGCAAGTCAGTCCTTATCAGAGTAACAATCTAAATGCCCCTTCATCATCCAAGGTTGTTATCCCCATTAAAAATAATTTGGTACAGGAAGAGCCCAATTAGCCACCCTTAGGGTATGGTCAAGAACAAGTTGCTTATGCCACTGAGCTACCAAATCAATGTATGACCACACAAGGTGATCAGGCAACCCAATTCTTAGGTTTTGAGGTGTAAACACAACTTAGGATGGATAGTAGTTAGTCTCAATTTTATTCCACTCTTATGAACCACTTGGAAGGGGAGTTCCATGTAGTCAATTATGTGGGGAGCACAAATAATCATGATGATTGTGTTGCAGCTGGCACCAGGTCCAAGAAGAGATCTATGGAAGAAGATCAAGCAACCACTCAATCATTTGCAGCATCTCTTTTATCACAAGTCAATTAGAAGTTTCTGAATTATAGATCACTAGTTGCAACTTTAACTCCTCGGGTCGCACCTCAAGTTACAAATGTCTCCAAGGAAAACTCAAAAAATGGCAATCCTTCGATCAATGTGGTGGACCAAATGAAGAAGATGCATATGAACATCTCATTGTGGAATTCCTTAGTAATGTTAGGGAAAAAAGATATACTCCAAAAATAATTGCATTGGCTAAGTGAGCACGCTGTCTCAGCAAAGGCTGATAATGTGGTGATAGTGAATGGGGTGACTACCATGGGAGGTCAAGCAAAGAAGGATGAGAAAGTCCCTCCTTTTTATCTATCCTTGATTATTGGTGATTTCTTAGTCCATAATTTCATCATTGATAGTGGATCAAGCACCTCAGTTATGCCCAAATGCATAACTGACAAGCTAGGACTCAAATATGAGCAAATGACCAAAGGAGTTCTGCAGTTGGATGGATCACTAGTCAAGACCTTGGGAATGGTAAGAGTCTTGAATCTAACTCTCCATGTCTATCCAACCTTCTCAATTCCCCATGATTTGGTAGTGGTAGATGTTCCCCCTTACTTCTCTCTTTGTTTATCTGGGGATTTGATGTCCAAGATAGGTGGGTACTTGGTAACGAATTGGTCTTACATGGTCTTTAGGATGAAGTATAGAACCAAAGTGAATATTGAGTTGGAACCCATCCACAAAGATCACCTAGAGCCATACTAGCCCAAGGTAGTGAATGTTAGCTATGTCATTATTGAAGAAGAAGAACTCCAAGTAGACCAATCCCCATTATCTTCCCTTGTAGGAGTTGTTGACCTGCTCCTAGATGAATGGGGAAATGACAATTTTGAACATGATCCTTAAAATTTCATCAAAGAGGTAGGTCTTAGAGTTTACTACATGCATAAAGAATATACTTTCATGCCAAATTTGATGAAGGCAAACCAAGAGAGCAGTGGTTTGTGGCAACTTTTTTTTGACGGATCTAGAAGTAAGTTAGGAGTTGGTGGTGGAGCAATATTGGTTTCACCTTCAAAGGAAAAATACTTCTAATCTTTCAGATAATAATTCTCCTACACTTGCAATGTAGTGGAGTATGAATCTCTTTTTCAGGGTCTAGAGTGGGCAAGGAAAAGAGAAATCAAAGAATTGCAAGTGTTTGGAGACAACAAGTTGATTGTGAACCAAGTGAGGGGTCAAAACTTGACTAAGAACTCCCTACTCAAGTCTTACAAGCATAGGGTGTGGGACCTAATGGAGAGCTTCACTACTTTCAACATCACTTCCATCCTAAGCAAGGAGAACAAGCATGTAGATAAACTAGCAGCAGTTGGTGCTCAGTTTGATATTTCTAAGGGGGTGAGACAGGACAGTAATTAGCACCATTTAAAGGTGATAGTGAAGCCCTCCATACTAGACAATGTCATCAATTGGTAGGTGTTTGACAATGACCAGCAGATAGCACTTTTCTTACAAGAGGAAGCTGAGTTCACTTCTAAGAATCAATCCAAGCTACAGTAGTAGTATGAGGGGTGAATTGTTCAGTTGAAGACCAATAAACTTCCTAAAGGTTTCATCACTCTTGAGAGCATCTTCTATGAAGATGACCAACTCAAGAGCAACAAAGCAATCACGTCAACTAAGAAAGAGAATTATGAAAGGGTAGAGATATTCAAGGATAAGTTGTTTGCACTTGGGAAGGTATGTACCAATGAAGAAAGACATGTTTTCAGTACGTTATGCCAAGAATTAGCTGATGTCTTTGCTTGGGAGTATGGCAATTTTAAGGGGTTTGACCCAAGCTTGGCCCAACACTCCATTGAGCTCGAAGAAGGTGCCAAACCCATTAAGCAAAAACAAAGGCCAATCAATCAAAAGATTGAGCCTCTCATGAGGAAAGAGCTCACCAAGCTGATTGAGTTCAAGATCATATTTCCTATCAAACACTCTTCTTGGCTAGCCAATTGGGTCCCCATTAGGAAGAAGAATGGGGAGATCGGATTGTGTGTTGATTTCAGAGACCTGAATAGAGTCTCATTAAGAGATCATTATCCTCTCCCAACTATGGAGCAGATTCTCTAGATGGTGATAGGTAGTGAATGATTCTCCCTCCTGGATGGGTACTCTAGGTACAATCAAATTCTAGTGTAAGACTACAACTAGTACAAGACAACCTTCAGCACCAAGTGGGGAACTTTTGCCTATAGGAAGATGCCATTCAAACTGTCAAATGTTGGAGCTACCTTCCAATGAGCTATGGATATGGATTTCCAAGGTTTGATAAATGACATTGTTTTAGTTTATCTTGATGATGTGATAGTCTTCTCTAAGGAGGTAGGACAACATCTGAAATACCTGAGGCAAATCTTCAAGAAATATAGAGCGTTTGGCATCTCTCTCAACCCTAAGAAATGTGTGTTTGTTGTCCATGAAGGCAAACTCCTATGCCATGTCATTTCAAAAAAGAGCTTGACCATTGATTCAAAAAGAGTGTATGCCATCTTAGCATTGTCCTTGCCTAAATGCAAGAAGGGCCTATAAACTTTCTTTGGCAAAATAAACTTTATTAGAAGATTTATTCCTAATTTAGCTAAATTGGTCAAGCCACTAACTTCCATGCTGAGGAAGGATGAGACGTTCACATGGATAGCAAGGAGGAGAAAAAGATTCAAAGGCATCAAAAAAGCTATCGCCCAGGCTCCCACCCTGACTAGTCTAGACTTCTCTAAGGATTTCAATCTCTACACCTTTGGCAATAAAGAGGTAATCTATGTTATACTCACTTGAGCAAATGGTGAAAATTTGGAACAACCTCTCACATTTTTTTGCCAAGGCTTAGAAGGCTACAAGATTAGGTACACATATGTTGAGAAGCAAGTGCTTGTAGTCATATGAATCCTAAATAAATTTAGACATATGTTGTCTGACAGCAAGATTCACATCCTGGTGTAAATGATTTCTTATTGAGCCGTGACTTGAATGAGAAAAGGGCAGGGTAGATCACCAAGGTAATGGAGTATGATGTGGAGATCAAGACCACCAAGCTGGTAAGGGAAAGAGGGCTATGTGAACACCTTGCTATAGACTTCAAAGAGTTGAACAAAGACATTTTGATACTCCATGATGAATCTGTAGTAGAAGTACCTACAATCATGAAGAGCTAAGCACAAAACATGGTTCATTTCCTTCAAACTGGTGAGTGTAGAGGTCTTGATAGAACTAAGAGGAGGTATTTCAGGCTCCAATCCCTTCGTTATGTCCTACTTGATGGAGTGTTATTCAGAAAGGACTTTTTAGGGGCACTCTTGAGATGCATTGATTCAGATCAAGTCAACAGGGTATTGTCTGAGTTTCATGATGGACTAGCGGGTGGTCACTTTGCTTCCAAGGCCACAGCTACAACGATTATGAGGTTTGGCTAATTTTGGCCCACTTTGTCCAAAGACACTCATGCTTGGGTAAGGAGATGCCAGAAATGTGCTTTCTTTAATGAGAAGCAATGACTAGTTGTAATGCCTCTGCATCCTATTCAAGTGGAATAGTCATTCATACAATGGAGTTTAGACTTCACAGAGATGATCAACCCTCCTTCTAGTGCTAGCCACAAGTGGGTCTTGACTGCTAAAAATTATTTCATAAGGTGGGTAGAAGCCATCACTTTGAAGGAAGCTAATGAGAGCGTAGTCCTAGACTTATATGAAGGCATAGTGATGAGATTTGGGGTCCCGGCCACAATCATTTCAGATAATGCATTGGCTTTCTTGGGAATAAAGACAAGTGAGTGGGCATTAAGATATGGCATCTATCTCAGCACTTCTTCCAACTAATACCCATAAGGGAATGGGTTAGTTGAGTCCACAAATAAGAACCTAATCAGGATCATTAAAATGATAATGGAGGAAAATCAAAGGACTTGGCATGTCAAGTTGAAGATAACTTTGTAGGCAGACAGGATCACTCCAAAAAGGGTGGTTATAAATTCACCATACACACTTGTGTATGGAAGGGAATCTAGACTTCCTATTTCACTTGAGTTACTAGCCTTGGATCTTACCCACCAGCTGCAATTGGCAAAGAGTGACAGCCTAGAGGTTAGGTATTGTAAACTAATGGAGCTTTAAGAGGCAAGAGACCAAGCCATGGATGCAATGACTAGCCACCAACAACAAACAAAGAAGCATTTTGATAAGATATCTTCATCAAAAGGCTTCTTATAAGGTGACATTATCTTAAAGTGAGAAGAGGATCGAGCCAAACCTAGAAGGTGTTGACACAGTGGATTGCACCTAGGGCAGGACACCTAACTCCCGCCTTCCACACACAACAATGGAAACTCCCCTCTCGCCTATGGGACCAATGAAGCCGGAGGGGAGAGTCTCTAGTTAAGGGCTAGCTCCCTCTGATATATCTCTTAGGCCCTAGTTTCTCCTGCTGCTAACAAATAAATGTAAAAAAAAGGGGGGGATAAAAAGGGAGAGAGAGAGATGGTGAAAATATAACCTAAGCCTAAAAATGAAAAGGTGATACACTAGAAAATGTTGACCCACTCAGCCTGAACATACACTATTCACCAAGAAGAAGTGCCTATACACTTCATCTGACATGGGAAACTCTTCTATTTCAGTGAGTCAGGGGTCCATAGAGATACAAGGAGGAAGGAACTACCAAAGGTGTTCTGACACACACTTTGACAACGTATTCACATGTGCCTATATTCCTGTTGTAAACACTTCTGGCAGACCTAGAAAAAAGAGACTTCATAATGCACTAGACATGTTGTAATCAATTTATGAGAAGCATGAAAGAAAATGACTTAACACAAAAGAAGAACACAAACATATACTTTAAAGTGCAAGTCTAGATAGAGGTAAAAATGCTAAGTCCTGATTCAAGGTAAAAACTAGCAGAGCTCTGCCTTACAAGCCCGAGAGATTTTTGGGCAAAGTTTTGCCTTAAGGCTAAGAGAGTGGATCCTTCTCAAAAGAGAATTTTTACAATATATAGAATAGAGAAAGGGAATTTGGTTCTTTTTGGGAAAGACTTTGGCACTCTTTTTGCAAGCTGGCCCATGTGCGCTCTGAGCCTTGGGAAGAGGGAGCCATGCCTCTTTAATTTGAAAACATGGCCATGCCTCTTTTCTATGAACAAACTACTCTTTCCAGATATTCACACAGTTTGTCCCCTTATAAATGCAATCTATAGAAAGCAGGCTGCACTGCTCACTATTTGCACCGTTTGATGACCATCTAGCAATAACTCGCCTCTCCTCGCCAATTCGATTGCTTTGTCTTTTCCTGCACTTTGTCTTCTTCTTGGTTTCTCTCTTTCTAGCTTCTTCTGGTGGGTCACTGTGTTCTTCGGGCTCTTCTTACTTGCCTTGGCCACTTTCTGTCGATTTCAAATAAGTGACACGTGGCGCATTCCACTGTGAAATGGGAAGGACACATGGCAGCATCCACTTGACTCATGGAAGCTTTAGGCACCCTTTGAAGGTCCTACAGAAGAGGACATGTGTCAGCTTCCACTCTCTTTAACAATTTGTCTGGGGCCCACCATAATTCTCGTGAGACAAAAAAGAGAGACTGCGGGTGTTGACACTTGTTGGCTTCCATCGAGCCTTACAAGGGACACGTGGCACATTCTATTGCTCTTAAAAAAGCATGTCAAAGCCTTATGCAATTGCCACTTGGTGCCTTCCGTGCTCTAGATTTCTTGCTGTAAAATTTAATGTTCGCGGGCCCATTATAGTTTGAAAACCAATGGCTATTTCATCATACTTGACTTTGACGTCCTCGGGCCCGTCACCCCTTGGACTTCTTCAGCTTTCTTGCTTTGGCCTTTTCTGTAGACTACTTTTGTCGATCCTTCCCTTCGGCTTTTGGAAAGTGTCCTTCATTTGGCAAGAGCCCCCTGCAAGGGCACATACCCTTCGAGCGGTCCTTCGGCTCCTCGGTGGGTTTCTTGCTTCGGGCTTTTTCCCTACGAAATTTTTTCTCGCAGATAAAAGTCCATAAGAATTGTTCAGCCGCTTTGCCTTCAAAATTTTTGTCGGATTTTCTTTCCATGGCATTCTTCTGAATTTCTTTGGACTTTTTGTTCGAAGGAATTCCTTCAAATAAAAAGTCCAAAGAAATTCATTCAATGCCTTAGTCTTTTTGCGTGTTCTGAATCCTTCGACTGCCTTCAAAGTGCCCTTTGGGTTTATTGAAAATGACCCTTTTGAAGGGTGCCTTTGCTGACCAAGTGCCCTTCGCAAGGGCACTTTTCCTTCAGGAGGCTCTCTCTGGATTTTTCACATTGAACCACTCCTTTGAACCAACCATTGAACCAATTGATTGAACTGGTTTAATGGTTCAAACGGTTGTTGAACCAAGGCTTCGAACCGAATGTTTAAGCTAAATAGTTGAACCAAGCCTTGAACTAAGTTGACGAACCTTTCGATTGAACTTGCCGATGAACCTTGTGTTGAACTTTGTCGATTGAACATTATGTTGAACCAAGTGATTGAACCATTTGATTGAACTGAAATGATGAACTTTGTTGATGAACTGAGGCTTTAAACTTTGCTGATGAATCGAGGCTTTGAACTTTGTCGATGAACCGAGGTGTTGAATCGGTTCAATGGTTCAACGATTCAAAGATGCTACTTTTTGGAAAGATTATGTCGTTGAACCACTCTTCCAACCTTAAGAAAAAGTGTCTTTGAACCATTTTAGCTCTCTTTCCTTATGAATTTCTTCAGACAAGAGTCTGAAGAAGCTTTATAAAACCTTGCACTCTCTGAACTGGTTCTTCATCTGCTGAAAAACTATACCTGCAGAGTCCGTCGAAATGGACCTGTAGATTCCGTAGAAATTTGAAAGAGTCCATAGAAATTTGCAAGACTTGTGCAAAATCAAAAGTACTGGCTCAGAACAACATGAAAAAGAAGGGGACCGATTTTTTGGCCTGTTGGGCAAAAAATGGTCAACAGAAGGCATACAAAGTTTGATGCCTTGTGGAGTGGCCCATATGTCATCACCCAATGCAAGCAACATAATGCATTCTAACTCTCTAAGTTGGATGGTGAAGAACTACATATCCCAATTGATGAGATATATATTAAACATTGTTACTAACTTTCTCTTATTATCTACATAGTTTCCCTATCTTTTCCTTATTTTCCCTAAGTGCTTTTATGCATGTTTGTAGCTTTTTAAGCCTTGTGTGTGTTTCTTTTACCATTTGGGGTAAATCTTTATTGGGTTTTAGGTTTTTCAAGGTTTTTGCCAACCTTTCAAGCTACATCCTGACTCCATGCCCAATGGACCATTAAGCCTCCAGTCTTCTCAATCATAGCAGTCATGCTTCCCTTGTGAATCACCAAATGTGTTGACCAATTTTGGTCCTATAGGCCAAAATTGGGCACCCCTCTTTCCTTTTCCTTGTAGGGTCTTTTAGCCCAGGTTTTGACAAGTTCATCCCACAGTTGCCTTGTGGGATTTTCTTTGATAGCTCTTTTTCCATGAAAAACTAGGTTTTTTCCTTCTTCTGATTGCCAAGTGTTTTGGGTTCGGCAAGTAAGAGTTTGACTTGAACCCCATTTTGATCTTGAATGCTTAACAGGGCAAGTAGGTTACTTCAAAGGGTCTTTTATCGATATAAAGGACTAAGTTCAAAGGGCCAAGGGTCTTTTACAAAAATTTCAAAGCATAGGTACCCTTGCAAAGGGCACTTAGGTGCCAAACAGGGCCTTTACAATTCTTTCAAAAGGTGACTTAAAGGCTAAGAAGCCCTTGTGGGAGGTAGGAAATTGACAAAATGGACCTTTATAAAAGCTTGAAGGACAACCTTGGGCTCAAGGTATCCTTGCGGAGGGTAGATGGTTGAAGCAAAATGCCAAGGCAGAAAGCTTGAAAAAGATTTGCCCTTTGAGAAACTAGATAGGCCAAGGAGAATTCATTCAGACATTTTGTCTAAAGAAAATCCAAAGAGAAACACCCAAGGAATGAATTTTTTCAGATAAAATGTCTGAAGGAATTCCTTCAAACATTTTGTCTGAAGAAATTCAACAAGTAAAGAAAGTTAAAGAAATTTAGAAGACAAGAGTCTGAAGGGTAGGTGCCTTTTTAGAGGGCACTTGGCCATTAAAAAAGGACCTTTTCATTTTTTTGAAGGGTCACTTTCCCTTCAAAAAGGTCCATTTGCAAAAAATTGAAGGAATTACCAAAGGGGGGTGACAGGCCTGCGAATGTCAAATTCAAGGTAGTAAAATAGCCATTGGTTTAGAAATGAGATGATAGGCCCATGGATGTTAAATTCAAAGTGATGGGTTAGTCATTGGGGAGAAGCCAAATATAAATTCTTTCAAACAAAATGTTTGAAACAATTCCTTCAGACATTTTGTCTGAAAGAACTCATAAGCGAAGGCCTAAAGGGTTGTCAAAGGAGGGCTTAAAAAGTGGTAAGCACAAAGGAAGAATTCCCTCGGGCAAAATGTCCAAAGGAATTCCTTTGAACATTTTGCTCGAAGAAATTTGAAGGCCCGAAAGCCCAAAGGAAGACTCAGTGATCCACCGAGGAAGGATCCCAAGAGAAAAAAGATAGCCCTGAGAGCCTGAATTGCCAAGAAAAGGACAAGAAATAGAAAGAAAAGAGAAAAATAGAATGGGTAACCCAAAACATAGCCACACATATATAAGATAAATGCTCAGAATGCTCTAGGTGGCATAGCAAATCACGTGTAGGGATGAACCATACCAGGCCAGGTGGCACAGGAATCATCATCAGGAGAAGTAAATGCTTTTAGGTGGAATAGTCTCTACCGATTAGCCATTAAGTGAGTTGGTTGAAAACATTCAAGGGAGTAGCTTGTGTTTCCTTGTTTGGACATTAATGAGTAGCCAACTGCAAGATCATTCAAGAGATCATGGCCCAAAACATGAAGGGGGATGGCCTTGTCAGTTGATGAGAGAAGTGACCCATGCCCTTGTAGGCCTAGACAACAAATTCAATATCTAAAGCACCTATAACATGGATTTTATAGGTACATTTAAGGAGAGATAACCACAACATGGGCTAATACTTCATTTTAGGAGTGTTTAATGTAGCATGGACCTCATTCCCTTGACTGGTCAATGACATTTTTCCAAAGTTTTCTATATATTGTAACTTCTCAATTTTTAGAAAGGATCTCTTAGCTTTGTATGGCGAAGCCCAAAAGAAATTTACCTTTAATCAAAAGAAGTGTTTTACCTCCATTTGATCTTGCACTTTTGCATATGTCTATGTATTGTTTTATGTTCAATCATTTCTTCTAATACTTTAATAAGTCTATGCCATTATATCTTGTGTATTGCAACTTATTATTTGCTGGTCAACAAGAAGTGTTCAGATTGAAGTATAGGTGCAGGCGAGAAACTGTCTAACAGCATGGCTTTAGAACACCTCTAGTAGGTTTTTCCTCCTTATACCTGCATAAAACCCCTTGTTGAAGCATTGATGCAGTTAGTTTCTCATTCAAATAAAGTGTCTATTTGCTCCTTTTGGTGCAAAGTGTAGGTAAAGCTGAGCAAACCAATCAGTTTTAGTGTATCACCACTTTAGTTAGGTTCTATTTTATAGTATCTTCTCTCTTTTCACCCCACCCATTATTAGCAGTAGAGTTTCAGGGCCTCAAGGTGCATCAAGGGGAGCTAACCCCTAATCTAGAGATTCATTCACCAGTTTTGCCACCCACAGCAAGAGAAATGTCTCCATTATGTCGCATGGAAGAAGGGAGCTAAGTTTCCTTTCAAAGGGTGCAATCCACATCATCATCAACATACATATATGGCAAAAGACTACTAGTTTCTCATTAAAATCTACTAGTACTAGCTCATGAACCATCAACCATTACAATGATATGCGATATTATTGGTCTTAGATCTATTTGGTATTCAAACCTATATGCCTATTTACATGACCATGTTTTACCATCAGACTTATCCTAAAAACAAACCAAAGCCTTCATCCACAATTCCCAATGTTATACATTACTTGAACCAACCCTATATCACCATAGTTTCGATGGAACTTTGCTTCATTATTTACCTTTGACAAAATTTACACTAGCATTACAAAATTTTCATGAAGGGGTATGTGGTGCCCACGCCAGTGGGGTTATCATGTCTAAAAATCTCTTGTATACTAGGTATTATTAGCCAATGATGGATGTGGATGCAGCTACATATGTGAAAAGATGTGATAAATGTCAACGACATGCCAATCTGATACATGCCGTAGCCAAGACTTTGAAACCAATGTTGACACTATGACCATTTACTACATGGGGCCTTGATCTTATTGGGAAGATAAACCCCACCTCATCTGATGGCCATAAACATATCCTTACTACCACATAATATTTCACTAAGTGGGTTGAAGATATACCCCTCACATGATTGGAAAGCAAATTTCTAAATTAATCTTCCACCATTTCATTTATTGCTACGGTATCCCTTTCGACATTATATCGGATTATGGCAAATCATTCAAAAAAAAGGATGTTGAATCACTATGTGTTGAGTATATGATTAATCCACATTTTTATATAGCATATTACCCTAAAGGTAATGGCCAGGTAGAAGCATCAAACAAAACCATTGTCAACATCTTTAAAAAGATTATCAATGATGCCAAACATAATTGGTACTTTCAGATAATTTACGCTCTCTAGGCATACTGTACCAATCACCGCACTCCCATAGGTGCCACTTCATACTCACTTATTTATGGCACTAAGGCCATTCTTTCCATTGAGGTTGAGTTACCTTCTTTAAGCATCTCTTTGAAGCATGTTCTGGATGATGAAGACTATCGAGTAGCTCACCTACAAGAGCTAGAATTACTTGATGAGAAATACATGGATGCAATAAATAATTTGCAAGCATATCAAAACCAAATTTATGGCCACTACAATCAGCATGCGAAACACAAAAACTTTGAACTTGGTGATGTTATCCTCAAAGAGAACCAAAAGAATACCATAACCAAAAAGAAGCATAAAGGCAAGTTCAAATCCAACTAGGGAGATCCCTTCATCACTATTGTACACTATGGCATAGGAGAATATAGGCTCACCATACCAATCAAGGATGAACTTGATGAGCCTATGAACATTATACACCTCAAGTAGTACTACACTTGAGTGACTTGGTGTATTGTCTATGAGGATCATTTCAAGTTGTACCATATTATCAATATTCTTCTTTATACTATACAATCAGTCTATCACTTTGCCTATCACTTATCCATCCTACCATTCTATTCTATCAACTTAACATGTTTTGATCACTCCCCACCTATTTCATTTGACCTTGGTTCATCCATTAGTTTCACTCTTTCAACATGAAAAATAAGATCAATTTCAATAGTTGTTTCAAGAATTCCAAACAAAGGTAGTAGTTTTGAGCAGTATGATAAATTTTTTGGAAGTTGCATCCTTCATTTCTTGTTTAGTTATAATCATGTTTGCTTATGGGAGCCTGATTATATCTGCCTACATGGGCAAATCAATGTCTCATCAATCTTGCTACCAATTATAAATGCCTATAGGAAAATTAGTATCATTAATCTGATCTATTGTATCCTAGTTATAACCACTTATGGGCAAACTAGGGGTAAAATATGTTTATTGTGCCTTGGCATACAAACTAGCCATTCTTATGCCATACTATGTCACTATGACAACTATGCCTATTTTGTTTGAATTGGCTACTACACTAGATAGATTCCTCCATTGTAAGCTGGAACTATTGTGACCTGAGGCCATTTTAGGACTATGTGGGCCATGATCAATACTTGATGAGGTTAGTTTAGTCCCCCTTTGCCATTACACTCTCATCATTTTGTGAGCTTGAACCGTTTAGTATCTCATTCTTCTCGATTGAGTTGAGATATCCCAAAATTCAAAAAACATTTGTAACATTGATTTAGAAAAACCAAAAACATTGATCACTTTTTTGCCTTAAGGATTATGGGAACCCTCACTATGTCACAAGAAATCACTTGTCACTTAGTTTCCTCATATGTTTTGGCCTTTTATCCCACGCTCTCACCATTTTGTGAGTTCATTCATATTATTCTATCACATTCATCATGTTTTTTTCCCATCATTTTCTTTTATCCCATTTCCTAGGAGAACTACATTCGACCTGAAGTTTTTTGGATATTACGTCCATAAAACTATGTAGGTAGCATCCACTTGCTTAGTGAATATGGAGACAACTCGACCACCCCCTTTTTTTTCTTACAATCCCCCATATTTGTTTATTTGTGAAGTTATCACCTATCTTCTAGGGGTAATGTTCACCATCTTGTTTGTGGCATGTTATTTGTACAAACATTATGACTAACTATCAGTTGTTTATTTATTTTTATTCATGTTTTGTTTGTTTGATTTTTTATGTGCATGTTTGTTTGCTTTAGGTACTATAACCTTACTTCAAGTCTATGTGCATTCATTGGGTGATTCCTTGTGCACTATTCTTCAATCCATCCATATTCATACATCAACATTATCATCATGGTTTTTATCATTGATGCATTATTTTCCTTTGAGTATTGGATAATGGGAGTAAATCCTTATACATATTTTGATCAAGTCCTTATGGTGTTCTATCATGATGCCTACTATTATGTGTTATAACAAAAATCAGCTTAAAGAAGTCTACACGACAAATGCAATAATAATATCTCCTTGGCACTAGCTTCAACAACAAACCTGGCCTCATCCAAATCATATCCCAAATAGAGTAATTAAATAATGCAATAATTGTCCTCTTTGTTAGATTGAGTGAGCATCTCCCTACTAGCAGGCTGCCTAGTTCATTTTTCTCCTCTATATCAATTAGACATCATCATATTTGTCATTATCATTTCATATCACATTTTCCACTCTCAGGGTTCAATGATTATAACTGTCTATGGAAAATCATTGCACACCATCCCACTTGCATTCTCAATGATTCTAACCACCTTTGGAGAAATCATTGTGTTATCACCAATTTGAGGGTTAATGATTATACCTACATTTGGTCAAATCATTCATTTTCTTTCACCCAACATGAGCTTGTTTGTCATAATCAGGATATTAATGATTATAACCACCTATGGGCAAATCATTGTATATTATCCCACCTGCATTCTCAATGATTATAACTGCCTTTGGGCAAATCATTATGTTATCATATCATGTTTGCCACTATCGAGGTAAAATGCTTATAATTGCCTTTGGGCAAACCATTGTACACCATCCCACTTGAATTCTCAATGATTCTACCCACATTTGGGAAAATCATTATTTTTCCATCTATTTGGTCCACTCATTTCCTTCTTTCAAGGGACCATTTGTTGACCCCTTTTGCCAACCGCTCTCTCAAGGGGGTAACTATAGTTCATTCATTTTCACTGAAGTAGTAAGCACATAACATTTTTATTCTTTAAGAAGATGTTACTATGCTTACAACGTGCAATGCCTTCCCAAATACGGGAAAACTATAGACTTCTAAAAGTGGCCACCAATGGCTTTATACCAGACTTTGGATCAATTCTTACCAACCTTTGCACATCTAGCCTAAGAATTTCCAAGCGTCTCAAATTTGGCTTCATAAAATACAAATTAGCTTAAAAATTAATTAAATAGAGCAAATGCCCAAATAAATTTAATCAAAACTTGGGAAATATTCAAAGGTATAAAAGGGATTAATTAACATGCAAATCCTGATAAAATCCTAATTGAATTTGTCCATGAGCAATTAAATGAATTATCAAAAAGGCAATTCAAAAATCAAAGAATATCCTAGGTTTTCATCATAAGCTTTTGTGAGTTGTCCAAAATCCAAAATATCTCAAAGCACACCTATTCCATGCTAATCATGAGGTTTGGACACCTTTTAACTCTACTAGAGTTAATTAAGCAAGCCTAGGTTAGGATTTAACCCATTCCAAGCCCTTTGCTAAACCTATAAATACAAGCCTAGACCTCTTCATTTAAAGAGCTTGGACATACTAAAGTTATAATGTAGGATTTAGGGCATGAAGCAAACATAGTTTTATGATGCGAAAAATGAGATAAGCCAATCCATTTCAAGATATATCAAAGCCAAAGCATAAGCCAACAATGGTGCCAAAAGGAGATGGAGATAACCAAGCCCCATTGATAAAGACTTATTAAGCACAATTCAAACAAGCCAAATGAAGAAACCTCTTGGAGCATTCCAGAAATTGGTAAGGAATTGTGTGAGTTCTTTCCATTTTTAGTTGTCCATTTCTCATTTATGTTTCTTCACCATACTCCTCCCTTTGATCTAGGCAAGATAGTGTTATGCATGTTAGTGTGTTTATTTTCATTTTGATTGATTTTCATTATGAAGCTAGCATATGATCCAATCACCCTTCTTAGATTCCTTGATCATAATTGGAATGAAAATAGGGAAGTTTTGATCAATTGAATGCTTGATAAAGTGATTTTGATAAGTGCCTTGATCTATTTAGTTTTATTGTTAGGTGAAGAATGATTGAGGGTTGATATTGTGTTTATATCAATCTTGTCAGGAGATAATTTGCATTAAAGCATGTTTCATTTGCAAATTAGATGATTTTAAGGCACTAGACACTTACATCAGGGCAAGACCGTAACATCGATGCTATTATCTATCCCAAACGCTAGTGTATAGGGAGTAGTAAAATAGGTAAAGGATCAGAACTTGTCGAAGTGTAAGATAAATACATTTTAAGCATTCTAAGCAAGATAGGAGTCTGTGTCATCAATATAAGACTAGTCAAACTAATATATAGGCAAAGGGGCACAAGATAGAGTAGATGTGAGGATCACAAAAGCAAGACATGTGTATGATTAAGATAAACAACCAAGGTCTGAACTTGCCAAGTGTACAAGACTGAGGTGCTACATAATCATAAAATATTATCTACATTCCACCCCTTTAATATAGTAATGAAATTACTAGTGTAAAGGAAAGGAATAAGTACTTAGGTGTGTATGCACACCTTATCTTTGTTTGAGTTGAATTTGAGTGTTTTTTTGGAGACTGGCCTGCAACCAAGAGCATGTTATAGTTTATAATTGATGCATATAATCTGGGTTAAAAGTACTTGAAATAGATTCAAATTGAAAAAGCAAGGTTTAGGAGTACATATGTGTTTCAATGTAACCACCTTGCCTATTAGCAAGTTGTTTTGTAAAATATGTATCATTCTAAGGCTCTAAAAATAAGAGTAGGATAATTATTGATAAATCTTTAAGGTGCATATATCCAAGGAGATAGAGATAGGGATATTGGAAGGCACATGCCCCCAACTTTGGAGGTAAAGTGAGTTACCACCTAGAAATTGAGATTAGCTCAATTGTGTAACCCAATGATACTTATAACCTGGTGAGGTTGGTTGATATAATTAGATCCAACCTAAAAACTTGGCAAGATTTAGCGATTTGATCACCTCAACCATCCCAAAATGTGAACCAAATACTGTAGTAGATTGGTTTAATAAAGTTCATAAAAGTCTGTGAGGTATTACTACATGTAATGGTTTTGGAATTTTATTTTATTTGAATTTTAAAATATTAGACATATGCTACATAACATATTCACCTTAGATATGTCTCATACTAAAATTGTGTATAACAATGGTACCAATGTATAGAATTCTTCCATGACTATGAATCTAAATCATATAACTGTGTGTTTTGGCCAATTCAAATAACTATGTAAGTGTGTACAAAATGCTTCTAAAGTATGCCTCCATTATATATGGAGAAATATGAAAACCTAATATAAGTAACAATATGGAGGACATGTTTCTAAAACATGCCCCCACTATAAACTGGAGATGTTGAATACAGAATAGGTGTGGAGAGCATGCTTCTAAAGCATGTCCCCATCGAATATGGAAACTATGAATGCATGGAATCCATGTCCATATGACATTCCCAAAATAATATTCCCCCACTTTGAGGTGAATTAAAAATATGAATTGAGAGTTACCTCACCTCAAAAGGGTAAGATAATTGTAAAATTTGTAAATGTAATCATGTAGCATATAGAAGAATGTGCATAGGTAAATGTATCATTGAAGTGCATAAAACCAATGTGATCACATGTAGGACTAAGATGCATGATAAATATCATGGATACATCTAGATAGTAATAGTATAAGTTCAACAAGCAAGGAAGCACACACATAAGAGAACTCAAAATCAAGTCAACTAACAAAGGTCTTAGGAGACCACAAACAAGGGGCATGTCCAAATGCTGCAAAATTGAATGGACATGACTTAGTTAAATGTCCAATACTCATAAGTACCTAGAATCACATATATGTGTATTCCTATATCACATCCGAGTAGAAGTGTGACACAAATGTGTATGTAGGAGTAACTAAGTATATCATCCATCAATATGGAAGTAACACTTGGATGCCAAGGAACCAATATAACATTTATGTGTCGAAAGTGTTTTTGGATTTTCGAATGTTTTTTTACTTTTTTGGTATTTTTGGAATTTTTGAAATGGAAAGACTCTCCTATGATGCCATCTAATGGACAGTCGTAGATATCTCCCCATTGTGAACCTAGTGTAAAAATTTGTGACTATGGTATTTGTGATACTTTGTGTATGTAAAGTTATGATCATTTACCTATTTTGCTACTCCTTGGACACTAACATTTGGGATCTATAATAATGTTGACATTACTATCCTACCCTAGTGCAAGTGTCTAATGCCCTAAAGTCATCCAATTTACAAATAAAACATATTCTAATGGTTGACCTAAGTAATTTAATGTGAATTATCTCCTGATAGGGTTGGTATAAATACAATATCAACCCTCATTCATTACTCACTTAGTAATCAAACCAAATATACTAAGGCACTTTATTAAGCATTTAATTGATCAAAGCTTCCTTATTTCCATATCAGTCATAGGTATATGACATCTACAAGTTTGAAGTACTAAATGAGTAGTCATAAGGTCTTATTTTCCAAGGTACAAGTTAGGTCACTATTGAACTTGATTTACACACATTACATGATTCACACATAAGCCAACATGTAGAGGAGAATCACATGAGTCTAAGGACCTCTTTTAGAATATTGGCTATGTAGATAACATCCTTTGACAATGGGGTCATTTGGGTTAGCTCAATGTCATGTACCCATTAACCCATTTTCCCCCAAGGTCACATTGAAGATGGAAAGCTATGGGTTTACCATTCCATAAGGAATAATAGTCCATGACCTAGATCTAAATGCACCAGAGTGAAGGTGAAGAAAAACCCAGAAGCATCCAGGTGGTCACATCTTGTTTCAACAAATATTCCATCCAAGACACTATCATTGAACCCAAATAATAGCATCGACACAACTGTCCTAGGCTGACACAATTGTCTAGATAGCCAGAGGCACCAGATCCATAATCTAACAATTATTCTAGAACTATCTTCCTACCTTCTTTAAACTTGTTCTATATCTAAATCTAGATCAATATTAGCATTAGAACAAGCTAAGTACATCACTTCTTTGTCATTTTCTATATCTAACATAGTTGTACTTTTCATTAATAGCTTGTCTCAATTTATAAATTTACCTTATGGTATATCTGAGTTTAGCATTTAATTGGCCTATTGTAGATTTAATATCCACCCTTGTGCCCTATCATTTCTATATTTTTAACCCTATCTTCCCATGTAGGATAAACATCTAAAATTAGGGTTAAACAACATGAGAATTACAAGCTTCAATCTTATCCCTAACTATGAATCCTTTAGATAGATTTGAAACATAAGATCTAATACTAGTTACCTAATTAATTTTAGAAGAATTTCATAATATAGCACACTAGGAATTATTGAATTATCTCTCAAGAACAAAACAAAGATATAAACTTGTATTTTACATAGCACTAGGAATTATTTATCAAGAAAAATAAAAATATAAACTTGTATTTCAAATCAGTAAAACATACAATTATCTAACATACCACTATGACTTTTCCAAGTGAATCCTTAAATGTCTCCCTAAAACTTTCCATAAAATCTATCTGCACTTGAATGGTCAACCTTCCCTTGAGAGGAGGCATGTTATTACACCCCAATGAAATATAATCTCAATTTCTCCTTCCTTCCTTGTTAATATACACCATATCTAGATTCATATCCACTTCTTGCAAAACCCACCTAGGCAAAGGAAAACTAAAAACATAAAATAAATCAATTATAACTAAGTTGAAATTACAATAAATGTGAATGGTAACTAGAATAAAATGATATATGAGAAAATTTTACTTGCAAGTGTTGCCAGTGTTGCCTCTGCTTTAGTGAAAGGACATAATGCCCTAAAGTTTCAAACCATGGTTTCTGACCATGTCAATGAGATATATATAGCCATACCAATCATATTATCGAGGCTCAACCTTCCCAACCAAACCCCATCACACATCCACCATGATGCTTCTCACTCTTGCACTCTTTAAGGCTAAAATGTTGACATTCATCGCACACTTTATGTTCAAGCTACCATTGAAATTTACAGTATCTAAAGGCAATGTTACATATACAAACACTCCTTTAATAATCTTGAAAGGGATTTCACTAGGAATTTCATGGACTGAATTTTCATCAGGCTACATTTTATAGGTTTTACATGTCTTTAATTGCCTTAAAGATCTCAAGCAATTTACTTTGTAGGTATTTTTACAAACTAAAGTAGTACTAGCCAATGATGATAGCTTTTGACTTGATGTATGCCTCCAGGTTACAAGATACTACCCATCTGAATCAGATGATAAACTCTTACCAAAAATCTTGTTAATAAGAGACTCAATAGTGAAAGAGGAAGACCACATTAATGTCACAATATAAATCAACCAAACTACTCAAATCCCCATGCAAAAAAGGGTAGGAACTTGACTCTTATAACAAAAAGGTTGAAATTTGAATAACTTGGAGCCAAAATGTTTACATTTGAATAACTTGGATATGAAAGATTAAAAATTGAATAGCTTAGAGCCAAAAGGTAAAAATTTGAATACCTTGGAGCCAAAAGTTGGAACTAAAAGGTTAGCATTTAAATATGATTCGCACCCAAAAATAGATGAAAATGATGTAATGTTTTTCAAAATGAATTTAATTTTGAATATGATGATATATGACAGATCCCTGAATCAATTATCTTTGGCTCATAACGTATCAATAACTAGAATGAATACCTGCCCCATCTATAGATATAGCACTCATAGACTAAATATACTTAAATAAATCTATATAAATGGTTCATTGGCTAGTTATACTCGAACTTACAATATAGAGAAGAAGTAGGTGGAGGACAATCGTATCATACTAGGAGATAAATTATGGGTCAGGGTAGATGCATATATATTTTTATTATTTATCTAAATAATAATAAGACCTTTATTTGGATGTATAGGTTATTGTTGACAATTTTGCCCCAAAGGGCAAAATTTCACCCCTACTATTTGTAACTTTGCTATGGTGCCAATTTTGTCTTGTGAATCAGTTTTGGGGTCCTTAAATGTGCATCTATAGCCAAGTATAAGCCAAAGTGGTCATCTACAGCTAGGTGAAGTTTAGTCATTAAGAGGTTTCCAAGGAGCTTTCTTGATTATAACCAATGCAATGTACAAATACAACCATGCAAATGATGATGAAAAGGTCTCTTACGGCCATGTAAAATTTTATGGACTCCTACAACCATCATATAGAGCATACAATTCATTCAAAAGGAGGACACATGCAACAGTTGTAATAGGGTTTTTATCCTTCTAAAAATTTCATCTACAGTAGTTTGAAAGGGTTTTTCCCCTCTTCTAAGCATCACGTACAACCAAAATCCAAGACATACAAGTTGTAAGTTCATTTATTTTGTCTTCCCAAGGATTTTTTTGAGCTATAAGAGGTGGACTATTTCTTCAAACATTTTGTCTAAGAGAAAGAGATCTCAAAGGACTGTGTAAAATTCTAAAAAAAATGACTAAGTGGCATTTGTGCAAAGTTTATTTCCTTTAGACAATTAATTGGAAGGAAATCAAGAGACAAGAATCCGTAGAAGGGTGTCAGACAATAAGTCTGAAAGAATCCGAGCACATTTTTTTGAAAGGCCATTTCATAGTCAGAGGGATATTGTCAAAGTTTATTTCTTTTGGACTTTTGTCCGAAGGAAAGGGAAAAGCACAGTTGAAAAGACTTGAAGGGCACCTGCCCTTCGGGAAGGTCCAATTCAAAAGTCCCAAAGGGTATGTACCCTTTGGGTTGGTTCACTTTATGTTTCTAAGGACATAGATAATTCATTTGAAGGACAGTTTTAAAAATCCTAACTGACCTTAAAAAAGCTTAGGTGCCCTTCAAAAAGCTCGGGTGCCCTCCAAAAAGCTCGAGTGCCCTTCAAAAAACTTGAAGAAATATAAACAAAGGAAAGAAAATAAAGAAGGAAGGAATCCTTTAAACTTTTTGTCTAAAGGATTCCTTTGAAAAAGAGAATACAATAAGAAAAATTTGAAAGAAATGAATAAATTAAAGGGACTCTAGACATTCTTTCTAAAGGAAATAAAACCAAAGAACAAATTCGTAGACATAACGCTAATAAACATGAATTCCTTCGAAAAGGGAAAGGATGTAAGTGCCAAGGGAAGATCTTAAGACAATTCCTATGGACATTTTGTTCACGAGAAAATTGAAAGAACAAAAGCCCGAAATAAATAATTGACAAAGACTGAGATAAATGAATAGAAAAATACACAGGCAAATAACGAAGGAAAAATACACATAGGAAAATCATGGATATCTGTCCAGACATGCATGAATAGAAAAGTTCAGAACCAAGTCAAGCTCAGAAGAATAAACTCATGGATTTCATGGAAGGGAAGATTCATGGAAAAGACAAATATAGATGGTGAACATGCCTAAATAGTCCAAGAATATAATAGCATGCAACAACCATGAACAAGAATAGACACGTCCAAATTTGATCGTTCTAACACGTCACCTTTAGTTCTTATACAGAATCTTGCTTTGCAAGAAGACTCGAGTAGTGTAATGGTGGAAGGCTTAAACAAAAGAAATTTCATGCACAGACTCTCATTTGTCTCAAAGCTTGAAATGTTTTGACAGTTCAAACATAATTTTTAATTTGGCATTTACATTGATTTCATGTAAAGGGGAGACTTTCAAACGTTCCAACAGTTCGAGTGGATTTGACTACTCTTGTTTTAGAGTTGACTCATTTTCAAGTCAAGACATCTATTCGTAGATTTCATGCATCCAAAGCTTGTCTTCTTCTTCTTCTTTCAATGCAAGGATTTTTCATGTAAGAGAAAATAGACTTTTGTAAAGGCTGAGTTGGCTTGAGTTTACTCCCTCTCTATTTTTCAACGCCAATCTCTTGGATTTTTGTAATTTTCTATATTAATGGCTTTCAGCCTTGTAAAAATGATCCCTCTTTTGGTAAAAAAACTTCTGCCAAAGTTTGTGTCATAACCTTTTTCAAAATTAATAAGAAGAGGACTATGTTTTTTCAATTTCCAGTAGCTGGTATAGTGTACTTTTGTTATAGATTTGCCTAACTGAAAGATTTTCCTTCTTCCTTGTCAAATCTAGATTCGTACTTAATTATTAGTTGGTCATTTATGGAGGTCATATTCTATGTTTGAACATCTTTGCTGAGTTTATAGTAGATATTATTGGTTGTTTAGTGCCTTTCATCAGGTCTATTTTTCCAGTTCCCTCAATCTTAGATCATTAGATTAAACATTTTCATGAAATACTTATGTGTATTGATCAATTGGAGTTGAAGTTTTGTCTCTTCCTTGCCTAAATCAATGTTATGAGAATCTCAATTTGAGTGGATCAAGGGAATTATGTATATCACCATTTTAGCTAGGATTTCCTTTCAAGTTCTTTCTCCCCTTTTCCCCAGGCAATTTGTAGCATAGAAGTTGAGATCCTCATAGATACATCTTATAGGAACTAGCATTCTCTAGATTTTCTTCTCATCATTGAGGCACCCACCCTCGTGAGAAAATCCTATTGTTTCAACTGGAGTGAGGATTAGCCATTTCAGCACATCTTCGATTCAGGGTGCAACTCTAGGTTGACAATAGTTACTTTGACCAAAAGCACACAAATACTTATGTATACTTAAATAATAATAAATTAATTGTAATTAGAGAATCACTTCACCATAAGGTCACAACCATTGGAATTTATCTAATAATTTTTCCCCTTCTCATATTATTGTTTATATTTCTTTCTCCCTCTTGAACTATATTATCATATGAAGGGCAATGTTGAGTAGATAAGCGTCATCATGATTTAGATATGACAAGCAGTGTCAACCATTTTTTATCCTCGAATCCAAGTTTTCATTTGAGTTTCTAGTGGGTTAAGAAATTTAATATTGTTTATCTCACCATTAACATTTAAAATGATGTATCTCATGAATGGTTGTTGGTTCAACTAGTGAAATTATTTGGCTCACAAAGAGCCCATTAGGGATCAATTTTTGTTGTTAGCAAAACTTGACACAATATAAGGGATGAGGTTGGGATCATGCCCCAAATAAATTTGGCAAAATGGATACCCCTTTATAGACACTATGTTATGTATTATATGGCACCTCAGTCTTGTACATTGGGCAAACTCAAAACTTGAATGTTTTTCCTAGTTCTGGACCTTTCCCACTTTCAAAAGTCTTGCATCTGCTCTATCTTGTACCCCTTGGCTTATCTCTTGGTCTAACTAGTATTATATTGATGACCCAGACCTTCTATCTTGGCCAAAATGATTAAAAGCTACTTATCTTCCACCTCTGCAAGTTCTGAGTCTATACCTACTTTCTTACTCCCTATACACTAGTGTCCTGGATAGACACCTACATTGACATAACTGTCCTACTCTGATGGAAGTGTCCAGTGCTCTAAAGTCATCTAATTTGCAAATGAAACATATGATAATGGTCTACCTAAGTGATTTAATGTGAGTTACTTCTCCAAAGTGATTGATATACATACAAGATCAACCCTCATTCATACCTCACCTAGCACAAACCAAGGCAACCTATCAAAAGCATTCAATCAAACAATCAATAAAGCAAAGCTTCCCCATTTTCTCCTATTTTTGTATCAATAATAGTGACAACACATACATAGGTTTGAAGTACTAAAACATCAACTTAAGATACCGATTTTCCAAGTTGCAAGCTAAGTCACTGTTGTACTTACTTTTCACATAGTACATGATTCACACAGAATCTAACACGTAGGGGAGAACTACATCAGTCTAAGGCCCTCAGGAGTATTGGTTATATAGGCAACACTCATTGATAGAGGGGTCTTTGGGGTTAGCTTGACATCATGTGCCCACTAACCTATTTTTTCTCAAGGTTACTACAAAAAATAAAGAACTAGGGTTTTAAAATTTCATAAGGAGTGATAGTCCATGACCCAATTCTAAATCCGACAGAGTGAAGGCAAAGACAAATCAGAAGCATACAGGTCATTGCATCTTTATCTAATAGGTATTTCATAAAAGACACCTACATCAAGTTTAGACAATAACATCAATGTAACCATCTAAGGTTGATGCTATTGTCTGCAGTTCTAGAGGCACTCAATCCAAAATTTGGTGATTGTTCTAGAATCCTCTTCTAAAATGCTTCCTGCATGTTCCAGATCTAAAATTGTGTCAACATCAAAACTAATTAAGTACATTACTTCTTTATCATTTCCATATATAACATAGTCATACATACTATTTTTAGCCTATCTCAATTTAATGAAATTCAGTATATATTTATTTGAGTCTAGCATCCAATTGACCTGCTCTAGAGATAGTCTACCATCCTTGTGCCCCAAGCTATCTCTACTCCTTTAACCATAGATAACTCCAATATAGATCTTTTTAGGGTTAAACAATTTGTGAACTCAGCTTATGAGATTAAAAACCCTATCTAATTTAGGGTTTTTTGTCTCTTTTTTCTGAAACACATTCTATTTTTTAATTAATCCTAAAAACATAGTGTTCAAAGTTGTAAAGAATCAAATCTTCGCTTTTTTATACAATCTTGTTAGTTATGGATATAATTGTTAAGTATTCATGTTCCAATACTTTATAGTGGTCATTACTTGTTATATCTCATGCCTAATTCAATTAGTTTGATCGATAAGGGGTTCTAAACTTGCATTCTTGCATACTCCGTGTTCTAATGCTTACATTGAGCTTTTACATATTAATACAAAATGCCAAAGGGAGTGCATGAAAGAATCATCCTCCCCATGTCATATTACCACCAAATTTAAGGATATTATTATCAAAACTTTACTTTTGGATTTGCTATGTCACTCATCCCATTATAAAGATGTCCTTTTGGATGCATTGCATATGACCATACTCCCTTGTAATGTCAAACCACCATATGTGGCCTCTTTCTTAAATTCCATCAAGTGGATTGAGCATAATATATCCTTTGAAAAAGAGGATTTATCACCTCAACGTCTATCAATAGTTATTTACCACTCTACATCCAGGTGTGTGTTTGCATGATAAAATGAGTTCTTGTAGACAATGGTTCAAGAATCAACATTTGTAACATATCCTTTATTTCCTTAATTAGCATTGGATCTTTAGATTTAGGACCATCTAATATGGGTATCAAGGGATTTGATAGTATTTCATGACAAGTTTTGGGATAAATAACATTAAATATTATCGTGGGCCCTCATACATTACCTACTTTATGCTAAGTTATGTCAAATGATTTGAACTATAACATTCTCTTATAAAGGCCTTAGATACATGAGATATATGTCATCCCCTCTATGTTGCATGCATTCTTAAAGTTTAGTCATCAGGTATTCATTTACACATGTCCAATGGATACTAATTCCTTCAAAGATTGTGTAATGGTGTAACAAACCAATAATACTACACCGCCATCCTATAATCCTGATTTTGATTCTCGGTATTTGCTCAAATATGGGTACAAGGGACAAGGGTTAGTTAAAAATTAGCAAGGCACAACTCAACCCATTTCTCTTGTAAATAATACAAACTGGCAAGGTTTGGGTTTTTCTGAAAAAATTACAAGACATAGGCATATCTCTCACAGTACAACTTATTTTAGAAAGGCCAAAATAGAATGTATTAAAACCTCTAAAACTAAGATCCAAGTGATCAATTGTCATCTAATTGATGAGGGTGCTTTCCCCAAAATTTTGACACTATATGTGTTCTCCATTGATGAATCATTATTAGAGTACTTAGGGGCATATGAGTATTCTCCTTCCTTCTATCATAAGAATAGATTTTCTCGTGCCACATTTGCTCATGTTTACTTTGGTGAGGGCAATGATACCATTTATCATAGAGAATTCTACTTTGTTAAACAAAAAAATAGTCAAATATAACTTTTGAATGAATAAGGACCCTCAACCAATTTTACTTGCAAAAATGATGCAGGATGATGAAGGAAAAATTTATCGACAGGTCTTCCATGATTTTCCCAAGCTCTTTGCTTGGGCTTATTCAAATATGCCCAGGATTGATCCATCAGTCACAATGCATAACATATTATTGTACCCAAATGCAAAACCGATAAAATAAAAAAAATAAAAAATGCATCGTAAAGTGGCATTATTGGTAAAAGATGATATTTAAAATATTTTAAGCATCGGCTTTATAAGAGCCATTTGACATTCTGATTAGGTGTCCAACATTGTCCTTGTTACAAAACCAATGGTAAAATTTTTTGTTACAGTGATTACCATGATTTAAACAAGGCCTATTTTAAAGATGATTTTCCATTACCTAATATTGACAGGATTGTAGATTCTACAACTATATATGAGACATTTTCATTTATGGATGGATTTACAGGATATAACCAAAACAAAATTAACCCCACAAATTAAGAAAAGGCTGCATTTACCACTCCTTGGGGTAAATTTTGTTATACAGTCATGTCTTTTGGATTAAAAAATGTAAGAGCCACATATCACAGGGTCATGACTCGTATATTTCATGATTTTATACACCAAATTGTTGCAACTTATGTTGATGATTTACTCATAAAATCCAAACATCACCAGGACCACACCACTGATTTGAGAAAAATATTTGAATGCTTGTGAAAGTTTAATATTCAATTAAATCCAAAAAAATGTGTCTTCGGGGATCTTCAAGAAAGCTCTTAGGATAAATTATTTTTCAAAAACGCATTGAGATTGATCCAAAAAAAGTAAAATCCATTATAAAAATGTCATCACCAACCAATCTAAAATAATTGTGATGTTTGCAGGGCCGAGTTCAGGCTATTCGACATTTCATTATTCAGTTGACTGAAAAAATAATTCTTTTCATGTGTTTGCTAAAAAAGGACATAAAATTAAAATCGGATGATGTGTGTCAACAAAGTTTTGATAAAATCAAATCATGTTTATCAAACCCACCAGTACTCATGCTTCCTATTCTAGATAAACCAATACTTTACATATCGGCCACCCATGAGTCCCTTGGGGCCCTCTCAGTATAATTTGATGATAATAACAAAGAGTGTGTAATATATTATATCAATCACTAGTTAGTTGATAATTAATGTAAATATACAATGGAAAAAATATGTTTAGCCTTAGTTTTTGATACTTTAAAGCTACGCCATTATTTGTTCAATAATGAGGTTCATGGTATAATTAAAAATCTATTAAGGTTCCTTATGATTAAAATGCACTTAATCGACTGCATCACAACATGAGTGATGTAGCTTATAGAGTTTTATCTTAAATTTATAGCCCAAAAGTCAATAAAAAGGTCAAGTCATAGTCAACCAATTAGTTGTGGCTCCTTTACTAGATTCTTTTCTGCTCACTAAAAATTTCCATGATGAGTTCTAGGCATATAATATATCTTCCAATCCATGAACAATGTTCTTCAAAATGTACAATAAGGTTGGGTGTTGGTATTGTATTTTTTACCCCTAAGGGTGAATACATGCCTTTCTCTCGCATACTAACGTTTTCTTGCACCAACAATATAGCCAAATATGAGGCCTTGATTATCAAATTATCCATAGCACACAAACTTCATATAAGAGACATCCATTTTTTTAGTGATTCCCAATTAGTTGTTAATCAAGTTACCAATCATTAACAAACCAAAGAAGATCATCTTTGGCCATATAAAGAAATGGTAGATAGACTCACAAAGACATTTGACACGTTTTCTATTAATAGTATTCCACGTAAAGATAACCACCATGCAAATCCCATGGCAAGTGAAACATCCTTGATGGTTTTTGATATTAAGGATGATTCATATAGACTTTACCATATGAAAATTATAAGATCCTTCCATTTCTTTTGATAAAATGAATACTTTGGTCACTATTGTTGTTAGTACTATAAACACATAATGGTACAATGATATTTATAATTTTTTCTATCGATCCTATATACCAAACAATTTTACATGAAATGATAAATGAAAATTACAATGTGAAGCAATTCGTTATGTTATTATTGAAAATTATTTATTCAAATGAGGTTTTGAGGACAATTACTTTGGTACTTAAACAAAGATGAGGCCTACGTTGGACTCTTAGAAATGCATGACAACAAATGTGGTGGGCATTTCAACAGACATGACATGCCTCAAAAACTATTACATCAAGGCTATTATTGGCCTGCCATTGAAGAATAATGTATCGAACATGCAAAACTATGTTTACAATGTAAAAAATACAACAATTTGAATCATGCATCGTCACATGAGTTACGACTAATTGTTTCACCGTGGCCATTTTCCTTACAAGGTTTTTAATTAATTAGAAAAGTAAATCCAATATCTGTTGGTGGACACAAATTCATCATCAAAGTTACAATTTTTTTTATAAAATAGGTGGAAGTAATTCCACTTGAGTTTACCATAAGGGATGACATATGCAGGTTTATGATGACCAATATTGTTTCTCATTTTGGCATACCTTCAACTATTATTTATGATAATAGAACATCATTTAAAAATAAGATGGCAAAACACTTTTGTTGTAAATAAAAGATTAAGGATACCTTTTCTACACCTTATTATCCATAAGGCAATGGCCAAACATAGGTAACCAATAAGACAAATGTCAAAATACTTGGCAAGAGAATTAAATGATACAACACTGATTGGCACTGGGAGATGGTATACGATTAATGGGCATACCGAACTAATGTTTGCACACCTACTCAGGCTACACCTTACACTTTGGTCTATGGTATAGAGGCCATTTTACCTATTGAACTCAAGATACCATCTTTGCATGTTTCTCTTAAAGACATTGTCAAAGATAATGAATCCCATGAAAAGAAATTGCATCATTTAGAGTAGTTGAGGGTAAAATGCACACAGATGGCTGAGCACTTACATGTCTATCATGATTGTGTAAAATGAGCATATAACAAAAAGGTTTAGCCACGTGAATTTGATGTGGGTGACCTAGTACTAAAAGAAAATCAAAAGAATACCAATACATAAAAAGATAAGAAAGGAAACTTTAAATCGAATTGGTTAGCACCATTTCGAGTTACAACAAAGTTGGAAAAAAGTGTATATTGCCTTGCTACACTTGAAGGAAAAACTTTAAAAGGTCCAATGAACATTATGTGCTTACGCAAATACATTATATTTGAACTCTTTAAATATTTCAAAAATACCCAAAAAAATAAAATTCAAAACTCCAAAAACATTTTCGACACTTACATGTTTTATTGGCTTCTTGACATCTATGTGTTAGTTCCATGTTAATGGATGGCATATCAATTACTCTTACATACACACATTTGTCATGCTTTTACTTGAGTGTAATACATGCATACACAAATACATGATTTATTCATATTTTGGATGTTGGGCCTTCCCTCTACTCATGTCATATGGACATTGGGGACATCCACCTATATGATCATGATATTCATAGGTTATATGCTTCGAGGATCACTTTATATTATCATGTTTTGAACTTATATATGTACTTACACATGTCTTTATCCATGATTATCTATTTCACAAGGTACTTGATATGATATGCACTTGACATTTTTTGCTAATACATTTGATCCATAGGCTACTTTGATATGTTCATGATGGTTACTTATGCTTTCCTTTATGCACTTCTTTGAGTGCCTTGCCTTGTTATTGTCTTGTTTATTCAAGCATTTGAACATGCTATTTTGTTTGCGGCCTCCGTCCCTATATGTGCATTCTTTGACATTTGAATTTGTCATTATTTATTGTGTGGATATTTGAATATATCATTATTACTTTTGTGGACATTTAACTAAGTCACATCCTTTCGATTGTGAAGCATTTGAACACACCTTTGTTTGCGGTCTCCTAGGACCATTGTATGTTGAATTGATTTTGGGTGTTCTTGTGTGTGTGCTTAAGTTGCTTGTTGAGCTTGTACTGCTACTATCTAGACGTTACCATGATACTTATCATGCATCTTAAGCCTTCATGTGATCACATTATTCTATGCATTTTAATGTTACATTTACCTAGACATGTGCTACATGGTTAAATTCACATATTATACAATTGTCTTATCATTTTGAGGCAAGGTAACTACATGTTCCTATTTTTCCCTCACCTTAAAAGGCAGGGCATATCATTGGGGACATGTCATAGAGGCATGTTCTCCACATTTGACACAATTTTTAGATTTAGTGGGGGCATGTCATATAGGCATGGCTTCCACACATTCACAATTTTATATTTGATGGGGGTATGTCATATAGACATGGCTTCCACACATTCACAATTTTTAAATTTAGTTGGGGTATATTTTAAAAGCATATTCTCAAAAGCATGTTCTCTACACTTATTCAATATTTGCTACTTATATCAGTTTTTAAATTTAGTGGGGGCATGTCATATAGGCATGGCTTCCACACATTCACAATTTTGAATTTAGTGGGGGCATGCTTTGGAAGCACGTTCTCCACACTTATTCAGTATTTAACATCTCCAAATTATATTGGAGACAAGTTTTGTAAATATGTCTTCCATATTGATAGTTATTTCAGTTTTCATATTTCTTCATATATAATGGGGGCATGTTTTAGAAGCATGTTCTCCACACTTACACAGTTTTTAAATTGGTCAAAACACACAGTTATATAATTTAGATTCATAGTTGTGGCATAATTTTATAGATTGGTACCATTGTTATACAGAGTTTCAATATGATACATATCTAAGATGCATATGATATGTAATGTGTACTTAATGTTACAAAATCTAAATCAGTTTCAAATTTTAAAACACTCTTAAGTACTATCATCACCCACCAAGATGTACTTTTATAGACTGTATTAGCCAATCTATTGTAGTAATTGGTTCGCTTTTGGTATGATTGAAGTGATTAAATACTCAATCTTACCAAGTTTTTAGGTTGGACTTGATTATATCATCTAACCTTACTAATTTGACAATATGAGATGACTTTGTTTATTTATGCTCACCAGATTATAAGTATGATTGGGTTGCATTGTTGAGCTAATCTCAACTATTAGGTGGCAACTCACATTTTCTCTAAGGTTGGGGGCATGTGCCTTCCAATCTCTCCATCTCTTTAGATATATGCACTTTCCAAAATTATATATAGTTATTTTAATCTCAATTTTAAAGTCTTACAATGATACATCTTTTAAATCAACTTAGCAATAGGCAAGACAGTTACATCTATACACATGTGTACTCTTAAACCTTGCTCTTTCAATTTTAATCAATTTCAAATATTTTCAATTTCATACTATATGCATTGATTATGTATTGTAACATGCTCTTGGTTACAGGTCATTCATCAGAAAAGTACTCCAGTTGGACTCAAACAAATGCAATATGTGTTATACACACCTAAGTACACATTTCATCTCCTTTAAACCAACAATTCCATTACTATATTAAGGGGAGGGAAAATGTAGACACTATGTTATGGATTATATAACACTTCAGTCTTGTACAGTGGGTAAACTCAGACCTTATATGTTCCTCTCAATTCTGGGCCTTTCTCGCTTTCAGAAGTCTCGCATTTGCTCTATCTTGTGGCCCTTGGCTTATCTCTTAGTCTGACTAGTTTTATGTTGATGATCTAAACCTTTTATCTTATCCAAAATACTTAAACCCTGCTTATCTTCCACATCTGTAAGTGTCTAGTGCCCTAAAGTCATCTAATTTACAAATGAAACGTATTCTAATAGTCAGCCTAAATACTTTAATGTGAGTTACTTCTCAAAAGAGATTAATATAAATATAAGATCAACCCTCATTCATACCTCACTTAACATAGACCAAGCCAACCTATCAAAATCTTTCAATCAAACACTCAATAAAACAATTTTTTTCTATTTTATCATGTTTTCATATCATTCATAAGGACAACACATGCACATATTTGAAGTACTGAAGGAGCAACATAAGAGCTCGATTTGCTAAATTACAAGTTAAATCACTATTGTACTTGTTTTTCACATATTGTCTGATTCACACACAAGCTAACACATAGGGAAAAACTATATCAGTCTGAGGCCCTCTTTGGAGTATTGGCTATGTAAGAAACATTCATTGACATAGGGGTTTTTGGGATCAACTCGACACTGTGGCCACTAACTTATTTTTTTTCAAGGTCATTATGAAGATGAAGAACTAGGGTTTTACAATTTTACAAGAGCATGCATGACCTAGATCTGAATACACCAGAGCAAAGACGAAGACAAACATATAAACATCAAAGTGGTCACATCCTTTTCCAATAGGTATTTCGTACAAAACACCTATATCAGATTTAAATAGTAACGTCGATGTAACTATCCAATACTAACGCTAGTATCCACAGTTCCAGAAACACTCAATTCATAATTTAATGATTGTTTTGAAATCCTCTTTCAACCTACTTCCTACGTATCCTAGATCTAAAACTATGTTAACATTAAAACCAACTAAATTTATTATTTCTTTATCATTTTCATAAATAATATAATTATACTTATTATTTTTAACCTATCTCAATTAAAAAAACATATTATATATTTAGCTAAATTTAACATGTAATTTACCTCATGTAAAAATAATCTACCATCTACATCTATTTAACCTTAAATAACTCAAATCTAGATTTTTCAAAAGATTAAACACCCTCAAACTTTGGTTGTCAAGTTGTACAGAAAAAATTGTAAAAAATTGGCGTAGCTCACATAAACGTGTGACATTGGAGACAGGGTTGAGAAAATTATGGATTTGAAAACTCGGAGCTCGGGACCTCCAGGCATTTGGGTTTTAACGCATTCCAGGTGTTTTAATTTGAATTCTACAATTAGGGTTTATCAGACGTCGGTGTTGATCATCACATTCATAGCGTACGCGTGCTTTCATGCCTCTAGGAAGCCCATTAGCATTGTAAAGGGGGTGTTGAAAAGTGGGTGGGATCCCTTTGATGGAAAGACTGCAACTGCCAGGCTGGGAGAGATCGACGTGGCGTTCCTTTTAGTGTATTCAGTAGGGATGTTTCTTGCTGGGCATCTCGGGGACAGGCTTGATCTACGCCTCTTTCTTACTGTGGGTATGATTGGGAGTGGGATTTCTGTTGCATTGTTTGGGATGGGCTATTGGTTCAACATCCACAGTTTCTTTTACTATTTATGTATGCAAATGGTGCAAGGCCTGTTCCAGGCTACTGGTTGGCCTTCTGTCGTCGCCATCGTCGGCACTTGGTTCGGAAGGAGAAAGAGGGGCCTCATCATGGGCATCTGGAATTCTCACACCTCAATTGGAAATATATGTGGCTCCCTCATTGCTGCAGCTGTCTTGCAACATGGGTGGGGATGGTCATTTGTTCTTCCTGGAATTCTGGTAGCAGTCGCAGGCATTATGGTTTATTTGTTCTTGGTTGTGAACCCTGAGGATGTTGGGATTCCCTCCGGTGTGGATGAAATTGGCTCTGACAGGATACATAACCCACTCAAACACAAGGAAGTTGGGTTTTCAAATGGAACACTGCCTCCCACGGAACCCTGCAGAGGCCCAACAAAGATCTTGATTGAATTATCCAAAAGAGAAACTCTCCGTGGGGGCATGAATGGAAGGACAGATCTATTGAAAGCAGAGATCCACGGTGGCGGTGTCGATGGAATCCCTGACATAGAAGAATCTCCAGTGGAAGGTGAGAAAGATAGGCTTCTTCAGTCTTCTACCATTGCTCTAATTCACTCAAGGGCTACTAGTGCTGTTGGTTTTATTGAAGCATGGATGATTCCAGGTGTCGCATCCTATGCACTATGTCTCTTCTTCTCAAAACTTGTAGCGTATACATTTTTATATTGGCTGCCTTTCTACATTAAACATACAGGTAGAGTGAATCTCGTTGGACTTTGGCATCTAATTTAAGCATTTGCATTCAGGAGGCAGTCTGATTTAAGTGTTTTTCGTTCAGGGGCCATAAGTTATTGTTCAAGATATTAACATAAGTTTTGTTGGAGTATGCTATGGGATGAAGTGTGGTAGTTTGAATTGTTTTTTTTAATGAGCCCAACCATAACCCTGCTGTAACTCTTGTAAACATATCAGAATTATGAAATTGAAAACTTAATGAAATCTGAATTCCGAAAAGATTTATCAAACTGCTGTAAATTCTGAAACTGGAGAAAATTTTGAAATCTTAATTTACTGGGAAATTTTGAAATTTCAAACTGCTTTAAAACCTTAAGGCAAAAACCCTAAATCAGAAGAATGTAAGTGTAATGGAATCTGAATCTATGAAGTTCTCACTATGCATGTTCGTTTTCTTCTGTTTCAAAAGTCTTGAAAAGGGCAAATGAAAGATCTAACTGCTTTAAAAAAAGAATAACAAAACTGCAGTCCAATTCAAATATGAATTCCAGGCAGTATATAGAACACAAAATAACTTTTTTAGGAGTTGTGGATGCCAACTCAAGCTAAAGAAGTCTCCAAGCACAGAATGGTTACTACCATTGGCCAAAACACTGTCTCCTTAGACCTGTACACAAGAACGACTTTCCACAATATAAAACACTTCTAAGGTCTAAGGGCCTATTCACAGTTAATTTCCCATATGGACTTACTTGAAACTTAGTTAGCACAGTACAATTTATCAACACAAAACTCTCTTTTAGGTAAGAGAAAAGTAAAACTGGCTGACAAAACTCTGTTAACTAAGAGAAATGTACAACTGACTAACAGAAAATCACATTAACTAATACTAATTGAGACGTGAAACTCCGAAAATATAGCCAACTGCATAAAAATCTGTTAACAGAAAAATATATGTATTTTTTAACAGATTACTATGACCCACACAAATGGCCATCTAACGGAAGTGCATTATTTTTTTTTTGTAACAGTTCCTCCTCCTTAAAAGTGTAGTGCTGGATGTTGCAGTATTTTGGGGCCTTCTTACGTCACATGTTACTATTTTGGGGCCTTCTTACGTCACATGTTAACTAAGAGAAATGTACAACTGACTAACAGAAAATCACATTAACTAATACTAATAGAGATGTGAAACTCCGAAAACATAGCGGACTGCATAAAAATCTGTTAACAGAAAAATATATGTATTTTTTAACAGATTACTATGACCCACACAAATGGCCATCTAACGGAAGTGCATTATTTTTTATTGTAACAGTTCCTCCTCCTTAAAAGTGTAGTGCTGGATGTTGCAGTATTTTGGGGCCTTCTTACGTCACATGTTACTATTTTGGGGCCTTGTTGAAGATCTTTGTATTGGATTGGTAAAATATACCAAATTGAAATGGAAACTTTTCCTTGAAACAAAAAATGTCTAAAAAGTCTAAAATTTAAATTTCTAGAAACACAAATCCGAATTTCCAGATCAAAATCTGATCGATGAACTCTGATACTGTTGAAATGAACCAAATTAAAATCTAATTTTTTTGGAAAGCAAAATTTTGTGAGCAATAGGAAGTACAATTTTCTGAAAATAAAAATTCTGTTTGATATATGAACACTCCATGATAAAAATAATATAACTCTGCTCTGATATGACCAATGCCGAGAACAACCAAGGGTCTGAGGTGAGCCGCTCCCAATCACGAAGACAAACCATCTTCATTGTATTAAGTGCTGGTCCAGCTATATCACCCAATTATGCATAAAGGAAAACACCTTATTACATGAAGTCTTGCCTACTTATAGATATGGAAGCCCTCTCCTATATTTAGGCACATTCCTATGTATAGACTTCCTCCAAAAATAACTCTATTCTTGCGTTATTCTTCTAAAGGGATCTTTAGCCTTTGTCTGGATCTATGTGATTAGCCTCCTAAACCAATCCTTAGCCTTTGTATGTCTCTCTATGAGTTGTCCACCTAAAGAAATTTTCAGCCTTCAAATGACTTCATTTTTTATTGCATTCCTAGAATGGACTTATTCTATATTCCTAGAATAAACTTATCTGTTTTCATTCAACATTCTATTGTGTAAAGAGTCCTTTGTTGGTGAAAAGTATTTGGCTTATTGCAGTGGGATGCTTAGTCAAGACCTTATTCCTCAATTTATTTTCTCTAGTGCCAAAATAAGTTTTGAACTGGTGATAACCATGCCTTAATCATCTAGTATTGTAAAGGAATTTTAAATTTTGACATTTTGCATGAAAACTTACTTCAAGCTTGAGATGTTGCAGTATACTGGGGCCTTCTTATGTCACATTCTGTAAGAGAAGTTCTTTGTATTGGATTGGTGAAATTTACTAAATTGAAATTGAAAATGAAAATTTCCCTAGAAACAAAAAATTGTCATAAAAGTCTGAAATCTAAAATTATAGAAACACAATTCTGAATTCCAAATCAAAACCTGATAGATGAGTTTTTATACCGTTGAAATGAACCAAATTAAAATCTAATTTTTTTGGAACAAAAATTGTTTGAAAAATCGTAATTACTAACTACAAATTTCCGGAAATAAATTTTTTGTTTGATATATATAAACTAAGTAGCCAGGTTTGCCCCTCCCCAAGTCCAGTTATCGCTCCAGGACATACTCGGTCTGGGTTCAGTACTTCCAAAATGGCCTGAGTACGCTCTGGTCCTTTTGCTTCAAAACAAACAATACTGAGAACAATCAAAGTTCTGAGGCACGCCATTCCCGATTGTGAATAGAAACCAATCTTCAGTGTCTAAGTGTTGGGCCAGCTATATCGCACAATTTTGCATGATTGAAAACACTTTATTACAAGAAGTCTTGCCACGCTTATAGATATGGAAGCCCTCTAGATATTTAGGCACAATCCTAGATGTCGGATTCCTCCCAAAATAATACTATCCTTGGTTTATTCTTTTAAAGGGATCTTTGGCCTTTACATGTCTTTGTTTGTTTATTCTCCTAGATAAATATTTAGCCTCTGCATGGTCCTATATGATTTATATTCCTAAAGCAATTTTCAGCCTTGGCATGACTTTATCTTTTATTGTATTCCTAGAATGGACTTATTCTATCTTAAATGGCAACATTCCATTAGTTGTATGGTATGCTTTATTGTTACGATTCTTTGCTAAATGTAAGCATTTTGGCCATGAATTTTGCTTCTCTACAACATAATTCCTCAAGTATCCTTGGAGGCACGTGCCAACAATCTTTGTGTTTCCATCTAGTTGTAATGAACTTCCTAAATTATAGGGCAGATTCACATTAATATATCACAATTCAACATATGGCATGCACAGATTAACAACAAACACTCGCAAATAAGAGCATGATATAGCAGAATAGAACAGATCCACGCAATATAATTGAATGAAGAGCGAAATTCTAAAACATAGGATTGAGCCACTTTGAGGGGGCAACCTCCCAATCCTTACAATAAGAGCAAATTTCGTCATGTGATGATTCATTATTAAACACTACCTCCTATATATTCCATAATTAGGCTACGGGGACTCCATAATCCAATTAGTCCAACTATTCCCACCAATACGCAATATAAAGATTATCAAATGACTAAGTCAAAGGTAATGCATGCCATAGTTGGGCCACACATATCTTGAGACACCCAACAGGTTAAGGGCACAACATGCCCCCCTTCAAACTAGTGTTGTTCTCAACATTGACCATTTGTGGATGCTGCTATATCAAAGCTTCATTTCTCCATGTTGCATCTTCCCTGGGCAGACTGTTCCACTTGGGAGTATCTTACTCTAGTCTGCAACCTCGTTTTGCAGTTTGGGAGAATTGCTTCATGTTCCAAAATGATTCCTCCCTCTTCATCAAGCATTGGTAACTCTGTTTGGGATGGAATCTTGTGGCCATTGACTTTCTTCAAATAGGAAACATGAAAGGTAGGATGTATTTTTGTTGACCGAGGTAACTCCAATTTGTATGCAATGTTGTCAATCTTTTGCAAGATATGGTAAGGCCCATAATACTAAGGTGAAAGCTTGTAATCCATTTTTTTTAGCTTTAAGGACATTTGCTTATATGGCTGCAACCTAAGAAAAACCCAATCTCTCACTTCAAAACGTCGTTCACTCCTATGCTGGTTAGCTTGTTGTTTCATTTGGTTTTGTGCCATGGCCAAGTTCTAGTTGAGGAAATTACTTTCAGTTGGTGTTGAATGTACTCTTCTACTGCGTGAACTTGTGGCTTCACTTTCAAGGATGTTGTGATGGATGGTTGGTGGTGATTATACAATACCTTAAATGGTACATTTTGGAAGAAGTATTGAAAGAAATGCTATACCAGCATTTTGCTAGTGGTAGCTAGTTAACCCATTGAGACTGCTTATTACAATTAAAACAACGTAGATAACCCTCCAAACACTTCTTGACCGTCTTAGTTTGTCCATTAGATTGGGGGTGATATGAAAAGCTATGAGGAGTACCCAAACAAGAGAATAAATCAACCAAAATTACTAGCAAATAAGGGATCATAGTCACTTACCATAATATTTTGGGTACCGTGTAGTTTTTGAATTGTCTCCATAAATGCTGCTGCCACCATACTTGCCATGAAATGATGCAACAAGTCACAAAAATTGACATATTTTGTGAGTCTAACTACCACTACCAGGATGACATTTTCCCCTTCTGATTGGCAATCCTGTGATGAAATCCATGGAGACCTCATACTAACACTAGCTAGGAACAACTAAAGACTGCAAAATACATGAACTCTTAATTGTCTCCTCTTTGTGTTGCTAGCACACCAAACATTCTGTTAGACATCTATCTACATCACCTTTGAGCCCTTCCCAAAAAAATTCTACTTGACTCTATGATAAGTCTTTAAGAATCATGAGTATGCACCAATTGGCGAAGAATGGAACTCCTCCAAAAATTATGTTTGAGGCTTAAATTTTTGCAAAGGTATAGCCTATCCTTGTACCAAAAGAAATCACTTTGCCACAAAATCATCCTAAGCTAAGATCATATTGAAGTTGTTGACTGAAATGCCACATATTGATGTCTTGCTTCATCCATCCAATTTGCTTTTAGGATGGACATTGTGCACAATAATGCCTATGCGTTTTCATCCCTTCTGTAAAGTGCATCTGCCACAACATTATCTTTTCCCTTGTTGTAGATGATCTTGAAGTCATCCTAACATCTTATACGTTCCAAAAGATATGCCAAACTATCGTGATCTCCCTTCACTTTGAAGTGTCTTCCCATCATATAATGCTCCCATTGCTTGACTGCATGAAGAACAACTAACATTTCATTCTCATAAATGGGCTTGAATAATTTCTTGCCTTTGAGTTGGCGACTCTCAAAAGCAATGGGCCTTCCTGTTTGCATGAGAGTTGCACCTATACCATGCCTCAAGGCATCACACTTCATAGTGAAAGTTTTGGTGAAATTGAGAGTGGATAGAACTGGAGTACTGCACATGGCCCCCTTAAACTTCTCAAATGCACTAGTTGTTGCTTTGCTCCAATGGAAGGAATTCTTTTTCAATAAAGCTATGAGTGGCGCGGCTAAGTTGCCTTAATTTTGACAAATCTGTGGTAGTATCCTGTAATCCTAAGAATCATTATAAGTTCTTAAGGGTTTTAGGAACCTTCCACTCCACCATGGCCTTGATTTTTTAAGTATCCACATTGAATCTTTCATGAGAGACAATGTGATCCAAGTACTCCACCTCCTTGACTCCAAGAGCACAGTAAGGCTTCACATAAAGGTGGTGCTGCTTGAGAGTTTGTAATGCTTGATCAACATGGTACAAATTGGTCTTCTCTTGTTTTGTTGTAGATCGGTATATCATCAAGGATCACCAAGACAAACTTCCTAAAAAAATGTTTAAATATGGAATTCGTCAAACTTCGAAATATAGGAGCATTGGTGAGACCAAAAGGCATAATCAAAAACTCATAATGACCCTTGTGTTCTGAATGTTGTTTTGGGGATGTCCTCCCTAATTCTAATTTAATGATAGTCAGACCTAAGATCTAGTTTTGTTAAAAAAACAACCCCATATAACTCACATAGTTGATCATCGTAGGAATGGGAAAACTTATCTTTGACGATAAACTTATTTAGCTCTCATGTAGTTCGAACACATGCACCAATTGTCATCCTTCTTATAGACCATTATCATTGGAGAAAATAGCACTTTGACCATGATGATTAATGCTAGTTTCCATCATCTTTTGTACCATCTTCTCAATCTCACTCTTTTGCACATACAGGTACTTGTAAGGAATATTATCCAATTTTGGGTGGTTGGCTCCCAAGTACAAAGCTAAGTGGCATGGTCATGATTTCTTTTGGGCAGAACTCCTTTCGGCATATCTTCAAATGCTAGCGAGTGTTTGTTAATGATATGTTGAAGATCTTGAGTTGTTGTTGCTTGTTGAGCATCTAGTAAAAATAATTGTGCCACAAATCTAGCAGATCGTTTTCTGAGAAGCTTTTGCATTTGATGAGAGCTCGCCATTTTTTTCAAGCATCTTAGAGTCCCTCGATTCAAATGTCTTCCCTTTGGAACGAAAGCCCATGAAGACCTTGTGGAAGTTCATCTCTATTGTGCCCAAGGTTGTGAGCCATTTGACTCCCAAAACTATATCCACTCCACCCATGACAATGACAATCATGGGGCTATTCAAAAGCTAACCCCCCATCGCTAGTTTGATACTATGGCATTTTCTTGAATAACTGACCGTACCACCATCAACAATCATAACTTCAAAATTTGGGGATTTAAAGCCCTTGATGTAGTTCAATCGTGAGGCCAACTTGTTGATGAAATTATGAATGCTCCCTGAATCAATTAATATTGTCACCCTTCGTTTCTTCAGAAATCCCACTAGCTTGAGTGTTTGTGGGGTACTAATCCTTGATAGTGCAGAGAAAGAGATGGTTGATTGTGGATTCTTTGGTGCTTCCTTAGGTTCCTTTTCGATCTTAGGTTCTTCTTCTTTGGTTGCTCCTTCAATGTAGAACAACTTATCCACACATTTATGTTGGCTACTATATTTTCTATCCCAAATAGGACATTGTTATCTTTTGGCCCTTTTTCTTCAATTTGCTGAGGTGTTAATTTGGTTGGTTGAGGAAAGGACCCTGTTGGGTGCTACAATCTTTGATGCTAGTGAATCCTTGTCTCCTAGTAGCCAACACCTTTTCCTTTACTCATCGGCCCTACTAATAGACTTAGATAATGAAAGTGGATCAAATAAGTGTACCTCATGTTGAATGTAGTCCTTTAGTCCTCTTAGAAACAAGTCCTTCAAGTTCATCTCTGTAATAGTATCCACTCTCAAAGATGGAATCCAAAATCGTTGAATATAATCCTTGGTCGTACTTGTTTGTGTTAGCTTAGCCAATTGGTTGAAGTAATTATCTACCACGCTGTTACTATAGTGTGATGTAAGCTCCTCCACAAAAATCGACCATGTGACGATTAATTCCTTCTTTTTCATTTGATCACAAAGCCATCAATACCAAATAAATTGATCTAGTTCTAAATATAGGGGAGGTCCTTTTTCATTGTAACCTTTTGCCCACATGGGCCCTAATATAGAAAAAAAAATGCTCCATTTGGATAATCTTGTTGGGGAGGTCCTTGCCATCGAACTCATGCATGTCCATTTTCGACATAATGTGTCGAGACCCAGATTTAGCATTAGTCATGGGCTGATGTGGCATTTTATTTGAATTAGGCATGGGCTGATCCATTGATCCAATAGGAGCGGTAGAATCACTTGTTTTCGGAGTCTTGGGCTGCTGAATTGATTGTAATGCAACCAAGCTTTTGATAGACGTTGTGAGCTCAACCAAACTTGCATAGTTGGTTGCCATGCTTGCTTCAAGCCGATCTATATCTTCTTTCTTAGCCATCTCATTCAATTCCTCGTTGGTAGCATCGGTCACTACGAATTCTTTCAAATTTGTGATATCCTCTTGGGAAGCTATCTTGTCCTCCATTGCAAATTTGTTGAAGTTGTTGAAAATCTTGTTTTGAGCTGGTTCAAACTCGCCTCCAAATTAGTTGCTCTATCTTCTCAAGTCCCCCTCGATCCCATCTCTAAATTTGTAGCTTCCTTGATGTGATTGTATTTTTCCTTTGCCTTTGGTAGACGACCTACTATGATGCGGCTTGACTAGAGGTCCAAACTAAGGTTATTGGATGCCTATATTGTTGTGATCTTCTCTCCGAGACAAATCCAATGATTGTTATATTGCTCAAAGGTGAAAAAAATTCGAAAACTTGGAAATCTACCAAAGCTTAGGTTACCGGAGACCTATATGGTTGAAATCACCTTAGAAAGACTAATGCAATGAATGCTAATTGATTAAGGGTGTAAAATCCTTCCCTCTTGATCAAAAGTTTCTCGATTTTGATCCCCCCACGAAACCAAACATGCAAAGTGACAAAGATTCTCCACCGATCAAACAAATAACTCAGAAAACAAAAATACAAATTTGCAAGAAGAGATAAATTTACTTTGTATATTGATTTTTACTTCCCTTCAAAGTTCTAACGTGCTGCATAAAATTTTCCCAAATCGAAGCTTTGATACCACTTGTAATGAACTTACTAAATCACAAGAGTAGAATTATAACAATAGATCTCAATTCAACATATGGCATGCACAAATTAACAACAAACACTTGCAAAAAAGGGCATAATATATCAAAATAGAACAAATCTACACACTATAAGTGAATAAAGAGTAGAATACTTAAATATAGGACTGAGCCACTTCAAGGGGCAACCTCCACAATCCTTACAATAAGAACAAAATTCTTAATATGATGATTCAATACTAACACTACTTCCGATATATACCATAATTATGCTATGGGGACTTCATAATTCAATTAGGCCGACTACTCCTACCAATATGTAATATAGAGATTATCAAATGACTAAGTCACAGGTAATGCTTGCCAAAGGTCAGCCACACATCCCGAGATACCCAATAGGCTAAGGGCATAGCACCAACTGAAGGCGATGGTTGTACTTGGAGTGAAGGTGGTTTGAACACCTTTAAACAATATTAGAAATTACTCATAAATTTTGAATCTTTGTCACTACTACTTTTGTTTGGAACTTCATACAAATTATAAATATGTTGCATAAATAGTTCAACAAATTTAAGCTTTTTCATTACCCATGGAAAATATACAAATAAAATGAGCATGCTTAGTCAACCAAACAACCCAAGAGTTAGTAGAATCATTCCCTCCCACCTATAGTAGGCCTTCAATTAAGTCTATGCGTATGGATTCCTATTGCTGGTTGTGAATTGACATTGTTTGCAAAATACCTACCTGGAATTCTTACAATCTCTGTTTATTCCTTTGACAAGTTTCACATGAAGACATTGTTTTCTCATAGTAGTCCCTTAAAAAAAATGTCACTCATGTTGTAATAGGTTGTAAAGAAGCAAATGACCAACAATAGGTGAGGAATGACATCCTTCTACGACCTTAAATATTGATTTGGGTACCATGTATAGTTGCTTCTTTTAAAAAAACAAATCACCTAAAAATTTATCCCTGCTATCCTCCTCTTGGGTCCTTTTTGGGTCTTGTAGCATAGCAACAAATTTTTCATCTTTTGCATAATTAGACTATTTCTTTTCTCCACCAGATCTATTATAGATATTACATGCAACTTAGGTAGCTTAGATAAGGAGTTTGCAATAACATTATTGGTGCCCTTATATCAAATTTGAAATCAAAACTTTGTAGTCTTCTTACCCACTTTGCTTGTTCACAAAAACTCCTTTGGGATAATAAATACTTCAATCTTTGATGGTTTGTTTGGATGACAAAGTATTGGCCCAATATAAATGGCTTGATTTTTTGTGTAGCATGCATAAGGGCCAATTTCTCCTTGTCATAGATGCATGACAACGTCCCCTTGTGAGTCATTTTTTTACTATTTCTTGCTTAATTTTGTCTAGGGATAAAAAGTCTATTTATAATCTATGGAGTGGGCATCCCTCCGACTACAATTACCTACATGAAAATTCGGCAACAATTGTGAAGCCAACCGCCTCGTCTAGTTGTTCACAAACCAAGGATTCATTGAAAGCTGAATCCTCAGTCATATAACTCATTCCTAAGCATGCCCATCGATGATGTAGGAGCATCCTTGGTATGGACAGTTTCCAACATATTCCAAAAACATGTTTTTATTACTCAAAAAAATGGTTATCAATTCTGGTGTTTGGACTTCGTCTTTGAACTTCGAGGAAGTCACCATGATTGGAATAAGGGGTGATAACAGTTCTGTAAGGGAGTCATAGGCATGCTTGTCCTTCCATGGCTCACAATGGCCAATTAAAGGATATGGAGTTCGGGGAACCTCCAAGACGAACCAAAGGCATATTCTATGTGGGTTTTTGCTCCTTAATGCGTGCACATCATTAAACATGGACTTAAAGATGTTTACTTCAGATTTTACTTGTTATACCTCCAAACAAGGCATTTTGGAGCATTGTGTATGTTGGATGTTGGGTCAACGTTGAAGATGGTGTGAATTGGTCCACCATATTTGTTTTGAGGCCCATAACCTTATTAAAATAGAAAAACCATGTTTTTCACAACGAACTTCATGATTAAATCTGTTTTCACTCCTTGTGGGTGTTTTCTTGGAGGAGTTTATGCATGGAAGCTGAAAGAACATTGCTGGGGGCATTGGGGAAAGATTCACAGCTTTGTGGCAAGACAAATGACATCCAAAAAGGCATAATGGCAAAGAAACTGAGACTTCTGGAAAAAGAGGATTTTTTGCTTTATGCTTGGGACTTTTTTCAAGGAGTCTAGGAGAAAAATGCAGAGGAGAGAGAACCATGTGGGAGAAGGATAGATAACATCCTCAAGGAACCTAAGAACACAACAAATTTGATACTTACTGTTGATACTAAAAAAGCAAGAAACAACCAACGGGAAGAAGAGGAAAAAGACGTTTTTTTGACTTGGGAGCAAAGGTGTGAAGGTTCGGAAGTTTGGGGCAGTCTTAGTAGGTGTCCTAGGTATCAATAGAAAGGTCTGGGCATGGAGAAGGTGAATCCATTGTCAAATTTTAAGTTCAGACATCCTCCTCTGTGTGCAGGCCATTTGTAGGAAAACAAGGCGAATTTTGCAAGGAGAAGGTTACGGAGGTTAGAAAGGTTTTAGGAGAAACAAAGAGTAGATTTGAATTGGGCTTTTTGTTTTATTGAAGAATCAACCTTCAAAAATAATATTTTAACTGTCCAAATTAAGCTAATTGTTTGCCAAAATGCCAAATTCTTGTTTTATGTTGTCTAACTCATATGAAGCTTGAAAAGGTGTCTGTAAGTTGTTTTGATGCTTGTAAGCCTAGAGAATATTAAGGAATCAATTTAGAACACGGTAAAATATATTTTGCCTCATTTAAGCTCATTTGTATGCTTTTGAATGGGTGAAAACAGTCCGAATTTGTCAATAAAGACCAAGTACCTTCAAGTTTGTGTCATATGAATGGAAATTGATTATTCATGGTTGTTTATAAGCCTTCAATCCATTTTGAGTTGTTTAAAAACACCACTAGTCTCTTTGTCATGCTATTTATTCTGTTAAAAGGTGGGATTGTGTGTGGATTTAAGTGAATGTGTAATATCCCCTTCTGGACAAAATCTGAATTCTGTTTTTTTTTTGAGTTTACAAATCTATTCAAATCTGTAATATTATAAAATAGCAGCTTAAAATACAATATAAACTAGTGCACGGGAATAAATGTGAATCTTTAGTCAATTTTGGAAGGTACAACAACATAATAAAGTCAAAAACTATTTCCTGATTTTTCTGAAATAACCCAACTGGTCCATACTTTTTTTTTGACAATTTCATAAGAAGAGTTTTATTTAGAAGCTTACTTTAAATCTCGTAAGTCTTGAGAGTGTGCTTGACGGCCATTCAAAAGGAGTATTGCCAATTTTAAACTCATCAAGGAGTAAGCATTGCTATTAAATTGTTATAAAGAACTTTAGAGCACTAAGGATCCCAATCCTTAAGAATAGAGTTAAGGAAATCTTTACCAACTTACCAAGAAGGTTCTATAGAATAGAATGAGACATACTTTAGCTTTTTGTTCCTTATTAGAACAAGAGTTCCATCACAATTACAATTAATATTATGCAGTTTTCCCTGAGTACTAGAAAAGTAGTTGATAGAATGCTTAACTTAACCAAGAGAAGACAATGACTTAAGAACACTACTTTTTATTGATTTACATCCAACAAGGTTGTAAGGAATAATCCCAATTTTAGGATTTTACTTGTTCCCCTGCTATAATTCATTATTTGATTGCATGAACAAATGAGCAAAACTCCAAAAGTGATTCAAAATCCACTACTTAGCCACAACCCAAATAGATTGGCTTCCAATTACCATGCTATTCCAAGTGGATAAAATATAACTTCCATGTTGGAGACGTACCAAGGCATTCATAGACATTATGAGCCATGAGAAGGGTGAATAATAGCCGATGACCCAAGGTTAAGGTATTCACCTAACCATTCCCTTGCCATCAAAATTCTGGTCCTTTATTTCCTTCAAGGTTTGAATTCTGTTTTGAGAGTGACAAGATAGTTCAACCCCAATTTGCATAGATCAAACATTTATTAGATACACGGAAGGTTATCGAATTAGAATCATAATCCTTATTGGATTGGTTATCTAGACCAGCTTTATCGAGTTGCTAAATAGTCTTTTAAGAAAGAATAAACATATTACAATCCCTTAATCTTTAAGCATAATGGAGTATAGGAAACTATTGAGACTTACAAGTTCATTTCCCATCTAGGAAACCTTTATAACATAATCTTAGATGATGAACTTATAATAATATTTCCTTAATGGTTTTAAGTCATTGACTCATTATGAAAAATGAGTGGTCATTAACATACAAGAATTCCTTTCTAACAGAAAGTTTTGACCATGACATAACAAGTATGAAATTTTTAACTCAATAAGACTCCATTTTACTTCTGTTGGAAATATTGTCATTGATGTCAAAGGTCTAGCATTATTGGTGATAAAGGCCCCATTGCATTTAATGGTGTTTTTAATATTCATATCTTGGCTAATGTGTATTAATATTTATTTAATATTAATGAATATATTTTTGGTTGCATATAAGTCAAAAGAGGGCCCATGGAGAAGTCAAAGAGTCACGGAGTAAAAGACGAAAAAGGAATGGGACACATTTTCTCATAAAGAGTCATCTTGAGGAATTCTAAGAGTCACCATGTGAAGACAAAAGAGGGTATGGCACATTTTTCCATGAAGAGACACTTTGAGGAATACAAAAAGTCACCAAGATAAAGACAAAGAGAAAATGACGCTTTTGCTTATGAAGGGTCACCATATAACTTTTTAAATGCAAGGATACGAAGGGTCATGCAAGTTTGACGCCATTTTTCATGAGGATTGAAGGGTCACACAGAGTGAATTCGAAAGGTCATTTGGAAAGCTATAAATAAATGCTTGAGAAGCCATTTGTAACATGCAAGAGAGTGCATGGTTTGTATTTGTTTTCGAAGAGAGATAAACATGTGATATTGTAGAGTTCTATCATTTGTTGAGTAAGCAACATTGAGAGATAGTTGTGTTTTATGCACAAGAGGGGTTGGTGCTCCTATGGGTTGGTGCTCATTCATATGATTGAGATTGTTCTCCGTAGTTTTTCTCACTTTGAGTTTCCACGTAAAAATTTGGTGTCTCTCTCTTTCTTGTGTGGTGCATATTATTGTTTCAGTTTTATTGCATATCTTGAATGTGTGGTTAAAGAAAAGGAATTTGATTAAGAAATAAGATATATAATATATTGATTCACCCTCCCTCTCAGTACATTTCGTGCTTAACAACTTCGAAGGGTAAATGAACAACATTCTTTTGCACCATGGCTACTTTTTGATCTCAAAGCGCTGTACTAGCCAATAATGAAGCCTCTTATTCTGATTAGAAGCTTTTCATACTAGTTCAAGAAGCCATCAATTTTACATGCATGAATATACCCTTAATTTATTTGGAAAACATAGGTGTATTAAATAGCACAACCAAGCTTAAGAAAAAGAAAACTATGATCACTCCAAACAAGACCACTTGCAAAATACATTCTCATAATTACGGATTTTTTTTTTCCCATTCCAACATCTTGGTATTACAAGATTTTCTTGCAGAATAAAGACATTTTCAGCATTTATTGTAAATCCAAATACCCATCCGGTTCAAATATGAATGGACCATACAATAATGGAAATGTCATATAGTAGACACGAATGAATGAGGAACTATTCAACTCCTAAATTCATTTAGGACGTCTATCCATTATATTGCCGATTAGAATCACAAAATAAGGAGATTCTTCACTCAAGTGTGAGCATATACAAGATCCAAACAAAAAACCAACTTCACAAAATGATCACCTAATGGTTAATTAGGACAAGTCTTTTCTTGCAACAAAACATGTTAAGATCCATGTCAGCACATGACTGACAAGTCATCTTCCTCTTAAAATACTAATTTAAACAATATTATAATTATTTTATTTGAAAATGTAGGGTAATAAAAGTGATTCTACTTTACAGGTATAGGGTAGAGCTATGATTGTTGTACTTATACTTCTATCGTCCATCGTTATGACGAAATGTGATTCCAGAAACCATTAAATATTTAATATGGTACAACTGTTAATAATTCACATATAGGTTTAATTTCAGCGAATACAGATGCTATGAGTGGCCCTCTTATTGCTGTACAATAAAGTGCTACCTTACCTATAATCATTTAATTATCGCATCATACAATTAGGGCCATGACACTCTGCTATTTTGTTACCAACTGTTTTACCTGACATTAATTTCATACCACATTCATTACTATTCACAATGGAATGTGCATTCTTTTTACTCCAACTTGATAAATTCACTTGGCTACACATGTTTATCAAAGAGTAATTTTCATACCTTTCTTCACTTATAGTCCAATGCCAATGTAACATAAACATAAATTAGGACCAACATCTATCATAGATCTTAACAGAAGTTAATTAATGATCATCAATATATTGCTATCTGTGTAAGTATCCTTTTAACGATAGGAATTAAATTCCAGCCATTCAAAGGACCATCTTAGATAGCATGAACACTATACTACGTATTCAGCACCGCTCAAAGTTGATTTTTTTGGACCAATTTCCATACATGGAGAAAAAGTTAGATTCAATCAATCAACAAGTTCAACACTAAAACACATCAATAATTACACCAGTCAACCCATACTCAAAAATTTACCCAATACAAAGAATTAGCATCCACAAGGGAATATAACAAGTTCCGAGGGTCTCTTGTCATTGTCTTGAATTCACGGGCACCCTTTTACTTAAAATCCGAATTGCAAACTCTTATTCTTAACACCTATCCCTACACAGGGTTTTTATAGTAGCCAACCAAAATGATGATGACAACCCACAACAAGGTGCAATAACACAACCTTTTCCAGTCAACCACCACAAAGAGACAACCACCTTCGAAGCCAAAAAGCATGCATCAACAAGTTTTCAAGCAATCTTCGATGCTTAATTCAAGATTCAATGAAACAAATAATAAATCTCAAGCCAACAAATTTCAGATTTATGTTACTTAGAGAACATCCCAAGTATCTTGTTCAGCTTAAGGAACTTTACCAATAGTTAGAGAATGCTCATTATAGTTAAATCAAACCATTTTAACAAATTTTAACACATTCTTCTATTCTAGCATACATCCAAGGGATTGATTCAACAAGGAGTGCGGTCCATAATAGTTAGAAGATTACTTACAACCAATACAAATCATCAAGTAAAGAGAAACTCAGTGCATTACTTTTAAGAATGATTGCCTTCAACTCCTAACAAAATTCAATGAAGGGTACAACTTAAGCATACAAATGGCTATGTACAGTCAATAATAGACTTTAAATCTTCTGCAATATAACCCCAAAGCCTATGGGCAACTGTACATATCTTAAAAACAATTATGAACACAACATTATTACAAGGGCTTGGAAAACCACACCTCAACATAAAAATCAACCATGTCTCAATCTGATAGAGTCATTTATACATGCTATGCTCAAAACCGTCATGACTGAGTTTAATTTAAGCATTCAGTTGCTTCAAGAAGTCGCAAAGGAAGTCCCAAAAGAAAACAACAAAAACCACAACTATTCGCACCATGCCCATCAGGGTAAGAATATGGCAAGAGATCAAAACCGTCATGCCATAAAGGAATAAGTCGACTGCATCAAATAGCCCATACACTCAACCTACAACTGTTATTATTTTATGACAATCTTTTTCATCACCCTTTTTAGGTTTTCCGCCATAAAACTACCATTACGCTACCTCTTTGCTTGAGAACTAACAATTTTAAGAATGCATATATAGCCAGGTCTTAATACAATAAAGTCATTTAATTAAAGCTATAATTTTCATTAAGCAATCTCCAAAACTACACACAAGAAAAAATCCCAATTTTCAATAGAACAAGTCGAATCCATAACGATAGAAAAACATTTTATTTACCAAAAACCCATAAATCCCTATGTCAGAAATAGCCACAAAAATGTTAATGAAGGATAACTGATGCTATGCATTGCCGTTACCTCAAGAGAAATCCTTTTATTAATTCATAAGCAACCAAGACCAATTATTCGGCATAACCCAATAAATAATAAGAAAAATCAGACATTTAGTAATGTCACAAAAGAGAATCACTTTAACCATTTTGGACAATCAAATTGATAACCCTTGCAACATTTTCATTTACCAGATCTTGTACAACAATAATTTAATTCATTTCATCATAACCCAAAATATGCAGCATTCCACTTGCATACTCAAAATACCTTGACCCATATTGGGCTATAGGCTGACATATGCTTGTCTGTGCAAGCATGTCTGGGCATATATCCCAATAACATCTAAAATAATTACCCTACTGCTGTAAAAACTAGAGTGCATAAATATTTTAACCAGAGGAGGGCAACTTCTCTGATAATGTGCCCTAGTTTGCGTTTGGGGTCACTCCTTTCCAATCTGTAGCAAATGCATGAGATCTTTGCAAAAATGTCATGGACATCTATCAAACAATGACAAAATGTAACGAAACTAACATTCCTTTTTGTATACAAAATGTGTAAGCATGCTAGGCACAGATAGCTCATTCACAAAATGCAACAAAAACTATTCTCTTATTGCTGGGCATAATAGCTCCCTATAGCAGCCACAAATCTCATCCTTCCACCTTTGCCCCCAGGTGGCGCAATAGTGGCCTTGTAGCCATGCAGAAACCCTAATGGCTTTCCTTGCAAGAAAAGGTCGATTTAGACAAAATGTAATGATAGTTACAATTGCAATCATGTCTTATGGGCTTTATTCATTCATTTTATTTTTTTGACTTAATAAAAGTAAAACCTCATGATTTCTAATTTGATGGGTGTACCCAGCGTTCACAAGTCCTTTTTGGGGTCCAAAAGGAACTTATTATAGTTTTGATCAAGCTATCCATTATCAATGTCTTTTAAGCAATAAGACAATCATGGTTTCACTAGGGACTTGAACATAGATATCTTCTAGTTCGAGTGCTTTAGACCCTCTTGCCAAGACGTTAAACATCTTGAAGAATATTCAAATCATGCCAGGAAATCATATTGGTGTAGAATATGACTGCTTCCAAAGGATAATACTTTATCAACCCAACAATTCACTTTGAAGCCACCCATCTGGGCTTGCTTTGCAAGAAACTTACCAATTAGAAGAGGTTAAAATTGGGGAATGTAACATTTTCCACCAAACCCTACCCTGACACAACATGAAAATGCAAAAAGATTGAATCTTTCCTTGAAACCTTAGCTGTAAATAACTTTGAACAATACAATAGGCTGCAAGAGGGTATGACAACCCTCCAAAATCAACAATTTGCCCCAAAAGGTCAATGCACAACTCTCAATATTAGTGATCTGCACTAAAACATTTAGTACAACAGTGAAAACGCTGAAAAACCTGACACCAACAACCTAGGGTGTAATGCTAGTAGTCCAGGTATTGTACGACAATATTAAATGCCCCAAAAATGTGATGCCAACTATAGGGAATGATGATGCCATCAATTTGGAGGTCTAAAATAGCGGAAATAATTCCCAGAAGTGGGACGCCCTTGCTTGGAACAGTGGAAATCCCTGTTTCGTTCCTTTGAAACCCTTGATGACAGTTCTAGAAATTAATAATCACTTTCAGCCAACACTAATTTGAAGTACCTTGATTCTCTACACAATTACAACCTCTGGATGGAGTTACCTTTGAAGATTGGAGGGTTTTTGTGACCCTGATAGTAATGGAGGGTTTTCGTCCTCAAAAACAGAAGTTGAATGAATTTTGAATGCAATCATGACTAATGAAAAGCGAATAATGAATAATGATTTTTTTTGGCCCCACTTGTCTTTTTCTAAATTCACTTTTTCAATTTCACCCTAACCTTAAAAACATTTAAAACACTTTTAGGCAATATTACTTTTTTGGCCATATAATTAATATTTTTTTTGGCATTTTTTTTAATAATAATAAAACCTAAGTGTTTTCTTTATGTGTTATAACATGAAGTAACTTAGGATAACTTAAATGAATCGTTATTAAATTATTTCCTTCATTAAATCCCCTTAGCCAATGTGAAATAAAGATAGGCTTCGGGTCCTCTAATTTATTTAATTTAGTTTAGGGGACATTACAGTCCACCCTTTCTAAAATTGTTTGCCCTCAAACAATTGCAAACTCAGTGGTTTTGACTCACCCAATTTGATCATCTGTGTAATGCTTGGATCCCAATTCATTTTTGGGAATGTGCAATTTTTCTTAAAATGTGCAAACTCGCAGCTATTCATGACTGAAATCATCAAAACCAGCAATATAAAGATAGTGTACTAGCTACAAAAATGAAAAACCCATGCAAAATTCAGCAGTGTGTTCAATGTAGAAGTGGTGGACAACCTTTCAAGGGCTGAAAACTCTCCATTAGTAGTCACAAATTGAAAAGTTCTCCTTCCCATGACTGGAAATCCTTGCAAATCCACTTGTATGAGTGCAAATGAAGTAACGCGGTGGCTGATAATGGTGATGACAACAACATCAACGCTGAAGATCAAACTCATAGCTGTCTTGAGGATGTTCCTTCTAACATTTGATGATAGGATACTATCATTACTTGCTGTTGATCCTTTGCACAAATACCCAAATTTGAAGTTACTCCACCATGCTTATGTTGCGCTACTCTAATATTCATGTGAACTTCTCTTGATACATCCAAGGGTGGTAACCCTATATGTAGCTTGGTTGGTAAAACACCATGCTATGCTTATTCAAAAAACTGTGAATATAAAAATGGTGTTTATCCAACTTACCGTACAATGAGAAGGTACGAATGCCTTCTAAAGCCAAGCATCTAGCTGCCCTTGCTACTCGTCATTTACGAAATAAACTCTCCATCCTCTTGGTTGTGACAACTAAAGGGGCTCCATTAGCAATACCCTGGAGCACTCACTACCCTTTTCCCATCTAACTTGAATTTCAGCGCCATAGTCTGATAATTCTGTGTTAATTTTCCAAGGGAATGTAACCACTGCACCCCTAAAACCATATTTGTTTCTCCTGTGCCCACAACATATAAGTCATCACACACCCTCTGTTTTCCAAGTGTAATCTCCAACTCCTAAATGCTCTTGATGCAAGGAATAGTTAATCCATCAACTACAACTACATCGAACCCATCAACGTCCTCTGTTTTCAAACCTCTTCCGGCTATGGGTCCCTTATCTATGAAGTTGTGGTTGCCCCACTATCAATCTACATTGAGAATTTATGACCATGCAAAACTCTATGAACTCTGAAAGGGTAATATCTGGGTTCACTAGAAAGTGAGGCATGGGTGCCTCTTGAAATAAGTGTGATGCCAGTAATCTAGGTACTGTACATCAGGTAAGTGTGATCCCAGTAGTCAGGTAGTGTACGATCTGCCCTAGAAGGTCAATGCATAACTCCCAAGGTTAGTGATCTACACTAAAACGTTTGATACATTAGTGAAAATGCTAGAAAAGGTGACACCAACAATCCAAGCACTATACAACATCATTAAATGCCCCAATAATGTGACGTCAGCGATAGGGAATGATGACATCATCAATTTGAAGGTCTAAAACAGTTGAAATAATTGCCAGAAGTGGGACGTCCTTGTCTAAAATAGTGGAAACCATTGTTTTGTTCCTCTAAAACCCTTGACGGTAGTTCTGAAAGTTAATAATGACTTTCAACCAACACTAATCTAAAGTAACTTGATTCTCTGCGCAATTGCAACCCTTGGATGGAGTTATCTCTGAAGATTGAGGGGTTTTCGTTTTCGAACCTGATAGCAATAGAGGGTTTTCATTTTCAAAAGCAGAAGTTGAAATAATTTTGAATTCACTCATGAATGATGAAATATGAATAATGAATAATAATTCTTTTTGGCCCTTGTCCTTTTATAAATTCATTTTTCCATTTTCGCGCTAACCCTAAAAGCATTTAAAACACTTTTAAGCAATTATTACTTTTTTGGCCATTTAATAAATATTTTCTTTTTGGCCATGTAATTAATATTGCTTTTTGGCCCCTTTTAGTAATAATAACACCTAAGCATCATTTTTCCGCGTTATAACATGAATTAACTTAGGACAACTTAAATGAATTATTATTAAATTATTTTCCTCATTAAATCCCAATGGGAAATAAAGATAGATTTCAGGTCCTCTAATTTATTTAATTTAGAAAATGGGATGTTACAGAATGAAAGCCTTTGTATGTAGTGCAATCTTCAAAGGGACGTGCTGATATTTTGTTTGAATGCTTTCAACATTCCTCTCAATTGTTTTGGGGTGATTGTATTGAATTATGTTTCATGTTTCAAGGACAAGGTAGTCACTAGCTTTACCTTGATAGGAAAATAAGTGAGTTAGTACTCACATGTAGGAGTTAATGTGTTTAGGTTAGGAATATTAAGTGAGAATTATAATATTGTGTGTGAGCATAATAAAATTGTGAGTGAGTTGTTAATACAACGTTCGTAGATATTTTAGAGATAGATAATAGGGAGTGGATATAGGTTGTTAAAACAACCTTCCTAGATTAGTGTTGGGAGAGATTAGTAGTTGAGCAACTTACTATTTATAGGAGATGCAAAACCTCTATATATGTAAAACATATTATTGCATAAATGAATTGATGATTGACCGATTGATTGAGATTTTTGTGTTCAAGCCTTTGGCTCTACTCCAATACGGAGGTCAAATTTCATTTGGTATCAGAGCAGGTTTCTTGGACCTCTCTGAAATAAGGAGGCAAACAATGGCTTTGCAGTGCGGACAACTTGCAAACCCATTGTTTATTAGTCCTCTATTTTTGTATTTATGCTTGCCAATGGGTTAGCAGTGTAGACTATGTGCAATCTCGTTCTCAATTGTTTGTTCGTTTGTTTTAGCATTTTATTAAAGAAAAAAGGCTTTTGCAAATTTGTTGTACAAGGCATTTTGTTTCAATAGTATCATTCAAGCCGTAGAATGGATTTGGTTGCCTGAGATAACATTTGGAGGTAGTTCGACATTTGGATTTGAGTTTTCATTCTGCCCTGCCCGTATGGGTTTGTTTGATCGCAAGCATTGACTAGTCGTTTCATTGTGTGGTTGCTAGATTGACCTCAGCATTGTCTCTACCCAATCGAGCTCATCTGGACACTGCAACCTATCCACAGATCTGCAAAGCTCTTCAATGGTTTACAAGCTGCCTATACTCTAACTTGCAAGTCCCTTTGTTGGATATTGGCAAGCCCTCTGTTTCTCTGGTCGAGCTCTCACTTTTGGTGACTCGGCCTTCCAAGGAAACCTTGCACTCTTTTTAGCTTGCATCCTGCAAGATCGTCTCGGTCTTAGCGTCATTATGCATTGATCGGCAACCACAAATCTGCAGATTTTGACCTTCCAACACACCTAGCTCGGTGAGAAACTCGACTTTCAAATCTCGAGCAACCTTGGCTTAGCCAACTCAACTTGTTTGCAATGAACTGGCCTCGGCTCATTGTGTCTCTACTACATCAGATTTGGTGAGCTATTCTTTTGCATCATAATATTCATCCAATCCATGAGCTGCATTGAGTCGGTGAGGTAGTTCGGTGAGTCATTCACTCTTTGTAGACTCTACACAGGGTCGACAACACAGTTTTTCCACCTCAACACAATCACTCGTCTTTGGCAACATATTGCAAAAGGGACAGTTAAATGAGCCCTAATCCTAATTAGGTAAGGCCTATTTATTTTTTAAAAAATTTCAAGAATTTAAAACATAAAACAAAACTTCTATATATATAGTCTTGACTTGCTCGATAACACAATTAGATATTGGATTTTGTGAAGGCACTATATCAAGGAGATGGTTGAGTGGTCGATCCTCTGCAACACTCCAATGTATATTTTTTTCTCAAAATTCTTTTAAAATAATTTTTAAAATAGGGGTTGTTTTAAAATAAGGGGAGAATATTCAAGGTTGATTTTTTTCGAAACATGGGTAAATATTGTGAAAGGGGAGAATAATATTCCGATAATGGATTTTTTTTTGTAAAAGAAAAATGAGCATTTTTTTGAAAAAACGTGTAAGAAGGGGGGTCTATCATTTGTAATTGGATGTATTTTCGGTTGAAACTGACATCCAAGGAGTTGTTTAACTCGAAATTGATAAAGGGGGTATCTAGGGTTAAGAATATAGAAATGAATACGCATAAGGGTGATAAACAAATCTATAGCAAGCCAATTAATTTGTAAACTTAGATAAACATTATTATGAATCTATAATATTGAGATATGCCAAAAATAGAAAGTACAACGATTGATTGATATTGCAATAAATTGAAAACAAGAGTACTTCGTTGGTTTACTGTGCGCATATAGATCTGGGTTGAAACAGATTGAAAGTGGACGGGATTAGGATCTTGGAACAATCGTTAGATTTTTGAATTTTGCACTCTATGGCTTCAGACGCCTATGTCGGATCTAGACAGTTGCATTGATGCTGGTGTTTGAATTGGACGCAGGTGTCTTATATGGAATAGTGATTGGATCTGGATGCGACCAATTGGGACCTTCTGAGTTTTCTATCGGCTTTCCTCTGATGTCTTCAAATCATGAGCACACGCTGTCGTTCTTTGTCAAATGTTTAAACCCTAGCTTTCTCACCTTTGGAGTGACTATGGAAAAAAATGAGTTAGTGGGCACACGTTGTCAAGTTGCCCCAAGGACCCCTTTGTCAGTGGCATTGTCTACATAGCCAATAGTTTGAAGAGAGCTTCAAACTTATGTAGTTCTCTCCTACGTGTTGGCTTGTGTGTGCATAAGGATGCAATGTGTGATAAGCATGTACATACAATAACCTAGTTTATAACTTGGCAAATATGGCTTGTGGGATGCTCCTTCGGTACTTCAGACCTGACCGATATGGAAATAGAAACGAACAAGACAGTTTGCTCACTTGAATGCTTGATTGAGTGCTTCTAGGTAAGTTGCCTTGTGAGTGCTTGGTATTTTATAGGTGAGGAATGAATGAGGGTTGATATTGTATATATACCAATCCCTTTGGAAAATATCTTGCACGAAAGAACTTAGGCCGACTTTTACGATACGTTTCATTTGCAAATTGGATGATTTTTGGGCACTGGACACTTAGTTGGAAAAGGGACATCTGTGTTGGCAGGTACCTTGCCGAGACACAAATGTTTGAGAAGCTAGAAAATAGGTATAGGTTCAAAACTAGTAGAGAAGGATAATGATCAGGGTTAGAGCATTTTGCATAGTATAGAAGGCCTGGTCATCAAAATAACAATAGTTGGACTAAGAGATAAACAATTTGGCACAAAGAGATAGTAAACGCAAGCCTTTCAACAACATAAGGCCTTAGAATTGAAGGGTACAACCATGTTAGATATTTGCCAAATTTACAAGATTGAGGTGCTATATAATTTAGATTTAGTGTCTACATTTGACCCTCCTTCAATCTAGTAATAAAATTGATAGTTTAAAGGAAAATGAATGCGGACTTAGGTGTGTATAACACAACTTGTCTTTGTGTGAGCCCAACTTGAGTGCTTTGTTGGTGACCGACTTGCAACCAAGAGCATATTACAGTATATAATTAGTGCATATAATCTAAAATTGAAAGAATTTGAAATGCTTGAAAGTAAAGAGAGCAAGGTTAGAGTACACCTATATATTGATGCAACCATCTTGCCTTTTGGTAATTTGATTTGAAGAGATGCTTTCTTATGAAGCCTTGGAGGTGAGATTAAGACAATTTGAGACCCTGCAAGTGCATACATATATATAGAGAGATTAGAGGACATGTCCAAAACCTTGGTGAAAAGGTGAGTTGCCACACAACTATTGAGTTCATCTCAATCGTGTAACCCAATTATACTTATAATGTGGGGAGTGTGAGTGATCCAATCAAATTACACTATATATTTGGTGAGGGTGGATGATTTAATCACTCCATCCTATAAATTTGGTGAAGTTAGATGATTTAATGAAGTCTAACTTATAAACTTGGTAAGATTGAGTGATTTAATCACCTCAACCTTCCCAAAAGGTGAACCAACTACTGTAGTAGATTCGTTCAATAAAAGTCCATAAAATTCTATCCTGGGTATGATAACAATCCATAATAGTATTTGAAATTGGTTTGATTTTGTAATTTTAGGTGCCCTTTGCATGGCATATGCATCTTATATATGTCTCAAGCTGAACTCTGGGTATAACAATGGTACAAATGTATATAATGCTGCCACAATTATGTATTTGGATTATATAACTTGTGAGATTCGATCAATTTGAAAATTTCCAAGTGTGGACATGTTCCCATGATATGCTCCCACTGAATGTGGATAATTTGAGAACTGATGTGTGGAGAACATTTTTCTATAAGATGCTTTCACTGTAATCTGGAGATGTTGAGTACTTGAATAAGTGTGAGTCATGCTTTTTTTGACATGCCCCCATTGATATGGCCCCCTTTTGCGATGAGTGAAGTAGAAATTGGTAGTTCCCTTACCTCAAAAGGATAAGATAACTGTATAATTTGTGTATGGATCATGTAGCATATCTAGTTAGATATAGCAATGAGATACATAGTATGTGATCACATCAAGGCATAAGATGCACGATGTAAATCATGGCAACGTCTAGAGAGTAACAATACAAGCTCAATAAGGAATTAAACACACACACAAAAGCCCTCAAAAGCAAAACAAAAGGCAATGGTCCTATGAGACTTCATAAATGGGGCATGTTCAAATGCCGCACAATCAAAGGGACATGACTTAGTCAGATATCCATAAAGCATATAATGACATTCAAATGTCAACATGCAACAAACTATGACATGTTCAAATGTCACAATAGACAAACAAAGGCATGGGGGCCACAAACAATGGAGTATATTCAAATGCTCAAACAAGCAATACAATGCAAGACAATAGCAAGCAAGGCAAGATACTCAAAGAAATACAAAAAAAAAAACATAAGCATATCATACTACTCTTTGGATATGTGTTAGCAAAAAACGTTAAGTACATAGCATATCGAGTACACTGCGAAAGATCTAAGCATGGATAAAGGCATGTGCAAGTACATGAGCTCAATCATGATTATGACAAAATGATTATAAAATAATGTAACCTAGGCATATCGTGATCAAATAAGCAAATGCCCTCAATGTACTGATGATGTTAGTAGAGGGAAGGCCTAACATCCGTATGTGCATATATCATGAGCCTAGGTATGCTTGTATCACACTCAAAAGATACATGAAACATATGTGTGTGTATAGAAAGAAATGATATGCTATCTACTAACATGGAACTAACAACATAGATGCCAAAGAGCTAATAAAACATGAAAATACTGAATATTTTTGGATATTTGAATTTTTGAATTTTTTTGGTTTTTTTGGAATATTTGATTTGCTTAATCTAAGAAGTCCTCATCCTCAAAGGGGAGAAGACCACCTAACAAGCCACTTTCTTGGTGTAGGAATTTGTATTGAATGATTGCCGGTTTGTCAATGTTTGTTTGCATTGGTTCACCATTTATAATTGGTATTGTTTAACGATTATATCCATTATGTAGAATGCGAACCTGCTTTCCGTCAAAAGGAAAAGTGAGGCACATATTGGTAGTATCCATTGTTGCGTTCATATTAGTCAACCAGTCCTGACCAAAACAAAATGTTAAATGTGGCTCATAATCTATTACCCATATAATTGTTTGGGAAACTTTTGGTCCACATGCAATAGGTAGCTAAATGTATCCACATGATTCTAGAAAAGTTGAGGAAGACTGTAAATCCTTCACAGTATACCCAAATTGTCGTAATGAAGAAATGCTACAAATTGTGCTCCAAGTTTTTGTATCAACCTTAAGATGCTCAAAATAGGATCCATTAATTTTGCGATAATGGTTAGATTGTCATGTTGTGAGCACTTGCTAATATGAGAAGATTCTGCATTATTCACAGAGTGTATTTACGTTTGTGCCTTGTAAGGTTGACTCAATGCCAAGAGGGATGTATGGAATAACAAGCAATTACATGCTAATCTTCTATTTTTTATTTTGCCCTTGTCTTGATTTGGTTTTGCATTCTTTGAAGGTGGATTTAGCTTATATATGCTAGGACCTATAGGTGTGAATAGGTTTTGGAAAGATGCTCAAGTGGATCAAAGTTAAGCTTTTGCAACTTCTCATCTGCCATATCATGGGCTAAATCATCATCACTGTCATAGTAATCTAAAACATGGCCATCTTGCTGCTCGGTGTTGACTACTAAAGGAAGCTCAAATGTTTGATTTTATTTTGGTTTTGGTATTATTGGTTCCTTTGGTAATTGTTCTTGCTCTTGATGTGCATCCATATGCACCTCAGTGGTTAGTGCCTTGTTTGTATCTGGAAGTAAATGAGCCATTGCGTTTGATTCACTTATTTCATAGGTTTGTATATTTTCAAGTGGAATACAGTGTTTAGGTGGTACCACTTTAGGTATTCATTGTGTCGAAATGTATCATTTTGCAAAATTTTAAGGGTTCATCATTGGCAAGCATGGTGAATAAAGTCCCATCATGTATAAATTTTAGACATCAATGCAGTGTAGATGGGACGACATCCATGGTGTACCCAAAAACAAGTTATAGTGCAGTGATTGAGACAAAACTTGAAATGTAGTGGGAATCGTTTTTGGCCCCAGTGACACATCCAATGTGATTTGGCCAATTGGAGGACTACATGTATTATCAAATCCTTTGATATGCATATCTGATTTTTGAAGAAGATTGGTGCTAATGCCATGGTAGTTAAGAAATCCGTGCTAAATATGTTTAGGCCCGATCTATTATCAACGAGCACCCATTTGATTCCTTTGTTACGCATACTCACCTGTATGAACAAAGACAAATCTTGGTCAATAATATCCTTTGATAGTAAATCTGTTGGATCAAAGGTGATTAGTTTTGCATTGTTTTTGAGATCTTAGCATGCATGTTGCTCAATTGGTCAATAAGGTCATATCTCTTAGATTTTATCACAAGTTTAGGTTTAAGAGGCACCTGCTGTATATTAACAGGTGGCGAACTAGGTTGTGCATCCTTATCTTTTCATGTAGTGACAACATGGACCACAAAATCCAATATAAGTTGTTGGCGAATAATGAGTGTGGGATGGTAGCTGTCTCTCGAATAAGAAGCAAGTGGAGCAAATGGTTGAGAGCATGCGCGTTGGCATCTAGATATTGGCTCTATTGTATTACAAAAAGAATTAAAAAGAGAGATTAAATGTTGCTTTTGTTTAAAATACTCATTATATTGACGAATTCATTTATTGCATTGAATAATAGGTTTGATTAAGCAATCATAATAGCAAATGGCAGCTAAAATTACAAATTGGAGCCCAAAGTGGCTTACAGATGCATCCACATTGAATATATTTATAGAAAATGAATTTTATTTTTAGATTTTGAATATTTTGAAATCAGGACTCATAAATCATAAACAACAAACCAAGAAACCCTAGGTCAATTTAGGATTTTGAGATCACACATCAGGTTCACCAAATGTTTAACCCTAAATTCATAAAGAGAGTATCTAGTATTAAAAACATAGAATTAAGTACAAGGGTGATAAACAAATCTATAGCAGATCAATTAATTTGCAAACTCAGATAAACAATATTATGAATTTATAATACTGAGATATGTCAAGAATACAAAGTGTAACTATTGGTTGATATTGTAATGAATTGAAAATAAGAGTACTTAGTTGGTTTACTGTGCACATGCAGATCTAGGCTGAAATAGTTTGGAAATGGACTGAATCAGGGCCCTGGAATAGTGGTCAGATTTTGCGATTTTGCACTTTGTGCCCTTGTACGCTTGCGTCGGATGTGCATAGTTGTGTCGACGTTGGTGTCTGAATTGGACACAAGTGTCATGTACGAAATAATGACTGGATCTAGGTGTGACCTACTAGAGCCTTCTGGGTTTTTTGTTGCCTTTCCCATAATGTCTTCAGATCGCGCGCACATATTGTTGCTTTTTGGCAAATGATCAAACCTTAGCCTCATCACTTTTGGAGTGAATGTAAAAAAAATGGGTTAATGGGCACATGGTGTTGAGCTGTCCCAATGACTCCTTTGTCAATGGACACTACCTACATTGCCAATACTCTAAAGAGGACTTCAAACTTATGTAGTTCACCCCTACGTGTTGGCTTGTGTGTGCATAATAACGTTGTTGATATGTGAAGTCAACATTTGAATAAGCAGGTAGCGACCAAGTTGGCAGGTTGGATGATTAACTCGAGCGTGGATTAACTTGAGGTTGGATGACAAATTTTGTACAATTCCATATTACATGTTTTTTTGGGGAGTTAGTACACGCGTTTTGTACTACACGTGGATTGTAGTACACACGGGTTCGTACTAACGCAATTTTGTACTATGTATTTTTCCTATATAAGAAACCCATGAATTGTAAATTATTAATTGGAGTTGTACTCATTGTACTCATTTTTGAGCTTGTGTGTGGCCACTGCCATTATTGTAATTGCAGATTAATTCTTGGATAATAAAATTTTGAAGACCTTTTCCCATGGTTTTATACTTGGTGATTTGCCAAGTTTTTTCATGTAATATCTGTCTTGAATCTATTTTCATTTTACAGTGATTATTTCTCTTTGCATGCTGTTATTTTCCTACAAATGCAATGTGTGATAAACAAATACATACAATGACGTAACTTGTAACTTGGCAAATATGGCTCATTGAATGCTCCTTCAGTGCTTCAGACCTATGGGGATACTGCTCTTATGACTGATATAGAAATAGGGACAAAAAGGGTAGGTTTGCTCACTTGAATGCTTGATTGAGTGTTTTTGGGTAAGTTGCCTTGTGAGTTCCCAGTATTTGCTAGGTGAAGAATGAATGAGGGTTGATCTTGTGTATATACCAATCCTTTTTAAAAATATCTTGCACTAAAACATTTATGCTGACCTTTTGGATATGTTTCATTTGTAAATTGGATGACTTTTGGGCACTAGACACTCAATTGGAAAAGGGAACACTGCGTTAACGTAGATGTCTGGCTGGGACGCAAGTGTCAAGAAGCTAGAAAATAGGTATAAGTCCAAAACTGATAGAGAATGATAATGATTAGGTTTAGAGCATTTTGCACAGTATAGAAGGCTTGGTCATCAGAATAATAGTGGTCGTACTAAGAGATAAACAATTTGGCACAAAGATAGCGAACGCGAGCCTTTTGGCAACGGGAAGGTCTTAAAACTGAAGGGTACAACCATGAGAGGTATTTGCCAAATGTCCAAGATTGAGGTACTATATGATTCAATTTAGTGTCTATAGGAGTTTATTATTGTGGGGGGGGAATATAATAAAATTTGAAGCCCCAATGCCTAACTAAGTAAACAACAACCCAAAGCATGCAGACAACAAAAGAATAATGCTAACCATCACACTGCAGTTCTAGAATGTGGTTCCTCTCGCCATATGAGCACTAAGTGGGGGGGGGAATGTTAAGAAAATAAGTGAGTTAGTACTAACATGTAAGAGTTAAATGTGTTTAGGTTAGAATTATTAAGTGAGAATTATAAAATTGCGTGTGAGGATAATTAAATTGTGAGTTGTTAATACAATTCACATAGAGATTTTAGAGATAGATAATAGTTAGTGGATATAGGTTTTTGGAGCAACCTTCCTAGATTAGTGTTAGGGGAGAACAATGATTGAGCAACCTCCTATTTAATAATAGATGCAAAACCTTTATATATGTAAAACATATTATTGCATAAATGAATTGATGATCAACTAATTAATTGAGATTTATGTGGTCAAGCCTTTGGCTCTATTCCAATATGGAGGTCAAATTACAAACTCCTTACCCTTGACTGCATCATTTGGTATCAGAGCAGTAGTATCATGTATGTGTTTAGAAGAGTGAAGTGTGAAAGTGTCCTGTGGTATTGTAAGTGGGTAGAGAATAGATGATTGTAATATTCCTAATCGGAATATTATACAGGAATTTGGTTTGCTCGGAAATTCCTTGAAATAATATTTTAAAAATGTAAATTTGTACTTAGAATAATATTTTAAATTAAAATGTAATTGTATTAATAATAAAATATAAATCCTCAAGAGGTTTCGTCTTTGGGTTATAATTATTACAAGTGCTTTCATCCTTGAAATCATATTACACGATTAAGGGATTTCATCGTTAAAAGTGGTCGTAAAACATGATGTTTGTACAAAGTTTAATGTTTGAATGTATATGATTGAATGATTTCCTTCTCATCAATTGTTTGAATATAAATACTTTGATCGCTTCCCATTCAATCGACATGTCTTCTCCAAGGATTGTCACCTTTCGTCAAATGAATTCTTAATGACTAATTAATTAATCAATAAATAATAATTGCTGTTAATGACTTTGATGATTGCTGTTTATAATATATAACTGCTGTTGTATGCGCTCCATCCAAGGGCGATTTGTTTATTAATTGGCAACGCTCCTTGCATGGTGATTTGCTTAATAAAATGGTAGCGCTCCCTCAAATGTATGGAAATTAGTGATTTAGTGGAGGGGATATTACAATGATCCAAAAATATGGATTTATTTTATTAGATATATTTTCTAGTTTATTTCCATTATACTCAATTATGTAATTCATATTTGTAAAACACTATGTAAGATACTTCTTCAAACTTGTTCATGTAAAATGAACTATTCATTTAAGTTGCAATGGCAGAATAAGTGATGTGTTGGTTCAGGGATTCTTGTATTGATGAAGTCAACAACTTGTAGACCTTGAAATTTAGGCTTTTGTCAAAGATGACGAAACCGATAGTAAGTGCGAGTGGCGATTGTGTAATCGTCGGTATTTGCAGGCCAACTGCCGAAACCAACAGTTTGCTTAAAGTGGTGGTTTCGCCATCGACCAAAACATGGGCAGAGGAGTGGTTGCGAACACGTCCTCTTCTTGGCGATGGATTGTTTTAAGTCTTTGGTGGGTTCCAAGGTGGAAAGACATAAAAACAGTCTTTGTTGAAGGAAAGATCATCAAATAAGTCAGTGATAAGTCTTGAATTTAGATTTGCATTGTAGTATACAAGTTTGGGTCCTTGTTCATGTTGTCTCATTGTTTCCTACCTGTGAATAGTTGTCCCAGTTGTGTTGGATGACTGTGAAGTGTCTAAGAAGTGCAAAGTAGTCCTGTGTGCAAGCTTTGGATATTGTAGTAATGAAAGCTTTGTCCATGAAGGCCATGTTTGGTAGTAACTTGTATGTTTGTTAAATTACATAATGGAAGGGAGGGCAATTGCCTCACCCATTGAAATTTTTCCATTGAGTTTCTTCAAGTCATAAAGTGCGTTCACTTAATGCTTTGTCTTATCTTATGCTTCCTTTTTATGTTCAGTATGCTGCACATTTCCTTTCCAACATTTGTTTATTCTTGTTTTAGCATTGAAAGTAGTTTAAAACAGTCATCTATCAATCATATGTTGAGCTAGTGGTATAGGATCCATGTTGGGGAAGCTGAGTGTGTAATATCCACCTAGTTTACGGATTAGATTGGTATCAGGGGTGGTTTAGGATCAGTTTTAGTCCTTTTGTATATTTGTGACTACATTTCAGCTTTCCTAGTCACTAGAGCAAGTAGTGCTAGTGGTCAAGGTATCTTAGTTCCCTTTGAAAAAGTTTGGTTTGTTCCGATGAAGAAGATGCCCATACAACAAAAGAGTGATTTCACAAGCTTGAAGGAGTGGCTAGCATCTTTCTTTTTAGGAACAAGCTTGATCGGTTAGAGTCCATCATGGGGATTCTCATGGAGAAGCTTGGTATTTTTGTGGAGGCATTGAAAGCAAATAAGGACACTCCCAAGCATGAGAGAATGGAAGAACAATCTTGTGCCAACCAAGCCTCACTTCCTTTCAAGGTTGAGGCAAAGATATAGATTCAATCATATGACATAGATGTGAATGCGGAGAGGCTAGATGATTGGCTAGCCCAATCAAAGGTATATTTTTGCTTGCATCAGATTAATGAGAGCCAACAAATTTTGTTTGCAAGCTTAAAAATAATCAATCATGCTTTAGCTTGGTTTGAAAGTCATTTTCATACCTTGGTTGTTAAAGAGATTTCTCTGTTACTAAGTGGGATGATTTTAAGATGCTAATCAAGAAGCAGTTTTATCCTATTTGTTATGAGGAAGAGAGGTCCATGTATTGACAATATCTTAAGAAAAAGCAAGGCCAAAACATGCAATACATTGCTTGACCCGTCTTTGAAATTAAGGATTGGGAGGAATAGGCTATACTAGAGTGAGAAAACCTATTCCTAGAAACAAGCTAATTAAATAATTTAATTTTTGATATTCAATTTCATTGATGAATTATGAAAATACTAAATATAGAAAGTGCAATGTTAAATAGTATTTTGATTGCACAATCACAAAGTAGAAACAATACTTAGCTTATGCAATGATGCGCAGATAGATCTAAGCTTTACAGGCATAAAAACAAGTTGTCTGATGTTCAAGACACAGTTGTTAGATTCTGAAAATATTCTTTTTCGCTCCTTGGGCACTTGCGTCGATGTTATTGTCTGAATCCCGATGTAACTGTCCTATACAAAATGTTCACTGTATCAAGATAAGACCATATGGGTGTTTCTGGGTTTTCTGTTACCTTTTTTCAAAATTTATTTGGATTTCGTGCTCAAGCTATCGATGATTGTCTGTAGCTCAAACCCTAGCTCTCCACTTTAGCTAGGTTAGCTAACCAAAAATGGGTTAATGGGCTCACATTGTCGAGTTGACCTTCAAGACCCCTTTGTCATTGAGCGTTGCCTACATAGCCAATACTCCAAGGAGGGCTTCAGATTTATGTACTTCTCCCTTGTGTGTGGGAATGTGTGTGCACAAGGGTGCAATATACTGTATGACAATGCATGTAGCGATTTAACTTGTAACTTAACAAGTATGGTTCATGGGCTGTTTTTTGAGTGCTTCAGACGTGTAGTATGATTGCTCATATGCTTGATATGCAAATAAGAATGAATAGGGCATAATAGCTTAGTTGTGCGATATAATGATTTAGCTTGATAGGTGCTTGCTTGGTAATTGCTAGATGCCAAATGAATTGACTTTGACTTTTATTTATTCTAGCTCGTTTGAAATAATCTTAAGGGAAGGATTAATACATTCTTAGTCCGATCTGTACACTTCGAAAGATTTGCAAATTTGAGTGTTTATAAGGTAAGGACACTTGTGTTGGAGCAGGGACAATAGCATCGTCATTATTGCTCTACTTTGAATGCAATTGTCCAAGATGAAGGAAAGTTGATGAGGTTCTCTAATTGATTGTGAATGATATATATCAAATTTTAAACGTTCTGTGGTTACACAGGATTTAGATAATTAGAATAATCAGGATTGGACTAAGAAGTGATTAGACCCAGGGAGGTGGCGAGTGCGAGCCTTTTGTCTGCAAGGAAGACAAACTAAAGGGTAGAGCTCTAGGATATAATTGTCAAGTGTACAAGGTTAGTTTAACATATAAATCCAGATTTAAGCATTTACATACACAAGTGAATTCCGCAAGAAGGCCGGTCCAAATGGGCAAAGATATAGTAGATCGTGACATCTTGATGAAGTATGTTGGTGGACTTTATAGCCATTTGATAAGACCTGTTCTCTTGGCCAAGCCTAGAGATGTAGATGTGGTGTGTTCTCAAACTCACTACTTAGAGATGGACAAGAAGGAGGCTCCATCTGCCTCTCAAAGCACTCCAAAGCAACAAGGTGGTTCTAAGCATAAAGGTTTAGGAAAAGGTAGGCATAATGCTACTTCGGTTTCTTAGAAGGATACTAAAAGGCATCGTGGGCATCGTGATGTTGAAAGTCATTTTGAGGAAAATTGTGGGAAGTTGCATCCGTTCAACAACAACAACAACAACAACGAGGCTATGCCATTTCTCAAAGGTGAAGACATTGGTTGCATCTTCAATGTGGATGGGACCTTGTGTTGTACCTTCAACAATAGAGAGGTATGTTTGGGTAGTAGTGCTCACGAGCTTGAACTTTTTAAGCTTTTCCATATTAAAATTTAGATGAAGAAAACAAAAGTGGATGCTATTTTTGATACTTGTTCACAGGGAAATTTGATAAGGAGTTAGTAGACAAATTGGGGATAGAGGCTTACAATCATCCAAGCCTATATGCTTTCAGTTGGGTGAAAAAAGGTGTAGATATCAACTTGACCAAGCAATGTAACATTAAGTTTGGTATTGATGCACATTTCATTGATGAAGCTATGGTGGATGTTGTGCTTTTTGATTTGTAATTTGAGATGCTATCTTCATGAGGAGAGCCGAACAATACTGTTTGGTAAAGGATGGCAAGGGCTACATCATTTCGGCCTACAAAGGTGAGTCTAAATTCTCTTTGGTAGGTGTCTTTCAAGCTTAAAGACTTATTAATGCAAGTGAGAGATTTGCTTTACGTCTTTTGAGAGAGATTCAAGATAAAGAAGCGGTTGCACATAAAACTTCTTGTGGCATGTTTACTAACAAAGAGTAGAAGCGTATGGGAGAATTGGTGTAACAATTCAAGAAGTCTTTCAGGGACCCATGGGGTGGCCACTGGTGAGGCCTAATGAGCACAAAATTTAGTTGTTACCAGACAGTCTGCTTCCAAATCTTGGGTTGTATGAGTTCTTGAAGGATGCTTTAAAATTGAGGATTGAGACTTACAATCATCAAAGCCCATGTGCTTTGGATTGGGTGAAAAAAGGTGTAGATATCAAGGTGACCAAGCAGTGTAAAATTAAGTTTGGTATTAATGCACATTTTATTGATGAAGTTCTAGTGGATGTTGTGCCTCTTGATGTGTGTGGTGTAGTGTTTGGTAGCCTTTATTTGTATATCCGGGATGTTATCTTCATGAGGAGAGCCACTCAATACCTTTTTGTAAAGGATGGCAAGGGCTACATCATTTCAGCCTACAAAAGTGATTCTAAAATCTCTTTGGTAAGTGCCTTTCAAGCTAAAAGACTTATTACTGCAAGTGAGAAGTTTGCTTTACTTCTTTTGAGAGATATTCAAAATAAAGAAGAGGTTGCACATAAAACTTCTTGTGGCATATTTACTAACAAAGAGCAGAAACGTATGGGAGAATTGGTGTAAAAGTTCAAGAAAGTCTTTTATGAGCCCATTGGGTTGCCATCGGTGGGGCCTATTGAGCAGAAAATTTAGATGCTATCGGACAGTTTGCTTCCAAATCTCAGGTTTTATAGGTAGTTCCTGAAGGATGCTATGAATGCCATGGAGAATGTGTGTTGATTATAGAGCACTTATAAAAATTATCATAAATAATAGATACTCTATTCCACGGATTGATGATCTCCTAAATAAACTTCAGCGTGCCAAGTATTTCACTAAGTTGGATTTGAAATCCGGGTATCACCAAGTGAGGATTAAAGAAGAGGACATTTGGAAGACAACATTCACGACAAGGCAAGGATTGTATGAATGGTTGGTTCTATCTATTGGGCTCTGCAATGCAACGATGACCTGCATGTGGTTGATGAATGAGATAATGAGGCTATTTATTGTTTCCTTTGTCATTGTGTATTTGGATGATATTTTTGTTTTCAGTAGAACTTTTGATGAGCATATTGATCATTTGAAAAAAGTTTTGCAAGTTTTGAAGGAAAACAAGTTAGTGTTGAATAAGAAAAAATGTGAGTTTGCTCAACAATCACTTGTGTACTTGGGGCATGTGGTGGTTGGTATTTGCTTAACAAAGATAAAGGCCATCATGAATTGGCCAAAACCTTATAATATGACCGAAACAAGGAGTTTTGTTGGTGCAAATTAGTATATGAGGAAGTTCATCAAGACTTTCTTTTCCATAGCCACACTTTTGCATGCCATTACGACAAGAGGTAAGATTTTTATTTGGGGTAAGAAGCAACAAGATGCATTTGATACGTTCAAACTCAAGGTTAGCCAAGTTCCGGTGTTATCTTTGCCTAACTTGTAGTTGCACTTTTGAGGTGAAAATGGGTGTTAGCAACTATGCTATGGGGTTTGTCCTATTACAAGGAGGTAAGCCCATATGTTACCATTCAATGTTATTTCATGATGCAATTCTAGATTATTGTACATACGATAAAGAATTGTATGCTATAAATATTTTGATGATATATATTTGAATACTAGTGTTGGAGTGTTTGAGTGGGGCAGGGTTTTCAAATTTGAATGGAAGTTCTGAGTGGGAGAAGGTTGATGGTGATGGTCCAGAGTAGGACGTAGGTGATTTGACGTTGGTGCACAGAGGAATCTCCAGGGGGGACCCAAGCTCTGATCGAAGCGTGTTGTTCGAGGACAACATAGGTAAGTTGTTGTGGTTTGATTGCTTGAAGGGCCAAAGGTCATTGAGGGACGGATCAAGAGGTTAAGAGGCCTACGTTGTATTCATCAAAAGGTAAGGAGACCATGATGGATCCCATCAAATCTGATAAGGGATTCCATTTAGACATTCCTGCATCTTTGATTACTAGATCCATCCCTCAGATGGACAATGCACTCATTGGGAAGTTTCTGGGTGCAAGACCTAATATTGATCATGTACGTAAGTGGGTAAAATGCAAATGGAAACCAGAAGGTCCTATGGAAATCTCTGCTATGTTGAAGGGATTTTTTCCTCTTTAAATTCAACAACGAAGAGGATTTTTCCAAGGTTCTTCTTGGAGGTCCATGGTTTTTTGGAAAGATGGGTTTGTTTCTGAGGAAATGGAAACCGTGCTTTGACCTTGATAAAGAGGATATTAATATGTTGCCTGTTTGGATCAGACCGCCTGGGCTTCCTTATGAGTTATGTGAGGAAGAAATATTTCATGCTATTGCTAAGACGATGGGCTCATTAATATCCATTGATGCGGCTACTCGAGCTAAACTAGATTAATATTTGCTAGGATCTATGTTAATGCTGTTGCTGGGAAACCATTACCAAATTTAATTGATTTGCATTCTTTTCTGGGTGATTGGAGCTTGAAGATCGAGTATGAGGACTCTCCTTTGAAATGCAATACTTGTGCATTGTTGGGTCACAATATCAAAACTTGCCTTAATAAAGTAAAAAAATAGGGCCATAAGGTGAAAGCTCTGAAAGTTTGGCACAAGGTTGATAATGTAGCATCCAAAAAGCAGGGTGCTCATAACTATCAAATCCCTGTTAATAAAAAGCAAATGAAACTGAGCTAGATCCCTGCTAATAAGCAGCCTACAAATCAAAGATAGATCTTTGAAGTTGTGGCATTATGCAATGGGAAGGATGAAATGATGCATGAACAAATTTCTAAGGGGGCTGCTCTACAGGATGAACAAGTTATCCAAGATATGATACTAGGAGACAAGATCTCTAATCCCATTGTTGATGGCAACAAAGAAGTAATAAACGAGGAAGAGTCTAAAGAGGGGATTGCAGGGGTGCACACACATGTGAATGTTTTGCTTTCTTCACAATTCAAAATTCCGGAACAATTGCAGGATGATGAGTTGGAATAATTGGAAATAGTTCCTTGTTCTTTAGAACAAGAGAAGGATAGTCATTATGATAAGGGTAATGATAATACTACTCAGGCACCAACTATTCAGGATAACTTTATAGATACATCCGAAATGTATAAGTACTTTGGCTATTCAAAATATTATAGGAGGCACTAACTCTGATTTGAATAAAGAGAAGAATTTTGTGACTCCTAGGGTGCAAACACGATCGTCAACAATTGGAAAGAGGACAAAAGTAGGAGCTTCCAATAAGGTGGGAAAACTAAGTAAGAAAGAAGCTAGACTTAAATCAATTGAGAAAGAGAGAGCGGATGGAACCCATGCAATTTTGGCTGTTTGGGAACTCTTTATCAATGTCAAAATGATTTTCATCTTTTGGAACATAAGAGGTCTAAAAATCCCTGCTAAACACAGAGTTTTGAAAGACCTTGTCTATAATCACAAACCAATGATTGTAGTCATTCAAGAAACTAAAATGTCTTCTGATGGATTTTTGAACATTAAGAATAGTTTGTGGAAGAATGCTTCAAGTTTTGCAGTTAATGCTGAGGGCGTTTCTGGAGGATTGATTACTCTTTGGGTTGCTTCGCTTTTAAAGGCGGATATTTTGTTATCCAATTACCATCATATTGCCACTGTTTTCTAATTTACAGGACAACTCTTCCTGAATCTTTTCTAATAGTTATGCTCCTAACAACTATGTTGGCCGTAGGAAATTATGGGATGAGCTTTCTTTGTTCGACAATTCTTGTCATAATTTGAGATGGATTATTGCAGGGGATTTTAATACACCCCTCTCACTTGTGGAAAAGAAAGGTGGAAGACAGGATTTTAGTGGGAGTGTGGATGAATTTATTGATTTAATTTCCAATAATAGTTTAATTGGTATTGAGCTCAGAGGTTCTGCCTTCACTTGGTCTAACAAGCGTTTTGGAGATTGACTTATTCAAGTTCGTCTTTGATAGATTTCTCGTCTCCCCTAATTGTTTTTTTCACCTCATTTTTTGTCTTTATTCCCTCCCTAGAATTGGTTTGGATCATAATCCATTAGTGCTGAATTTGAATGTTGATTCTAAGAATAAAAAACTCCGTTTTGTTTTGAAAAATGTGGCTCCTCCAACCTGATATTGTCAATAGAATTAAGGAGTGGTGGAATGTTCAAATTAATAGGTCTGTCATGTTTAAACTTGTCAAAAAACTAAGAATGTGAAAATGCAAATTAAAATATGGAATAGGGAGGTTTTTAAGAATATTTTCCAGCAGAAGAAGCGAATAAAGGAGTGTCTAATTATTGCTGAAAAGGATATTGAGATAAATGGTATGAACTAGGAGACTTATTAGAAGGAAAATAATCTTGTTTGTGAGTTTCATTCTCTTAATAAGAACGAGGAGACTTTTTGGCACCAGAAATCTAGAGTATTGTCGCTGAAAGAAGGTGATAGCAATACTAAGTATTTTCATTTGTCCACTCTCAAGCACATAAGCTCCAATAAGATTATTGAAATCCAAAAAGACAATGGTGATTTTCCTCTAATTTGCAATCCATTGGTTGTGAAGCTATTTTTATTTTCAAAAATCTCTTTGCTAAGGATGATGATCTTAATGAGGATCTAAGTGCTCAGTTTTTAGATTTGATTCCTACTTTCATTTTTCCGGCGGATAACCACAGACTCCTAAAATCAGTATTTGTTGAGGAGGTGGGGTTTGTGGTTTCCACTATGGAAAGGGATAATGCTCTTGGCTCAGATGGTTTTTTGGTGTTTTTTTTCACAATTTTTGGGAAGTAGTCAAATGGGATGTTATTGTTGCTTTGGATGAATTCTTCATCTTTGGCAAAATACTCAGGAAACTTAATAACACTTTCATAGTTCTCATTCCTAAGTTTTCAGGGGCTAAAGATTATAAGAGCTTTTGTCCTATTAGTTTATGCAATACGGTGTACAAGATTTTTACTAAGATCCTTGCCTTGAGATTATAGCCTCTTCTTCCTACCATCATTTCTGAACAACAAGGGGGGGATTTGTTGCGGTGAAAGAGATTCAAGATGGAATTATTTGAGTTCATGAAATTATACATTCTATGGGAAAAAGAAATAAGGGATGATACTAAAACTTGATATGAACAAATCTTATGATAGAGTGTCTTGGGATTTTCTTGATAAAATTTTGGAATGGTTTGACTTGGATATTGCTTTTTGTAAGCTTGTTTATATATGTATTTCTTCCTCTATGTTCTCAATCCTTATTAGTGGTTCTCCTGTGGGCTTCTTTCCTAACACTTGAGGGATTAGGCAAGGAGATCCCCTTTCTTTTTATTATCTTTGCCGAAGCTCCTAGTAGATCATTATCCTTAGCGGTTTCTTCAGGGAGATTGAGAGGAATTCAACATGCTTCTAACATTGATCTTATAACTCATCAACAATTTGTTGATCATATGATCATTATGGCTATGGCGTTTGTTTGAGAAGCTAAGGTTTTAAAAATTCTCCTTAAGAACTATGAAAATGCTTCAGGTCAAAAAATTAGTATGGAAAAGAGTGTTGTTTTTTTGTTAACACTCCTTTGTTTAGGCAGCATAGAATTGCTAACATTCTTGGATGCAAGGTTAAAGATCTCCCCACTTATTATTTGGATATGCCTCCTTTTGTGGAAAACATGCTGGCTGGAATGTGGAATTCTTTATTAGACATGTTTCAAAAGAAATTGGTGGGTTGGAAGGGTAAGTTGTTGTCACAAGCTGGGAAATTGTTGTTGATAAAAAACACCTTGCAGAATCTGTTAGTTTACCTCATGTCTATTTTTAAATTCCAAAGGTGATTGCGGAGTAGGTGGAGAGAATTTAGAAAAAGTTCTTTTGGACTGGTACTAAAGAGAAATACAAATTTCTTTTGGTTGCCTGGGAAAAGGTTTGTTGTCCCTTTAATCAAGGTGGTTTGGGGATCCGTAAGGTGAGACCAATGAACAAGGCACTGACCTCTAAGTTGGGTTGGAGGTTCCTTAAGGAAACTAATTTATGGACGGAGCTATTGAAAAGTAAATATTTGACTCGCTGGGATAATGTTGCTTGGCTCCAGGCTGACAATCTCCCTCAAGGCTCCTTGTTTTGGAATTGGTTAATCAGATGTAGACACATTATATTGAAAAGGACTAAATGGCGAATTGGTAGAGGAGATAAGGTTCAGTTCTAGGAGGGCAAATGGATCCTTAACACTCCTCTTGCCCAGATTCTCCGTTGGAATGAAATTTGGGTTCACATTAAAATGAGGTATTGGAATACTGTGCAGGTTTACACCTCTGATGGTGTTGTGGGGAGACAATGGAAGATGTTATAGTTGGATTTTTCCACTCCTAATCAGGGTCAAATAATTTCAGATCTTAATTTTTTGCTGTAAAGATATTTCATAGGAAAATCTATGAAGTAGGACAAACTTATTTGGGTTGAGACTTTGGATGGTCAGTTCTTGGTTAAATTGGGATATATCGTGGCTATTGAAGCTACTCTTGATGGCTTTCCTTGGGAGAAGTTATGAAATAAAAAATTGATTCTTAAAGTTAACTTTTTCTTTTAGTTGGTTATAAAAAATAAAATCCTTACTGTGGATAATCTCCAGAAAAAGGGGTTGTTTATTTCCAACCGTTGTGTTTTGTGTGAAAATGTTGCTGAATATGTTTATCATATTATGTTGGATTGCCCCTTTACCTTTCAACTCTTTGAGAAGGTTCTTCTTAAGTTTGAGGTAGACTGGCCTTACCACCTTGTTTAGAGCTCTGGCCTCAATGGAACTCTCCCTTCTCCAGCAAAAACTTGAAAATGCTTTGGTTTATGGCTTTGCTTCATTTTTTGGGCAGTCTAGAAAGAGACAAATTCCATAATTTTTAAAGGGGTTAAGATTAAAATGATATAGTTGCTCTTAAATTAATAAATTTCTTGAAGGAGAACCTGACCGTTTCCAAATAGTTTGAAAATTTTAAGATTAATGATGTTGAATCTGCTCTAGCTGCCACCTGGGAAATCAATGTGACTACTAGTCAATCCTTGGATCATAAAAGATGTGTTAGAAGTATGACTAAATGGATCTTACCCTCTGTTGGATGGGTTAAATTGAATTTTCATAGCATTTCTAAAGGAAATCCGGGCTTTGTAGGGGGTGGAGGGATTCTAAGGGATGACAAGGGTAATATCATTTTTGTTTTTGTTAGGAATCTTGGGGTCCAAACTAGTCATTTTGTAAAAAAATTCGCTGCTTTGTGGAGGGCCAAACTTGCTAAAGAGAGGGATCTTGATACATTTGCATTGAAGGTGATTCTTAGAATATTATTAATAGTATTCTTGGTAAGAATTCTCCAACCTGGACAATTGTTAATATCATCTTTGAGATACATGATATTATGGAGAACTTTCAACGAACTTTTGTTATGCATACTCTAAGGGAGGGTAACAAAGCTGCAGACTGGTTTGCAAATATGAGAATCCAAATTCATGACAATTCTAAGTGGTTTAAGTATTTTGATTTACCTGTTCAGGGCTTCTAAATCATTAAAGATGATAAATCAACAATTTAATGTAATCTATAGTGGGAGTGTAGACCTTTACATAACAAATGTTCCTTGGCATGTGTCATTTTATATTGTTTTAAAAAGAAGTCCCAATTCTACGAATGTTTATTGCATGGTTAAGGTGTGTCATTCAAATTACATTTGCATGATCAATATACTTCAGTTTAATTATTGTAAGTTGTTGACTCAACACTGCGATTTTGGTAACATCAACATCAACAGTTATGTGAAGTTATTTTGGCGCATGGGAATCAATAGAAGATCGTAACGGCGTATCTTCAAGAACCTTGCCAATATTTGCAATCATAGCATTGATGTAAGGGAGAGTGTCGGTATCATTATTGTTTCGATTTGTATCAATTGTGCCTAGGATAGTGTTCATAGTTGTTAGATTGGCAACAATGACTGCGTTGCTATTTGTCTTGTTTGGCCAATTACTAGAATGGGATGTGATCTCTGTCGAATTGAATTGTCTTTGGTGGAGAATGTGAAGAAAAATAAAGTTGTTTGGAGGATTTTGGAAGATGGGGGCTTACTAATTATATGGAGAGAATCTAGGGTACTAACACCCACATTTCCCTGGATTTTGCTCCTAGGTGGAATGGTCGCATGCTAACGATGGAGGATGTTACTATTGTTGTTATTGAAAAGCTTATTGCCCAGGGCACATGTATGAGCCCTCATGGGAGAGTTTTACATGAATAAAAAAGAAAGGGATGAGGAGATGAAACAATTCCATAAGCTTGGCGAGGTATCTGTGCTATATCAAGGGGGTACTTTCGAGAAGCGCTTCCTGATCCCTATCCTGAAGTGGCCTGACAAATTATGAAATATGTTACTTTGGATGGAAGGTATGGAGTTGTGTTTTCGTATCACTTTGTTCTTTTAAATCACTTTTGACATAATATTCTTGTGTCCATTCCCTTTTATCTGTTAATGTCCTTGGAGCACTCTGTTAATGAAATGCACCTTAGTAATGCCCCTCTTCCTTGTCACCAAGCCGTCATACTGCTTCTATATAATTATGCAAGAGCACTTGATGTTGGCCTCTTCTCTACTGTTAGATTGATGGATCCCTCGGGTGTGCTTAAATCTACTTCCAAGGGTAAGGGGCAAAGTCTCGCTATTATAACCATTTCCATCAAGATCCCAGTGAAATCCCCTGTTTCTACTCCATCCAAATCTTTTGTTAAGAAAACCAAAGCTTTTGTTGTGTTGGACTTTGAGGATGATGTAGACAAGGTCACTGAGTCAGAGGAGGAAGAAGAGGAGTTGGGGTTGTCCGTTCATAGTCTTAAAGAGGATTATGAGTTTATTGCTAGGACTATAGATTTAAAACAGAATGATATGCATGTGGAGCATAGGATGGGTAAAAGGAAGATGGGAGATAATGATGTTGTTTCGGCTACCAATTTCAAGGATAAAATTACTTCTTTGATGGAGGATGTAGGTTTGCACAAAAGTTTGTTGGCTTGGATTTTTAAAGACAAGAAGAACAACAATATGGATGTTGGTGCTTTTGGTTCACAGTAGAAAAATGTTTTTGATGAAGAGGAGGGTAAGAGACTTCATGATCTGGAAGCTAAGGTGGTAAGGTTGGAGAGTGACAAGAAGATTTTGGAGGGTCATATCCAGCAATTGTTACAGATGAGCAAGATGACCATAAAAAAAATGTATCTTTAACATTAATGTGCTGAGGAAATTTATCAAAAATCACAAAGAACAACAAATGGGGGTCTGTTTGAGCAAGAGAACTAGAGGTTTTGATAAAGGCAAGGATGCAAACACCTACATCAAGACAATGGAGGATATGGAGATCCTCCTCAATAACCTGGTTAAGGAATAGAATCATGTCATTAAAGACATAAATATGTAAACTTGTTAGTCTCGTGTTGTTTTTTGGGTTGTCTTTGTTGTTTCTGAGCTGTTGGTACATAATGTTGTTGCATTAATGTTAATTGGTGTGTTATGTTTCTCTCCTTGTCCTAGGGCCTAGCTTTTGTAATGGGGCGAGACCCAATTAAAACCCTTACCTTTACCTTAATAAAAAAAAGATAAAGAATTGTATGCGCATATTCAATCAGTTAAGAAATGGAAACATTATTTTATGGGTAAGGAAACTATCGTCCACACAGATCACCAACTTCTCCAATATTTACAAGCACAAACCAAATTTTAACAAGCTAGACATTATACATGGATGGGGTTTTTGACAATGTCATTTGATTAAAGGTGTGACTAACAAACTAACTGATATGTTATCTAAACCTCCTTTGCTTTCAATGATGGGCACCATAACTCTTCTTGAAGCTTTTATGTGTTATTATTATGTAGAAGGATATGAGTTTGATGCAGATTTTGGGGAGCCATTTCTTTAAGAAAAGAGGTCCCAAGGTGCAAGATTTCATCCCAAGGGGGATTACTACCTTCAAGATGGGTTGTTTTACAAATTGGGTAAGCTTTGTGTCCTTGAGGAGGAAAAAATTCAGCGAATGAAAGCAACACATACGTCAAAAGTTTTAGGACGTCTTGGTGTTACAAAGACCGTTGCACATTTACAGAGGTATGTTTATTGGCCTAATATGCAATTTGATGTTGCTAAGTTCATAAGGGAATGTGCGTTGGGTAGTACAAACAAGTCTATTAATAGGAAGTTGGGTTTGTATAAGCCATTCCCAGTTCCTTCTAGACAATGAGACAACATTTCCATGGATTTTGTAGGTGGTTTGCCTATATCAAGGAAGTGGCATGATTATCTCTTTGTGGTTGTCGACCAATTTAGTAAGATGTGTATTATTATTCCTTGTAAACAGACCCTCAAAGGTAGTGATACAGTTGAGTTGTTTTTTTCTAATGTGTGGGTTCATTTTGGTTTGTCTAGTTTTTATTGTTTCAGATCCAGACTCAATTTATTGTTAAGTTTTGGGCCATTTTATAGGAGAAGATAGATACCAAGCTGAAACAGTTTACTACTTTTCCCTCACAAATCGATGGGAAGACAAAAGTTGTGAACACAACATTAGTACAACTTGTGAGAGGGCATAATGGGTAAGCATCCTAAGACTTGGGATGAAAATTTGGTATATATTCAACATTTCTACAACACGACAGTGCATTTTTCTATTAGAAAAACTCCATTCGAAACTTGTTTTGGTTACATGCCTTGATGTTGTTTTGAGACATGCATACAAAGGAAATCGGAAAATGGATCTAGAGGTCCACAACGCTCAAAGATTCATCGAGAAGATTCAACAAATTCACCTCAAAGTGCAAGAGAGGTTGAAGGAATCGCAAGCCAAGTACAAAGCAAGGAATGATCAACATAGTTTCCTTGTTGGAGACAAGATATGAACGCACTTGAGTCAAGAGAGGCTCCAACAAGAAGCTTAAGCCTATTAGGTATGGTCCATTTGAAATTCGTGAACAATTGGGCAAGAATGCATTTAGACTTGATTTGCCTTCTTATATGAAGATTTATTCCATTGTCAATGTTGAGAACTTACGTCTCTTGGAGCCTTCTATGTTAGACAATAAAGACGAAGTGTTGTTGCTACCTTCAATTGAAGATCTCACTCTTGATAGTTAGCTTGAATTGGAGGAGGATGTTTGGGCTATAGGAGGAGGAGAGGACAACAAGAAGAGGAGTGCAAGAGCATTGGCTGGTTCGGTTAAAGGGTTCGCTACCCAGTAAAGCCCAATGATATTTTAGAAAGGATGTGGGGAAGAGATTTCCTCACTTACAGATTTCCTAAAGTTTTTTACGGACCTTAAGACCTTCAAATTGGGGAGGCATGATCCAAAATATGGATATAGTTTACTAGACATGTTGTCTATTTCATTTCCACTATACTCAATTATGTAATTCGTGTGTGTAAAACACTATGTAAGACACATTCAAATTTGTTCACGTAAATTGAACTATTCAATTAAGTTGTAGTAGCGGAATCAATTATAGGATGGTCCAAGCAGTTTTGTATTGTTGAAGTTAGCAGCTTGCAGCCTTTGAAACTGAGGGTTTTGTTAAAGATGATGAAATTGCTAGTAAGTGCAGGTGGCGGTTGTCAAACCGCCCCGATGATTTCAAAACTGTTGGTTTGCTTAAAATAGCGGTTTCGTCACCGACCAAAACACAGGCAGAGGAGCGGTTGCAAATGCTTCCTCTTCTTGGCGACGAATAATTTGATGTCTTTCGTGGGTTCCAAAGTGGAAGGACATAAATATAGTCTCTGTTGAAAGTAGAGATCATCAGAGAAGTGATTGAGAAGTATTGAAGTTGGATTTACATTGTAGTTTGCAAGTTTGTGTCCTTGTTCATTTTGTCTTATTGTTTCCTAGCTGTGAATGGTTGTTCTAGTTGTGTTGGATCACTGTAGAGTGTCTAAGAAGTGTAAAGCAGGCTGGTGTGCAAGCTTTGGATTGTGTAGTAATGAAAGCTTTGTCCATGAAGACCATGTTTGGCAGTGACTTGTTCATTTGTTGAATTACACAGTGGAAGGGGAGAACAAGTGTCTCACCGACTGGATTTTTTGTCGGAATTAAGAATGATTCTCATTCATCCCAGATCTCTCTTGCACTCCATTACCACAGCTTCAATAACACAGACATTGTACAACATAGATAAATAATAATCTCCATCTCTCATTATTTCCTCAAAGTGAATAATACAATCCATAGATTTCTCTCTCCACCAGCATAGGCTAAGCAATAGGAGTGCCTATTAAATAAGCATAATAGTTTGTTTCGCGCAACAAATAATTTGTTTTTTGAAACCAATTTTAGTTGTTATGAAATGTTTGCATGCATAAAATAGGTGTGCAAATATTCAACATAACAATTAATTAACCAATTCTCAATAAAGCTTAACTCCTAAGTGAGTTTTAACACTCACTCCAACACCCTCACTTAAGCTCAAAATAGGGAGTAAGAAAAGAGAGCAAAGAGACTGAATGGGTCCCGACAACTAGGCTTGATCAGGGACCCATGTATAATTATAGTGAAATACAAAGTGTCCCTATGGTAACCAATCCATCTTATCGGACTACATGGATGATGAATTGCTGTAACCGCCAAGTCAAATAGGAACTGGTACTCTGTACGAGACTAACTCTGTAAAAAACATTGATCTCAAAACACTGGGAAAAAGAGTCACCAAGGATGAAATGTATCATCGCAAGATGCCCAAAAAACCAGTAACAACAGCGAAAATCGAGAGCAAAAAAATATGCTGCAAGGCGCCCCAAGAAAACAAATGGCTCAATACTCGAACATAATGTTGAAGAGGTGCATTGGATGGAACGAAGGCCATCAAATACAAATGCATTCAATCACTTGCCTCCAAAAGAAAAATGATGTACTAACAATGAGCACAACACTTGAAGCAGTATGTCCACACACCCCCCCATAATGCTGAAGTGGGTGTAGTGACAAAAAAAATCTGAATGAGTGGGCCAATCTCACTATGCAAACACCGAAATGCTGACACTGGGCTACCCCAGACTAGCCACACTCCAAAAGGAGAACAAGCTCCACCAAAACATCTGAAGGAGACTGCCAACAGTCAGATACAGATATGAGATCTCTCAAGAATGATGTCCCTGTGATAATGGGATAGTCATGCAACTGGAGAAGAATGTGCTCAATCATGGAGCGCACACATGAAAAAATCTTCATGAATCTCAGTGTTACTACAAACAAAAGTCCCATCCTACAACAATATCACCAAGTGATGCAAGAAAATCCACAATGCAATCAATTTGTGGAATACATCATCTATGCAATGAGAGATGTATGCTCGAAAAACACATATGCCTAATCAAGGAGCTCAAACAACAAGGAACATCAACAGTGTAGTATGCTGTCCTATTTTGCCTTTGTTTTTTGATGATTGTTTTGAGAGTTTTTTGCAATGTTTAATACAACAATATATTGCAACAAAAATGAAAGATATTGAAATAATATTTTCAACTCAAAACTGAATATTACATCAAGATTACAAAGTTGAAAATTTCAAATTTTAATATCAGCAAATATACTCAGCTTTTCATCAAAATGATTACAACCCAATTCATAAAATATCATCTATTATCCAAATCCAACATACCCAGAAAGTGCAGCAATCAAAAACATTGAGTTGGTGAAGAAATCTTCACATTGGAGTGTCAAAAGGGGTCACCAATCACCAAGGATAGCAAGAATAAAAAGTGGTGTGCAGGTCTAGGTGCCTCCAAACTGCCCTTGAAACACACCCAAAACCCTAGCGACTAGCAACAAGAATCTCCAATGCCTCCTAGAAGTGTACGACCAGTAAGGGGAATGGTACGGCTAGCCCAAAGAAGCAATAATAGCAGTAATAAAAACCTTCAAACCCTTGCTCCAATGATCTCCAACCAATATGTAATGAATCTTCAATAATATTTGAACAATAGGACCTTCAATCTGTTTAACTGTGTTTCCTGAATGAAAACACTAAGAATCCTCCAGACTGTATCTTCCAACAACATGAAGAATGTTGCCTATGAGGGTTTCCGTTCTCACAAACCAAGAAACAATCTTCTCCAGAGAAAATAACAATATCAAATATCATTTAGCATATTGAAAAATGAGCTCCCAACACCCTTAAAACCCACAACCTCTTTTTTGGGGAATAAAATGTTTTAAATTTTAAATTATAAAGCCCCCTTATGTCTCCCAAGGCGCCCAACTTAAATTATAACACTTTTACGTTATAATTTTCACTTATGTCTCTCAAGGTCCTTTTTATAAAGTAACTTTATAAAATAACATAAGTTAAATATTTAATATAACTTTAATAACAATATGCTATTTTAAATAATTGAATTGGATCAAATAACATTGAAAAATAGGTAACAACTGCTTCCATCGACACTACTAAAAATAGTATGATTGACAACTAGTTTCTTCGGTGCCCAAAACTGACTTATTAAAAATAGTATGGGAGAAAACACCAAAAACACTTCAGAAAAGGGCAATACGCAACTCCCAACTACACCATGCTAGATAAACGGTCACCAGAGTTCCCTAACCACACTCTGTTAGCCTACAAGAACGATTGAATAAGCTAACTCAAACAATCTCATGTAAAGGCTAGGAAGGGGACATTACAGTTTGCCCTTCCCAAGATTGCTTGTCCTCAAGCAATCTCAACTCAAGATGCTGTAAAATCTGCTCATTCTCCCATGCCACATCCTCCATTGGTAAGTCTCTCCATTTGATCAAGTACTCCTTAATTACCCTCCTTCGAAGAGTCCGTTCTTTGGAATTTATGATGGCCTCTGGAACCAAAATCAATTTACCCTCCTCATCCAAGGGTGGCAACTCTGATGAAGGAACCACATTGTGTCCTAATGCCTTTTTAACCTTGGATACATGAAATACATTATAAACCCTGCTGCTAGATGGGAACTTAAGATCGTAGGTGACCTCCCCAATCCTTCTGGACACCCAGAAAGGACCATAAAATCTGGGCTTAAGCTTCTCGACACCACTCTTCTTGAGAGAAGATTGTTTGTAAGGCTGAAGCCTCAAATATACCATGTCCCCAACATCAAAAGTGTGCTCCACGCGATGTTGATCGGCATATGACTTCTGCTGATTTTGTGCTTGTTGCAAGTTCTCCTTCAAAGATTTCATGACATCCTGACTTTCCTGCAACAAATCTCTAGCCTTAGGCACTGTGCTATCTCCAAAAAGTAAATCCAAAAAGTTAGGTGCCTCAATCCATAAAGAGCCATGAAAGGTGACATCCCAATGGAAATGTGATAAGTGGAATTATAGCAGTATTCACCAAGATGCAACCACTTAATTCAAGCTCTTTGCTCTCCCGATACATAGTTTTTGAGATACCCCTCCACCCATTTGTTGACTATTTCTGTTTGCCCATTGTTTGTAGGTGGTAGCTCGTGCTGGGAGTGAGTTCAGTCCCACTCAACCTGAAGATTCCCTGTCAAAAGTGACTTAGGAACTTGTTGTCCCTATCACTCACTATGTTCCTGGGCATCCCATGCAATCTGAAAATCTCCTTGAAGAATAATTTAGTCACCTGTGCAGCAGTGTATGTCGCTGAAATCGCAAAAAAGTGTGCAAATTTGGTTAGTCTGTTAACCACCACATATATACAATCCTTGTTTTGCACTTGAGGCAACCTTGTGATAAAATCCATGGAGATACATTCCCATTTCTGACTTGGGATGGGCAAGGGCTGGAGTAAACTAGCTGGATAAGTATGCTCATTCTTGTTTTGCTGGCAAGTAGGGCACTCTCTGACATACTTAAGGACTTTATTTTTAAGCCCTTTCTATGTGAATTTCTCTTGAATTTCCCTATATGTCTTGAAAAACCTTGGGTGACCAGCCATAGGTGCATCATGAAACACGCTCAATAGTTTCACTTTAAGCTGAGATGAAGGCACCAAATAAATTCTATCCTTATAAATAATCAGCTCATTAAGCACTGTATACTTGTCATCATGAATTGTGCCTTCTACAATCCCTGCTGCCCAAGAATCCTTGGCATACTCCGCTGTAATTAATTCTCTCCAATCAGCAGAAATCTCTACCAGAGAACATAAGTCAGGCCTCCTTGAAAGTGCATCAACAACTACATTCTTTTTTCCCTTGACATATACAATGTCAAAATCATATTCCTGTAGTCTACTTACCCACTTCTGTTCCCTGTCATTGAGGCCCTTTTGGTTCATGAAATATTTGATACTATTGTGGTTAGTTTTAATAACAAATTTACCCCCAACTAGGTATGGTCTAAACCTGGCCAAGGCATGCAGATGGCCAACATCTCTCTGTCATAAACAAAATAGCTTTTCTCCACACCTCTCAATTTTCTGCTCTCAAATGCAATTGGGTGCTTCTTCTGCATCAAAACAACACCAATCCCCTCTCCCGATGCATTACACTCCATCTCAAAAGGTTTGGAGAAATCAGGTATAGCTAACACTGAACATGATGACGTCACCTGTTTGAAGTGCTCAAAACACCTTTGCGTTGAATTTGACTACTCAAATGCTCCCTTAGTTAAATCTGTAAGTGGGGTTGCAGTCTAAGAAAAACCCTTAACAAACCTATAAAATCCACACAAGCCAAAGAACCCTTTAAGCTAAGTGAGGTTCGTTGGTGGAGGCCAGTCAACAATAGCCTTGATCTTCCCTGGATCAACTCTCACTCTCTCTGCACTGATGATGTGACCAAGGTACAGTATCTCTGTCATATCGAAGTCACATTTAGACTCCTTAGCATAGAGAGACTCACTCTTCAAGATGCTCAAAACCCCCTCAAGATGCTGCAAGTGTTCCTCCCAGGTTTTGTTAAAAATCAGAATATCATCAAAAAATATCAAAATGAATTTTCTCAACTAATTCCTGAAAACCCAATTCATACAACCTTGAAAAGTGGCTGGGGCGTTCATCAAACCAAAAGGCATCACCAAGTACTCAAAATGCTCAAAATGGCATGTGAAAGCCGTCTTCTCTATATCTTTTTCCCTCATCCGAATCTGATGGTACCCTGACCTCAAATATATTTTGGAAAATTACCGAGCACCATGTAACTCATCTATTCTGGGGATGGGATACCTATTCTTGATTGTCTTCTTATTAAGGGCTCTGTAATCAATGCACATTCGCATAGTCCCGTCTTTTTTCTTTACCAAAACAACTTTTGATGCAAATGGACTTTTGCTAGGCCTAATGTGCCCCATCTTCAATAACTCCTTAATTGTTTTTTCTATTTTATCTTTGTGTTTCTTAGGATGACGGTAAGGAGTGATCATCACAGGTTTAATACCTTCTTCCAACTCTATGATGTGCTCTATCCCTCTATCTGGTGGCACTCCAGGAGGAGTACTACCAAATACCATGTTGTGTTGTGATATTAACTTCTAGATGTTCGGATGGTAATTATTCTTTTACTGCTCTGCAACAGTAGGCATAATGAGACACTCGGCTGCCCACTCAATCTGCTCATGTTTGATTAACCGTTCCATCCTTTTGAAGGACACAACCCTAGGCCCTCCATTTGATAGGCTTTTAAGTACTATCTTCTTCCCACTGGCCTCGAACTTCATCTCCATCTTCTGAAGATTGAATGAGAACTCCACAAGGGACTTCATCTAATGCATTCCTAACACCATATCAGTATCCCCGATGTTGACCACATAGAATTCATCTATCAATTCATATTCACCTAATTGAATTTTCAGATTAGAAACCTTTTTGAGTACAAGAAAATTTGTATCCATCAGCGACCATTACCTTAAAACCATCATGCTCTTTTGTCTTTAGACCTCTCCTAGCCACGAATTTCTCATCAATGAAGTTATGTGTGGCACCTATGTCAATCAAAGCTATGATTCGCTCCCCTTGTAAAGTCCCTCTAACTTTAAATGTGACCGCCCTTTGAATGCTTGATAGTTGGGCAATGGTTCCATCACTCTTCGGCTCCTCTGATGTATTCTCGTCATCGCTACTCTTCGAATCAGACTGCTGATCTGATTTTTCTGATGTTGTTTCATCAGCAAAATAATATTCTATTTGCTTCACCTTTGCTTTCACACTAATGCGATGGGTCCCAAGGCTCTCTATAATGGAAGCATAATTCCTTCCTTCGGAGCTCATTCAGCGGATCATTACCCAGTTTCTGAGCCCTGTTTGGGCTGATGAGAATCATGTTGAAAATGCTTCGTCTTTATCTTTCTTATGCATAAATCCCTTGGAATGGAATTTACTTATGGAAGTAGAAGACTCCATATCTCTTGCCCTCTTAGTGGCTCCCAACAAAGTGGCTGGATTGAGTCCCTTAACCCAATCACGTAAAGGGTTTGAAAGCCCATCAATAAAAAGAACAATCAACCTCCTTTCTGAGATTTCTGTAACAAGCACCGAAAGTCTCTGGAACTTCGTAACAAAGTTGTCCACAACCCCCATTGTTTAAGTTGAGCCAATTCCTTAAAGTGCAATTTAAGATCTTCCATATCAAATCTATCTATCAACCTCTCGGTGAACTCAGCATATGTATCAGTTTGATCATGTCCCAGGGTAATCATCCCATGATGCCACCACTCGTGGGCAACACCATCCAAGTGAATAGCGGCATATTTGATGGCTTGATCTTCTGGCATAGGATTTAGCTGAAAATAAGTGTTTAATTTCTGCACCCAAGCCCTTGCAGTAGTCTTCTTTGTGCCATCATAAAATGAAATTGTGAGCTTCCCAACTTTCCTCTGTAAATCATGGTTATGTGCTCTTCCACCCCTATGTGGTCTGTGCTTCATTCGAAGGTCACAATAGTCTCTGAAAGACATTTCTGCATGAATCTCCGGATTTGAGTCCCTCCAATCTTCTAAGAACTCGTCTTGTAAATCATTGAAGGTGGGTTCATTTTCAACTTGCGGTTGGACTCTAGGTGGAAAGGTAGGCATAAGAGGCCTAGAAGAAGCTGTCCTAGTATGTTGACCAGCAGGTCTGTTCACAGAATGTCCAATATTCCCATTGTTGTTTCCTCCATTGCCATTATTATTGTTGTTTCCTACCATATGTTGTGTCAATAGGGCTATGATTTGTGCTAAGGTCTGCGGTAACCCTTGCTGAAACTCTCGCTGCCCTCTCATCATATCATTAAGCATATCCTGGGCACTTGGTTCCTAATTTCCCCTGTTATGCCTATCTCTGTCACCCATACTTGTTTCAATTCTTTCTTCACTAGCAAAGGGAATTATGGGAGTCTCTTCAATGTTATGATTTAATCTGTTTCTCCTCAAATAATACTGGTGTTGGCTATGCATCACTCATAGACTGCTATTTTTTGTCATATAACCCTTTTAGGATGGCATGATACACTGCTCTGATACCACTGTAGTATGCTGCCCTATTTTGCCTTTGTTTTTTGATGATTGTTTTGAGAGTTTTTTGCAATGTTTAATACAACAATATATTGCAACAAAAGTGAAAGATATTGAAATAATATTTTCAACTCAACTAAATAGTACATCGAGATTACACAGTTGAAAATTACAGATTTTAATATCAACAAATATACTCAGTTTTTTATCAAAATGATTACAACCCAGTTCGTAAAATATCATCTATTATCCAAATCCAACATACCCAAAAAGTGCAGCAATCAAAAACACTGAGCTAGTGAAGAAATCTTCAAACTGGAGTGTTAAAAGGGGTCACCAATCACCAAGGATGTCAGCAATAAAAGGTGACGTGTGCAGGGCTAGGCGCCTCCAAACTGCCCTTGAAACACACCCAAAACCCTAATGACCAACAACAAGAATCTCCAGTGCCTCCCAGAAGTGTACGGCTAGCAAGGGGAATGGTACGACCAACGCAAAGAAGCAATAACAATAGCAATAAAAACCTTCAAACCCTTATCTAGCGATCTCCAACCAATATGTAATGAATCCTCAATAATATTTGAATAATAGGACCTCCAATTTGCTCAACCGTGTTTCCTGAATGAAAACACTAAGAATCCTCCAGACTATATTTTCTAACAGTGTGAAGAATGTTGCCTATGAGGGTTTTCGTCCTCACAAACCAAGAAGCAATCTTCTCCAGAGAGAATAGCAATATCAAATATCATCCAACATATTGAAAAATGAGTTCCCAACACCTTTAAAACCCACGACCTCCTTTTTGGGGAATAAAATGTTTTAAATTATAAAGTCCCCTTATGTCTCCCAAGGTGCCCAACTTAAATTATAATACTTTAACGTTATAATTTTCACTTATGTCTCCCAAGGTCCTTTTTATAAAGTAACTTTATAAAATAACATAATTTAAATATTTAATTTAACTTTAATAACATTATGTTATTTTAAATAATTGAATTGGATCAAATAACATTGAAAAATAGGTAACAACTGCTCCCACCGACATTGCTAAAAATAGTATGATTGACAACTAGCTTCCTCGATGCCCAAAACTGACTTACTAAAAATAGTATGGGAGAAAACACCAAAAACACTTCAGAAAAGGGCAATACACAACTCCCAACTACACCATGCTAGATAAACAATCGCCAGAGTTCTCTAACCACACTCTGTTAGCCTACGAGAACGACTGAATAGGCTAACTTAGACAATCTCATGTAAAGGCTAGGAAGGGGACATTACAAACAGGTAGGAGGAACAATGTGCGGTTGAAGACGTTGAATAATGGAGGAATGATGTTTGTAGTGTCCTCGCCAAGAATGCTTCTTACGCCGCCAAGAACGATTATAAATCCACCCGAAATGAACATGAATGGTGGATGAAGATCACTGCATATGTGTGGGTGCAAAGTCCACGGTAGAAGAATGTGAGGTAACATCCAAAGAAGTGTCAGGGAGATCATGTCTGACCATTGTAATCTCATGTTTCTTAGGCCTGAGTGAAGGTGCAGAAGAGCCCATATGTAACTCATAATCCTCACGAAGAGTGGAGCGAACAAAAGATGGAGCTCTATCAACAAATCCCAATGAATACGAAGTACCTGCATCATAATCAAGGCCTTACCGAGCAATCTGCATAATAGACTGAATAGGGCGAGCAATGGCTTGTAAACGTTTCCTAATGCCTACAAGTTTGGTAGTGTGACCCATGGAACGAAGCATGCGGGAGCCAAAGCCGGTGGTATGCTTCTCAAAAGAAGCAGGGATATATGTAGGTGGAACTGAAGTGGGATGTGCAAAGTGTGCAACAACAATAGGCACATAAGTATCATCTGCAATAAGAGAAGCAGCAGGAACAATGGGCTACTCCGAATTTGGTAAATTGCACTGTAAAAGTGAATCAAGTGGATGCGTGCCAGATTCAGTAACACTACATGATGGCATACCAACTAGTTTCTTCTGTAAAGAACATATGAGGGCATCCTTTCCATGAATCAGGGAGCGCAAAAGAGAATTCTGCATCAAAAGTTTTCTGTTTGCTTCTTGAAGTGCTAGGAAAGAGGCCATAGGATCAATGGGTTGCATAGGACTTGGTAGGGTACTATCAAGAGTCATACCAAAGTGAAAAATAGGAGAAACAACCATTGTATCAGAATGTGCATCTGTAGGTGGAGGAGGTGAAGGTACCTCATCCAAATGACCACAAGTAATAAGTGTCTCATAAAAATATAGCTCACACAATAATAAAATTTGCCTCCGTAAATAAACCCCCTTTCAATAATTCATCACAATTCTAAATAAACCCCCCAAATTTGACTCGAACTCAATATCATTTGCTGGAAGTTTTAACAAAATGTCCAAATACTGACCACGCCATAAATGCCTTTAAACAACGTTGTACGAAAATAATTATTAAAACTTCCCAAAAAAAATGGCGTTTGCAAAAAAATATGAATCAGCCTTTTATGTAAGGCTAATGGGTGAGCTCAAAAATAGAGGGCAATTGGACAACGGATTGGAGATCCATGACGACGAGCAAGGAAGGTGTAGGGGTTGTGGGTGGTGCCTCTCTTGACAAAATCACTACCTATAGTCTTCCTCCATCAGTGCCTTCGGGAATGCAGCTTATCCCGACCTTGTCATCCTTCATCTCCATCCCGTTGGAATGACACATCTCATTCAATTCACAACAGAGTTACAGAATATAGGTCGAGCTCCCCATCCGCCAAAAATACCTTGTGTTGTAGTGGATGTCAACGGACTGTTTGATAGCAGATTTCTGAGTGGGATGATGGCAGCATATGGTGAGTAGACAATGAGCCGTCTGAGCAAATGAAGACCCTGTGAACCAGAATTACCCCAGTCAGATGCTCAAATATGAATATTGAATCAACGGTTAACAACTACATCAGTGTCATCAATGCAACTTGAACATGTGGGGGAATCAACTGATAGTTTAGCCAACGCATGTTGTGAAGTATGCATTTGAGAATCTATAAGTCTGCCAAGATAAGATCTACGTTGTATATGTGATCTAATGAAAAGAATGGCAGTCCCTTGGGTGACAACATCGTTCCACTATTTCATACGATTGAGGCGATGTGAAGAATGGCGGACAGGATTTGCTCCCTAGTCATATTAACTCTTATAGATTGCAAATCAAGCCAACATCGAGCCCAAATCAAGACTTTGGAAATCGAGGCACCAAAGCCGAGCAAGAGGGTTCGCAAATCAGGCTAAGATTGATGCCAATATGAGTTCAGATCAGGGAAAAAAGCATGATGCCAAATTTCAAGGAAAAAGTCGATGTCAAATCAAATGTCAATCAAACCCATCAAATCAAGGATATCTCACAAATGTAGAGGACATGTATCGTCAAAATATAAATTTGTACAAACATCAATCAATAGGCCAAATAAATGTATGTCGTGATTAAGATGTACAAATAAAACTACGTCATGGAATAGTATGGCTTTTGATCATTCAAACTCAAAGAATGAAAACAAGGTGAGTAAAGGTTGCAAGAGCATGCTCTGATACTATGTCAGAATTAAGAATGATTCTCATTCATCCCGGATCTCTCCTGCACTCCATTACCACAGCTTCAATGACACATACATTGCACAACATAGATAATAATAATCTCCGTCTCAAATTATTTCCTCGAAGTGAATAATACAATCCATAGATTTCTCTCTCCACCAGCATAGGCTAAGTAATAGGAGTGCCTATTAAATAGGCATAATAGTTTGTTTCGCAAAACAAATAATTTGTTGTGTGAAACCAATTTTAGTTGTTATGGAATGTTTGCACGCATAAAATAGGTGTGCAAATATTCGGCACAACAATTAATTAACCAACTCCCAATAAAGCTCAACTCCAAGTGAGTTTTAACACTCACTCCAACATTTTCCCCCACAATAGGTTCCTCCAAGTCATATAGTGTGTTCACTTTATGTTTTGTCTTATTTTATGCTTTCTTCTTTTGTTCAGTATGCTGTACATTTCATTTCTAGCACTTGTTTATCTCAATTTTAGCATTATAATTAGTCCAAAACAATCAACTATCAATCTAGGAGTGTAGGATGAGTGGTGGTGAAGCTTAATGTGGAATATCCACCTAGTTTATGGATCAATAGAGAGAAAACTTATTCCCCACTGGAAAAAAATGGGTAGAGAGCAAGATGGTTAGAGATTAACAACAACAGATCAACATTTTTTAACAAGAGAGTGTTTTGTAGAAGATGTTGGGACAATATAAAGGGTAGATCACCATCTTGCATGGGTGGGTAGAGAACTGGAGGTCCAGGGCGAGTCCTGTGATAGTTTGTGAGTAAGAGAAGGCCAAGAGTGGTCTAGAGAGGAAGAAAACCTACGTAGGATTGCAATAGCGGGTTAGATGTATGTGTGATATTTTCAAGCCTTGAGAAGATAGAGAGAGGAAGATACTATCCAAGAATTAAATCAATGCGAGTTGAGTAAAGAAGTTGTGGTAATGGTAGAAGTATACAAGATATGAATGAGAAGCATGCAACCCAAGTCGCCAAGTTGAAAACTATATTAAGGATAATGCAATCCCAATTGGAAGTTGAGAGGAGGAAGGAGATGAATGGTTCGACACCGCCCATGCCAAAAGTTAATGAATTAAAGAAATTGTTAGAAGTTTTGCAAGCTAATTTAGACATTTTCTCTTCTCCATGTTTTCCATCCTTTTCCCTCATGGTTCTCTCTCCTTTTTGCGCAAGCCAAGATGATGAAACAACACAAGGACACACAACAGACACTAAGGAAGGGGATGGTTTTGATGACTACAATAAAGAAGAGAGAGGTTGCGAACAGTCCCATGTGGAAGAAAAATACTACAAGCAGTTATGGAGTGGCTTGAATTTAGAAGGAGAATAAATTCTTCCATGGGAAGAAGATGTGGAAGGTATCTGAAAGGAGGAGAGAGTTTAAGAGAGGAGTGTATCGGTCTAGAGGAGATCTTGATGTGGAAAAGAGATGAGTTGGAGGAGGAACGCAATCATGAGCTTCTTGCCTGTGTTGCAGGGGTACGCCTCCCAGCCCGACGCCTCCTGTTCGGAGGCGCCTCCGGCACGGGGACGTCCTGGGGACGCCCGGAGGCGTCCCGGAGGCGGCCGCCGGCGTGCCGGAAACGTCTGGCACGCCGGCGGGCGCCTCCGGGACGACTCCGGGCGCCTCCGGGATGACTCCGAGCGCCTCCGGGGCGTCCCCGAAAATTTCCGGCGACTGTAGCGGAAAACCCTTAAAAAAAAAAAAAAACCGCGCGAAAAAACCTGCGATTTGCACTTGAAAAAATGAGCTTGATCAATATAATGGGATCCTTACGAGAATCGTGGCATGGATTTTAACTTATAACTACTATGGGGGGAGGGTGTTCTTCGAATGCCCTTGCGGGAAAGAGATTGTTCCCCGCCTTTGCCCACAAACAATTCCGCGCCTGTGCCCGCAAACAATTCCGGATGCTTGAGTTGGGAAATAACGGGATCAAATTAATTAATAACTATTAAAAACTTAAAAACAACTAAAAAAATTAAAAAATAAATAATATTTTAATATATAAATATAGAATATAATTTATAAATTAAAAAATATATAAATATTTAGTTTTAAAAACTTTAAATATTTTAAAACAAATAAGATATACAATAAAATATTAAAATATATATATAATAAAATATTAAAAATATATATATAATAAAATATTAAAAACATAATATAACTATTAAAAATAAAATAAAATTTAATATTAAAAATTTAAACTAAATACTATTTAGTTTTTACATTTTTAATATTATAATTTATATTTTATTTTAAATTTACAGTTTACTATATCTTTAGGTAGTATTTAAATTATATTTTTAATATTTTTAATTTTAAAATTATTTTAAATTTATATATATATATATATATTTTTAAATATATATATAGAGACATACCCACGACGTATCCAAATCAAGGTTTTTGAAAAATGACGTACCCGCGTACCCGAATCGTACCCGTACTCGTACCCGTACCCGTATCCAAACAACGTAGCTTCTTGCTTGTGCAAAAGAGGAAGCGAGAGCTGAGAAGATGGAGACTTTGTCTTTGGAGGTAAATGAGCCAGGTAGAAAAGAAGAGTGTGTTTTCTTAGAGGATCCAAAGGAGATTGAAGCTAAGGAGATTTTGACAGAATATGAGGAGAGAGTGGGCACCAATCTGGTCATGAAGGAATCTTAAAGTCTATCCTTTGGAAGAACATTCAAGAGATGCAGCCCAAAAAGTGATAGTAAAGGTTGCTGCAGAAAGTGAAGTGAAAGACCATGAATGTCCAAGTATGGCAGCACTAGAATACCATCTCCTACTTGAAGAAGAGATGATAATGATAGAAGATTTGTTTGATTCAGCTGAAAAGTAGGGACAACAAGACAGTATCTCAAGGCATGAAAATGAGGAGAAGTCAATAGAACCAATGAAAGTCAACAAATGGAAAATGAAATCTTTGGATGCCGAATATATAGCAAACTTCCAACGCTGATCACACAAGAAGCAGTAGCAAAAATAAGAAAGGAGAAAGGGCAGTTCTCACTTTCAGACTAAGGCTGTCTTTTGTTTGACTAGCCAGCAGAAAAGTCTTCCAGACTGATTTTGATGGGCTGTTTGAAGTAATCATGAAGACTGAAATTGATCCAGAGTACACTTTAACAGTAGAGGCTGAGAATTTGTTTAACATTGCCATGAGATCAGCAAGGGAGAATGATGCAGAAGTTCTTTTAAAGGCAACAATGAAGGTAATGGCTAATTAAATTGAAGCTCAAAAATATGTTGAAATCTTTGACATCCAACATATGGAGATGGCAGTAGAAAGAGAGTTCGATTCTTGGAAGGGAAGTGTGTTTGATTCAGTCCAGCGGATTGATCATGTGCATATGAGGCCAAGAATCAACATAGTAGTGGACCATGAAGCATTTCAATGGCTACGAAAGCATAGCATACAACAACAAAGAAGAAGACTATTTAGAAGAAGGAATTGTAAACAGAGAAGAATCAAAACTAAGGATCTGTCATTCATGACTGCCATGTTAGGACGAGCTCACAAAAGTTCACCTGCCTGGGGTGTCTGATGCAAGAACATCCTTGTTATGGACAGCTATCTGGCATATAAAAAAACATATTTTTGTTACTAAATAAAATGGCGATTAATTCTGGTGTTTGGACACCTTAAGTTGCCATGATGGGAATAGGGGGTGATAACGTCCTGAAAGGGAGTCACAAGCATGCTTATCCTTAAATGGCTCTAAGTGGCCAAGTCAAGGATACAGGTTCCGGGAACCTCCAAGATGAACTGAAGGCATATTGGATGTGGGTTTTTGCTCCTTAATGTGTGTACAATTACATCATCAAACTTGGATTTAAAGATGTATACTTCAGATTTTACTTGTTTAACATCCAATCAAGGCATTGTGCACATTGGATGTTGGGTCAAGAGGGTGTGAATTGGTCCACCATATTTCTTGAGGCCCATAACCTCATTGATATCAGAGAGCCATATTTTGTCGAGATGAGCTTCACGATTAAATCCGTTTTCATTTCTTGTAGGCTTTTTCTTGGAGGAGCATATGCATGGAAGTAGATAGCACATTGCTGGGGGTGTTGGGCAAAGATCCATGGCTTTTTGGCAAGGAAAATAACATCCAAAAAGCACTTAAAAGGAAAAGAAACTCAGTATGGAGGAAAAAGTGGTTGTTTTGCTTCTTTTTTGGGTGTTGTTTTTCAAGGAGTTAAGGAGAAAAACATGGAGGAGAGAGAAACATGAGGGAGAAGGATGGAAAACGTCCGAGGGACCCAAGAACCCACAACAAATCTTATTATTACTATTGAATCTAAAAAAAGAAGAAACCAATTTGAAGAAGAGGCAAAAGACTTTTTTTTGGCTTGGGAGCAGAGGTGTAAAGGTTGGGGCAGTCTTAGAGGGCCCAAGGTATCAATAGAAAGGTCTAAAAGCATGGAGAAGGTGAATCCATTGCCAAATTTTAAGTTCATACATCCTCCTCCGCATGCAGGCTGTTTTTAGGAAAACAAGTCAAATTTTGCAAGGAGAAGGTTACAGAGTTTAGAAGGGGTTTCAGGGGAAACGAAGAGTAGATTTGAATTGGGCATTTTATTTTATTGAAGAATTAACCTTCAAAAATAAAACAATAAGTTTTTTTAGCAGTGGATTCTAATTTTCCAAATTTAAGCTAATTGTTTAACAAAATGCCAAATTTCTGTTTCTTTGCTGTCTAGCTTGTGTGAAGGCTGAAAAGTTTTTTATAAGTTGTAAGCTTGGAGAATATTTAGGGATCAATATAGAACCCTGTAAAATGTATTTTGCCTCATTTTATGCTCATTTGTATAATTTTGAATAGGTGAAAACAATCCAAATTTGTCAATAAAGACCAAGTACCTTCAAGTTTGTGTCATATGAATGGAACATGACTGTTCATGGTTGTTTATAAGCCTTTAACTGATTTCAAGATGTTTGAAAACATCACTAGTCTATTTATTATGCTATTTATTCTGTTAAAATGCAGGGTTGTGTGTGAAACTTTGGCGAATGAAGGCCTTTGTATGTAGGGCAACCTTTGAAGGGACGTGCTGATCTTCTGTTTGAATGCTTTCAGAATACTTACTCTCATTTGTTCTGGGGTGATTGTATTGAATTTTCATGTTTCAAGGACAACGTTGTCATTAGCTTGACTCCCTATTGTTGACTGCATCAATTATATTTGGAACCTAGGCCATTTTTCTAGTAATATCCCTCGTGTTACTGCTAGAATGCAACTCGTTAGATTGTCAATTGTCTACTTCAAAACGTCGTAGGGAATTGGAGTTTGCATGAGCACAACCCCTATAACGGTGTCTGGGGATTGTGAAAAACCTGGAACTGTAAGAATAGAGCTAGAAGTCATCTCCTTCTTCATTTGTCTTAATGTAGTTTCTATTGCCTTTGTCTATATGCATTGATTTTTTTTGTAAGATACAATGACACATTCATAGTTTTTTGTAAGATCAGTAACGTGTGCCATGATACCTCCTAGTCATTAATAAAATTTTATATAGAAATTGCATAGCCTGTTAACCTAGTCACATTTTTGGGAGTGTCTTAGTCAAGTATCGGTTGAATCTTAGTTGGATCAGCTTTGATTCCCTTCTTACTAATTATGTGTCCCAAATACACATGCTTGCTCTTTGCAAAGTCACATTTTTTTGCTTTAAAAAACTTGGGCAAAGTTATAGGTCATCGTTAACAATGTTGGATAAACTTGGACCACATTCATAAGATTTGTAACATGGTCCACACTCATATACTCCATAATCATTATACCAAAATCTTTGCATGAGTTATAGGACACATTATTGTGGTGATGGGGATTTGAACCTGGGTCACGTTCTTATGAATGCCCCTCATTAGCATTACACCACAATCTCTTGGTCACATATTGAACCCTGTGCAAATGGGAAGTTTAAACCTCAAGAGCATAGTTAAACTTGCCGAGAAATTGCTATACTCGCAAATCATTGGCTTAGTAAGTTACTTGCCGAGTTTTTCCCACAAAATTTCGCTAGTACTTGTGAGCTTTGTGCAAAATCTTGCCAACCAACATTTTTTTTCAATTTTTTTCATTGTCGTGAACAAAGATTTTTTGACAATTTTTCAGCTGATGTGGTATTATGATGTGCATTGTACTTTTGTTTTGTTTAAATCCAAGGTTGCAGGATGTGACACTTCCTCTAGCTAGGGACGCGAATCTACGTCTTTGATACCGACACGGATACTATACCCCCATGTAGCCAAATACGAGCCCAAACACAAGGCGCACTGGATATGGAGCTTAGGCTGTCCTTTGCCATATCCCTTGAAAGCCCTAAAAAATAATTAAAAAAATAAACTTAAAGCATATATATCAATTTTTGTTTGTTGAATTTTATGGTTCAGGTTCGGAAATCATGCCCCCTAACTGTACCCTCACATGCATTTTTTTTCTTCCCTGATAATCAGTTCCCCTGACTGTGCCCTCAATTTGATACATTGGCTGCAAAGTGTTGAATGATTTTACATAGTTGATCAAAGGTTTTTACATTTAACTTTTATTAACATCACGTGACCTCTAAAATCCTTGGCCTCAAACATGCTCTTGCTCTCCATTTTGAATTTGCTCAGCTTTCCTTGATCGTTTTGAACTGCCAGCTCAAAAGTGTATACAAAGCTACATTTTTCAATGCTTTCATTTTTCTAGTTCATCAACATTCTGGTCCTTTGAGATGACTAAGTCTACGGGGCACATGTTTTTCATCATATACTGAATGGGTCAAACTTATATGCGTGCTGATACTATAGAGCCTGCATGAACACATTTTAATCGAATTACATTTAGCATATGTGCTCATGTGGCAGAGATGGTTAGTCCAAAGGAACTTCTTATCCTTTCACCACTTTGCCAATTATTATGGCCTTAAATTATTGTTTAACAGGGAATCATTTCTAAGAATTAAAAAGCTTCAAACCCTATAATTAAATTGTAGCAAATATTATATCAAAAGCCAAACATTTGTATTTTAATTCTTAACAAATATCGAGTCATCCCCTACTTACGAGAGTAATCAATAATATTATTTAGGAGGTAGGATCATTACATGGATTTTTTATTTTTGCAGAAATTACATAATTAATAAAAGTTAACTATAACTCCATGTTCTATATAAACGTTATTTTTATATTATAAAATAACACTTTAAAGTTTGTTTATGACCTAGATACTATAATCTTATAAAAGATTTAAAAATTTATCATAATATAAATAATAGTACAATATTTGGAATATTATTCCCCCAAAAAGATGTTTTCCATAATGGCAGTGAATGGCAGAAGAGCAGTGAGGACAGCAGCAAGCGGCGAATGCAGTGATCAACAAAGGTCATTGGTGGTAAATTGCATTGGTTATGATTGGTGATAGGTAATAGTTGGAGACAGTAGTAGAAAACTCTTCATCCTACATCCAAAGGAGCTATGCCATCCAAAGGTTTTTTGCATTTGTAGGTGTACCCATAATCTGTATCATGAGTGCTTGGGTTTTTGCCCCTCGGAGATGGAAAAAATGGAGGTATTTAGGAGTCAAACGGAATCTGCTATTGATGGGCTGCCTCTTGGCAATGCCTAGGGGTTGGAAAATCGTTTTGAAGCCACAGGCAGGGGTTCCAGGTTTCTAAGTGGGGATGCATTCGAAAACAAGGATTTGATATACGGTGCTAGAAATTCAACTGATAGAGGAACACCTGTTTCCAAGTAGGGAAAATATTCTATCAGGGAAACAAAACCAAAGGAAGAGGAGAATGTTGCAACCAATAGCAAGAAGCAGGGCATAATTGAATCTGTCGAAACAAACGTCTTCCACCTACCCCGTTAACAGTTTACCCATTAAACATCTCAATTTCAACAATTTACCCATTAAACATCTCAATTTCCTTTGATCCACCAAACATCCACTTCAAAGACCAACTCATTGACCTAGAAATCAATTGCATGCCTTGATGCTCTTTAATTGGGAAATTTATAGGCATTTGGGTTTCAGTCAACATCATAAAAAACTGGTTTATAATAAATTGGGGCGTTATAAGGGCTTTCAATCCCCCTACAAACGATTTATTCATGGTCACTTGCCATAGCACAAGTTTCGGATTTGATAAGGGAATCCTTGGTTCCAGTGGAACACGTCTCTTTCTTTGGCCTTGGAGCCCAAATTCCAATCCATTGTCTACTGTACTTATCACATTCCCATGTGGATCAAATTGCTAAGGTTTCCCCTAGAATTTTGGGCGGTTAATTGCCTTAAGAAAAGTGGCAACTCTTTTGGCCAGTTCATTTGCATGTCAGAAGCTACTGAATCTAGGTCCTCTTCTTACAATGCTGGAATTCGTGTTTGGTTGAACCTCTTCAAGCATCAATTTTTATCCCTTCCTTTTGGCACAACTTTTCTCAATCTTTAGACTTTGAGTACCTCCTTGTAACATGCTTCATGTGTGATGAATTGGGCCACTTGCAAAATGCTTGCTAGAAGTCCATGGGCAAGGTGGCATGGAAGCCTAAACAACACTAGGAGGAAGAAGCTCCGTAAGGGAAAGTTCACCTTCAGGAATGTCACCAAGAGCACAATATTAGACTGGAGAAGGATATGGTTGTCAAGTCCAGTTCTGCCCCTCCTCCCACCTCTAGTCATGAGGTAGATAATTGTTTGGCAGAAACACGCTTAAATCTGCATTGGCAACATGAACACTCAAGAGGATAAATTGGAGGAGAGGACCTTGGAGCAAAACCTCCATGAGCTAGGATGATTGCAATCTTGAAGGACAAAAGACGATTTATACCAAGGCAGAATTAGAGTATAGCTAATGCTTACCACAGAGGAGACTCTGTCTCGGCTGAAAGGAAGCATGAGGATTGAGGACAATGTGGAGCTTCAAAATAATTAGGAGGAAGAAAATATGAGGACCATGGACAATATGGATTTTCAAAGTGATCATGAGGGAGAAAATATGAGGACCATGGACAATATGGATTTTCAAAATGATCAGGAGGAAGAAAATATGAGGACCATGGACAATATAGATCTTCAAAATGCTTAGAAGGAACCACTGGATTAAATTTTGAGCATGAAGATTCTCACTATAACACAAACAAAAAGGTAAAAGAAGAAACCTAATGTAGGTCGGAGAAAAAGAGGCTGAAAGTCTCGAAAAAAAATATGAAAAGAGGGTGTACACAACATGCTATGGAGGAGTTTTTCGGAAAACAAAGCCGAGGCGGAATCTTCCCTAGCATCATAAGAAGATCCATAGGTGGAACAAAAGGGGCCTCCATGCCCATAGTGTGTGGAGGTTGGTAAATTAACTTGTGGAAGCTAGGGCTTCCGTTGATGGATGGATGTATTGGTTGGTCTTACTTCGTCTAAAAGAGAAGTTGGCTTCAGTCTGTAATATTCCAATCTAGCTTTTTCTTTGTTGATGCTCTGCATTTGGCTTTAGAAGGTGCAATTGAAATCTGCCATTTCTTCTGTGTTTTTTTTGCCTTTGTTTCTTTTTTCGAGCTTTGATGTCACTTCTATGGGTGGGGGCTCCGTTTCAACCCATTTTAGTTTTTACCAATAAAAAATTATTAATAATTATAATAATTAATTAGTCAATGTAATACACACACATGTGAACATAACTCTTCTTGCATGCTACAAATGACCTATGAAGGCTAGATAATTTTTCTACTTGATCATATCATTGTTTTCAATACCATTTCATTGGGGTTTTGTTGTTCCAAAGAATTTGTTCTCTAGTTGGTTGTGTGAATTACATTCCCTCAGTTTTGCGGGAATACCTTTTTTGTCAACTTAGCAAATACTTCTTGCCGCCCTTGCCCTCCAACTCGATAAGGGTGGGCGATATAGATAAGGGCCTTCACCCCCAACTCTATTGATATAGAGTAGGTTGTCGGGAGAATAGGGTCCTGGCCTGTCCCAAGCCGAACCAAGGAAGGGAGGGCTGGTGTCAGCTACTATATATATATATATATATATATATATATATATCTTAATGCATGGCGCCTATAAGAATTTTAATTTTGTGTCAGCATGATTATTTAGCATAAGATAAACATATAGAAGACCACCATAGAGACTCAAGTGTTACCATAGTATAAAATCCATCTTTAGGTTGGAAAAACAAAGGATTCTACCTTCTTGGGCAACGTGGCAAGGCATGGCACTTCACGGCAACATAAGAAGCATTGCATGTCTATTGACATTGTAAAGGTATCATGTCAGTTTTTATGCATCAGCTTTGTAAAAAGTATAATGTAACAAAAAATTATTGAGATAAGGGTGATTTTAGTGAGTAGAGGTAAGGAGATATTGTAGTAGAGAGAGTGGAGGTATAGAGTAAAGAGAACTGTGAAATGTAATGGATGTTTCATACTTTTATATATGAATAAAGAGAGAAAGAGAGTAGGAAATACATGTGTATTGTGTACCGTGCATGTGAATGTGTGGATAAGAATATATGTACTTCAAAATTTATTAATGCATGTCTTAATAAGGGATAAACACTAATACTAAGAGAGTGGAGGTATAGAGTAAAGAGAACTGTGAAATGTAATGGATGTTTCATACTTTTATATATGAATAAAGAGAGAAAGAGAGTAGGAAATACATGTGTATTGTGTACCGTGCATGTGAATGTGTGGATAAGAATATATGTACTTCAAAATTTATTAATGCATGTCTTAATAAGGAATAAACACTAATACTAACCTCTGCACAATATTATAGCTCTAACTGAAATTTCAACGAACCCATAGAATCTGTGCATACTAATAGATTTTATGTCAACATTTGGTTGTGCCACACGAGCTTTGGTTAACTAATATCCAGAGAAAAGTAATTGCTGTTACTTTGGAAGCATGCGTTAACAAAAATAAAAGAGTGGTGGGACAAATGACTCAATTTTTTTTCACTCAAAAGTAAAAAGGACGAATGAATCACTATCATAAATGAAAGTTGATTTATTTAGATCAAAGGATGAAGAGTTTTGGGTTATAATTGCGAAAATTTTGTGGCCTTGGATCTTAAGACAAGCAAAACATTTGGAAGGTTCTCGACTGTGGATTAACAAACCTTTTAAGTGGACTGCATAAAAACTAGACACTCTTGCGGAAATTGATGAGCCTTGGACCTGAGCGGTTGACTATTGCTTTGAGACCACCCCTGACTCATTCTTGATTATCTAGGAAATCCAAGGTTGGACATGTTTTGACGCGAAAAAGGATGAATTATTGGACAAACAACGAGACAGGTGATGGATCTTAAGACAAGCAAAACATTTTGAAGGTTCTCGACCGTGGATTAACAAACCTTTTAAGTGGACTGCATAAAAACTAGATACGAAAAAGGATGAATTATTGGACAAACAACGAGACAGGTGATGGATCTTAAGACAAGCAAAACATTTTGAAGGTTCTCGACCGTGGATTAACAAACCTTTTAAGTGGACTGCATAAAAACTAGACACTTTTGCGGAAATTGACGAGCCTTGGACCTGAGCGGTTGACTATTGGTTTGAGACCACTCCTGACTCATTCTTGATTATCTAGGAAATCCAAGGTTGGACATGTTTTGACACGAAAAAGGATAAAGTATTGGACATGTTTTGACACAAAATCCACAATTTATTCTTAGACAAAGGGTTGCTCAAGAGCGGTAGAAAGTTCCTTTAGGGGCCATGCACCTAAGGGATGGCATGCAAAAAGAGGGGGGATCTTGAAAAGATGCGACTCATCATAAAAAAATGGTCAAAACGATTGGTTGGGATAAATAAGATGTAGGGGGCATGAAAACAAAATAGGAAGGAGAAAATTAGGAGATTAGTTAAGGTGATTAAGAGAGGAAGAGTAAGAAGATAAGTTCATAGTTAAGAAAGAACAAAATGACAAACAAAGAGACGAGGAAACAAACGAAATAAGAGACGGCTCAGATGATATCCAGGAGAGAGATGCAGAAAAAAGAATGCGGAAAAAGAATGTCGTGAAATAATAAGTGGGGAGAACAAACAAATACCCTCACTAGCGAAGCTTCTATCATGGAAAACCTAGAGAATATTGAGCTAACTAAGACACATTAGTTAGCCTTAATACCGATAGAAGAGACTATAGATATGAGGGAAAGGAGTAGGTTAGAGGAAATCCTATACTTCACATCGAAGAAGGTGATGGATGACATGCAGAAAGGCATATAGGATCCAACCGCACTCATGGGAACACTGGAACTATTCAAAACCCTGGGAGTAGTAGCCTAGACAGTGGAGACAAGTACCACCCAAAGTGGACGAGGCATAGGAGATGCAAAAGACATGTCTTGGTGCCATTGTAGTAAGTAATATAGAAGAAAAAGAGAGAAAACATAGTAACACCAGAAGTAGGAAATATAGAAATAGGGATGGAGGATACCATCATAATAGAGAAATGGAGGTCTATAAAAGCAAATGAAGAAGAAATAGTGGAAGGCCAAAATGTGGAAGGAGAAACCATTGAAAATACAAATGCAGTAACAAGCCATGAAAGAATAGAAGGAATAATAGAAAGTGTGGAAGATAATGTAGAAGTAGGACACAATAATGAAGAGGTCAATTTAGAAGAGAGATTAGTTGACCAAAGTAATGGAGTGGAAGATAATGTAGTGGTAGAGATAGAGAAGAGGAAATATGAAACGATGCATTGTTCAAAACCCCAACCACAAGGGACTCTGCAAGGAGATGGACCCCGTGGACCAAATGCCATCTCCTTGCCGTTTCACATTAGACACGAGAACCCATTTAGAAGGGAAGAAAATACATATAGGAGGAGGTAGAAAATAGTTTATAACAAATTTAGCAAAGACATAAAGAGAAGGAGAGAGTTCTTAGAAAACAAAGCAAAAGTCTTGGAAAAGAAGTATTTTCAAGGAATAAAGAGAGATTAAGGAAGGTAGAGACCTTTGGTAAGGCAAGAGAAAGACCCCGGACAAAGAAGTTTGGGTGTGACTTTGAGCAAGAGTAGTACTTGTAGTTGGAGTAGTAGCAATTCAAGTAGTAAATCAACTACTATCAAGATGGCCCAAAATAGAATGAAGTTACCTCTTTTTTGGCAAAGATACCAAAGATGCAGAACAAAACGTGTTTGTATTAGATTCATATTGGAGGAGTCTTAACATCACCGACGAGAAAATTATGCTCCGACTTTGTGGGAACGTTAAGAAATGAAACACCAAACTAGTATATGATGTATTTAGGACATACTGATACATGGGACAATGTAAAGAAAGCATATAAGAGTGTCTTCTACTTTCTAGATGTCCCCACATAAAGCACGAGCAAGATGAGAGAATTGATTAAGAAGGAGAAAAAATGTGTAAAGGAACACGACCAAATATTCAAAGCAGTTGTGCAGAAATTGGAAGAACCGCTAAATGAAAGGTAGAGGGTAGAATGGTTCATTTTAGGCATGATGCCATCCTTAAGATCCTCAATAGATGGGAAGATATTTACCACATTTGTGAAAGCACTGGAGATGGCTTCCAGGTTGGAAGCTCAATCTTGGAGGAGGGAGACATACCTCTCCTTTAAAGAAAACATGGAAAGATTACAACAGGAGCTGGTGTGACTAAGATTTAAGCAGAAAATTCAAATGAAGGGAAAGGAATGTAGTTCATTACAGTCAAAAGGAATCATGACAATACCACAAATTTGGCACACCCTCTGTTGCATGAAAGGACATTCTAGAATGGAGTGTCCACATCATGCTATGGCAAAGAGGGCAACAACGATAAGAATGACTCAAGCACCGACTAGCATGACACTGCCAATTCAACAACCTATTTGTGTGGACAAATTGTATCGTTGAATGTGCCGGTTGTATGACCAACACTCACAACACTTGTGCTCGATGATGGAAGTGGCCCCACCAACAAACTAATTAATGTACTGCACCGCATGGGTCATTTAACCACTATAGCCACACTTGTTCAGGACATGACACAATGGAAGATATAAGAGATATGAATAGAGGGAGAGCTGTTACAGTGTAGAAAATGGCACTGCCACCTCAAAGAATGGCTGCCCCGAATACCCCATAGCCTGCGACATACCAACTGCAAGCACAAATATGAAAACCCTCCACCAGTACAAAATGCAACACCCCAAGGCTAACAAAATCAATATTACAATAATAATCTAGGTAGTTATAGAGAACGTAGTGAAGGCGAAAACAAAGGAGTTATCGCAGAGGTAGAGGAAGTTACCAAATAGGATGGGTGTACAATCAAGGCTACAATCAAAGTTATAGTCAAGAAAGGACTCCCCCTATTTGTTATAAGTGCAAAAAATTGGGGCACATAGCAAGGAGAACTACAGTTGGAGTGCGGATTTTGCCACGAAAATTGAACGCACGATTTCATTCTCGTGTCCAAAAAGCAACACAATACTACAAGAACAATGGTACTAAGACAAGAGTTGGCACGGTCACCGCTACAATAATGAGCCAAACATGTAAAGAAAATTCTAGAAGAACCTGCAACCAAAGGGAGAAGCAACGAGGTGAGGCATGAAGAGGAAGATGCTATGATTAGAGGAGGAGAGCGTTCTAATAAAAAATGTCTATCTCAATGAAAATAAGAGAATGCACAACAACGGTAAAGGAACACAAAGAAAACCCTAAGAAAAAGCAGCTAGGAATAATCATTGAGGAACCAAAACAAATGGTTACGGTAACCACCTATCGGGAAAGGTAAAGAGAAGGTGATCGAGTTTGAAGAAGACACTGAGGAGGATAGCGAAGAAGATTGTCCCAACACACATCAACATGATAGGGTGGTAGAGAAAAGTAGAAACATTATTGAAGAAAAACAAGATAAAGATAACAAATGTTGAACACTTATTTCGATGAAGCAGAGATTGAGAACCTCAAACAAATGTTGAAATTAGTGAAAAACCAAGGATTGTTGAACAAGCTAACCCAATTTGTAATACTAGAACAAACAAGAAAGGTAACATAGAGAATGAAGAGTACAAAAGAGCAAAGAAAAACCTAAGAAGAATGTGTTCAAGCCCAGATGGAAATGGAAGAAGAACCATTCTATTAGACGTCAAAATAAGTGTTAGGAGGTAAGAAAGACATTACTAGATCTAGGGGCATATACCAATGTCCTTCCAATATGTACCTGGGGAATCGCTAGGGAAACCGTAGTTACATGCAGCAACCTACGATATCGCCATGGCAGATGAGACCCCAAGATTGCCAATAGGAACATTGCAAAATGTACAAATCAATTTCATGGGCACAAAGAAAAAGGTCGATTTTGAGGTCATAGATATGTACGATACGGGATACCTTACACTGCTAAACTTAGAGTGGTTTGTAGATTGCAGCGGTGCTCTAGATTCAAAAGAAGAAGAAATCACATTTGAAGGGAATGGATAGTCCACTTTGTATTAGAGACCATCATGGACGTTGCATGGTCGGAGGAATAATGGCTGGATGAAGGGCAAAGCTATTTTGATGAATTATTAGGCGTAAGAAAACAACAAATCTGAATAGAGATTATGAACTAGATGAAGAGGGAGAAGTGGCTTTAGAGAGTGAGTAATTGTAGATGGATTCAGGGGAGGATATTGAAGCATGGTTGTATGGGGAGCCAAAAACAAAGGAATGGAAAATTCGTCATATGAGGAGATTACCGCAGAAAACATTGTAGGCCACTGCAACAAAAGATGCAGGAAAAAAAAGGACACCGCATTGAAAGAGGGGCATCACATGTCAACTTACCCTAACACAACGACATGGGGAACATTGAAGAATACTTAGAGCGAATGGTAAGGGTATTCGCTTGGAAGAAAAAAGGATGGAAGCGATAGACGACACCTTGACTATCATTGCCGCAAGGTGGTGGAGTACCTATAATGAGGATATCCTGAATTGGAAAACCTTCAACATAAACATGGTTTGTCAAACAAGATCTTTTAGGGAAATTACAAAGTTTTTCAGGCCACATACCCCAAAACTTCACATCCTAAATTGCGAAAAACATTGGACAACAAAGGGTGAGACGGATAAAATACTTTGGGTACAATTATTTTATTGGAATGAGTTAAAATCTGATTTGTGTAGAACGTTTAACTTTTGGGACCCGGACATGAGTGTGTCGTGCACTGTGGAAAATCAAAGCCTTTATATTCATGCCATAAGACACCACAAAATCACAATGCAATGTGATAAAAACAAAAAATCTAAGAATAGGGCATATGGATGATTAACAACCAATTGGAGTTATCACAAAGAAAGTAAAAGTATTTGAGGAACCACTAACTGATATAGGAAAACTTTTTCATAATATAGAAGAAAATGCATAAAAGGTGTTTTGTAGAAAAATGACCAAGAAATAACCCGAAGATGAAGAAGATTGGCTAGAAAATTTGAAGGTAGAGATTGAAGAAGGCGAGAGGGAATTGGTCAAACTAGATCGAGGGTCCCATCTCTACTCTATATTGTTGGAATAATTGTCATTGATGTCAAAGGAATTGTAACGGATATGAATGGAAATGTCAAACGGAATTGTTGCTAGAAGTGAACGAAATTGTTGTCGGAAGTGAACGGAAGTGTTGCCGGAAGTGAATGGAATTGTGGCCGAAAGTGAACGGAAATGTCGACGGAAGTGAACGGAAATGTCGCCGGAAGTGAACGGAATTGTCGACGGAAGTGAATGGAATTGTCGACCTTGGCCGACCTATTGGGAGGAGTTGTGATCGTTCGAATGGACCTTTTCACTTGAAGAGGCATGACCTTAATTTGTGGCTTTCCGTGGGTTATAAATAAGTGCATAATGAATGACAAAAGTGTATATTCGAAAGTGGAAGATATAAAAGAAGAGCAGAATTTTTAAAAGGCAAATTTTTGTGAGAATATTAAAAGAAAAAAACCAGCAAGTATAAGGAAGACTATAGCAGCAAAAGCACTCAAGTGTTGATCGAATCGAAAGGAGATAAAACAAGTGTTCTATCATCCGTTGTTTTGACAACAAATTTGAGATAAAAGAGTGATTATTTCTGAGAAGGTTGTTGCCTTCGTTTTGAAGAGATTGGTGTTTCTTGCTGAGTTGGTGCTCGGTGAAAGGGGTTGGTGCTCTTGTAGGTTGGTGCTTACAAAATTGTTTTTGGGGTAGGTGCTCCAGTAGGTTGGTGCCTACGAATATTTATATTAAGAGAATTTCTTCGTGGTTTTCTCCCGAAAGAGTTTCCACACAAATCTGTGTCTATTTGCATTGTGTGGTTTTGCATTGTATTCTTTGATTGCTTTGAATATATTAATTGCGGAGTAATTTGAGGTTTTGGATTTAAGATTAATAGTTGAAAGCGAAAAAAATATTTTATACTGATTCACCCCCCTCTCAGTATAAGCTTGTGCTTAACAATTGGTATCAGAGCCGGTTCCTTCGGTGTTAGCACAACTACTACAAGGTAGATCTTGGAAAGCACATATGGCAGGATCTCAAGTGCTGGATGGTTTCTCCACTAACAAGGCTCCTTTGTTCAATGGAATGAATTACGCATTTTGGAGCATAAGGATGAAGACTTACTTGATGGCCCTAGGTTTCGATATTTGACAAGTAGTGGTAATAGGATACACAACGCCACAAATTGCACCAACAGATGCCACCGGAAAAAAGGCCGGTGAGAACAATGCGAAAGCTATGAATGCAATCTTATACAGGCTTTCAGAAAATGAGTTTGTTAAGGTTATGCATTATGAATTTACAAAAGAGATTTGGGATAAACTCAACACTATTTATGAAGGTGATAGTAAGGTTAGAAAAACAAAACTCCAAACCCATTGGAGGCAGTTTGAAAGTTTAAAAATGAAGAATGATGAAAACATTGCTGGGTATCTTCTTCGTGTCGATGAGATTGCTAATGTCATTCGAGGACTCAGAGAGAAAATTGAAGAATCTGTGATCGTTCAGAAAGTCCTGAGATCCCTACCATTGAGATTTGATGCGAAGGTCTCCGCCATTGAAGAAATGAAGGATTTAGACACGATGAAAATGGACGAGCTCCATGGAATTCTTACGGCATACGAAATGAGAACCGAATCTGAGAGACAGTCGCAAAAGGAAGCATCATTCAAGGTCTCGAAGAAAAAGAAGATCAAAGAACCAGAATCAAGTGAAAATTCAAATAGTGAAGAAGATGAAAATGAAGCTCTATTCATTCGGAAGCTAAAGAAAGGATCGGGCAAATATAAAGGAAAGTTACCATTTAAATGCTTTAATTGTGGTAAAATTGGTCATTCTGCAGCGAAATGTCTAAATAAAGGAAATAGCAATGATGAGGGAAACAAACCAAAGTACAAAAGGGGATTCAAGCCGAGCAAAGACAAGCAAAGATTTGAGAAACAAAAGAAAAACCTATACTCCAAGAGGTATAGCAGCTCATCCGAAGAAAACAAAGTGATGTTGAGAGTGATAATGAAGAGATTCTGTTCATGGCTACAGAAGAAAATGCTGCCACCAACAAAGATAATTTGGAGGAAGACGAAGACATGGAAGAAGGTGAGGTGAACCTTGAAGAACTTATTTGTGCGTTGGAAGAAATAAAATCATTTAAGAAGAAGAATCACAAACTGAAGTTACAACTCTGAAAATATGAAGAAGAGAATCGAGACTTCAAAGCAAAGACATGACAAGTCTTTGAGGAATCAAACAAGGTAGTTGCTGATCTAAAATTCCAAATCGAAGAAGCAAAGAAAATTGAAGAAGATCTAACGGATCAGCTAAAGAAGAAAGGAGAAGATTGTGAAAGGTATGAATCTGAGATAGCTGCTTTAAAAATGGATTTAGAAAAGACGAATTCTAAAATAGCAAGTGATTTGAAATCTGAGAAAAGCACTCAAGTTTTGAATGAGATTCTAGAGAGTCAAAGATCACCATCTAACAATTCAGACATGGGTATGAGAAGGAAAAAGAGAAAGCTAAGAGCTATGCTGAAACTCTTAAGGAACCAATGAAAAAGGAGACCAAGAAGGAAGAAGCCCAGAATACAAAAACCAGCTCTATCAACAAAGAAAGCAAAGGAGAACAAAACTTCAGAAGACCATTTGCTTCAAGATATGCAAATAAAACCAGGTTTGGTAATTATTTTGATGGATATTGTTATTATTGCAATCATTTTGGTCATAAGAAATTAGATTGTAGAAAGAGAGCCAAGGATATTGAAGTCAAGAGCAGAAACAAAGGAACCTATGGAGCTTCGAACATAAACTACAATTTGTTTGTTCCCCTATCAAATTTTGATGAAGCTATAGTTTGTTACAAGTGCAACAACTATGGACATATAGCACGCTATTGTAGAAGTGTTTTTGAATCTGTAAGACAAGATCAAAAGTTCAAGGCTCTAGTGATAAAGAAAAGAGAACCATCAAAGACCTGGAAGGAGCAAGAAGAATCCATGATCGTTCAAACAACATTCCATGCTAGAGATGAAGGACAACAATGGTTCATTGATAGTGGATGTTCGAGACACATGACTTGAGATAAAAGCAAATTCATCTCGTTAAAAAGGGTCAATGAAGGGATGATGAAGTTTGAAGACAACACTACAGTCAGAATAACAGGAAAAGGTACACTTAGTCTCGATAATGGAAAAACCAAAACAAAAAATGTGTTATATGTGGAAGGGTTAAAGCATAATCTTCTAAGTGTTAGCCAAATGTGTGATCAAAGACACACACTCAAGTTCTTTTCTGAAGGTTGCGAGATCAGAAAGAGAGACACGGGAGAACTAATTGCAGATGTTCATAGAATCACAAACAACCTTTACATGCTTGGAGAAATGAGAGGAGAGAAATGTTGTCTGAGTCAAGTTGAAGAGAGTTGGCTATGCCATAGAAGATTATGGCACATAAATTTTGATAATCTTGTGAAAATCAGCAACAAACAGGCTGTGCGAGATATGTCTAAAATAACGAAACCTTCAAGCACTATATGCAAGCAATGCCAACACGGGAAGCAAACCAGAGCAAGGTTTAGAACGAAGGAATATTCGACTACCAAACCACTAGCGCTGATTCATACGGATCTTTGTGGTCTTATCAGAACTGAAAGCATGCAAAGTGAGAGCTACTTTATGTTGCTCATTGATGATTATACTAGAATGACGTGGGTAGCCTTTCTAAAAGAAAAATCAGAAGCATTTGAAAAGTTTAAAGCTTTCAAGGCATTAGTAGAAAATGAAAAAGAGTTGAAAATAAAATGCCTAAAGTCAGATCGAGGAGGTGAGTTTATTTCAAATGAATTCATTGAGTTTTGCGAAGATCATGGAATTAAGAGACAATACTCAATTGCAAGGACTCCACAACAAAATGGAGTGGTGGAAAGGAAAAATCTTACCGTTCAAGAGATGGCTAGAACTATGTTGAATGAATCTAAGCTATCAGATAGATTTTGGAGAGAAGCAGTTAATACAACAGTATATATCTTGAATAGAGGGCAAATCAGAGTTAATAATGACAAAACTCCTTACGAATTGTGGAAAGGAAGACCAGCTTCGGTCAAACATTTCAAAGTGTTTGGAAGTAAATGCTTTATCAATAGGAATGAAGAAAACTTGGGCAAATTTGATTCAAGAGCTGATGAAGGAATTTTTCTTGGCTACTCCATCAAAAGCAAAGCCTATAGATGTTATAACAAAAGGCTACAAACTATCGTATAAAATGCTAGTGTTAGAATAGATGAGATCATAAATCAAAAGGCAAAAGAACCTTCAGAAGAGCCTCTAGAAATACCCAATCTTGTAGAAGGGGAGGAAGATAATGTAGAAAAATTGAGTGAATCTGAAAGGCAGGACACCAAAGCACCATCTCGCTTTGTTCAGAAGAATCATGTTGAAAGTCAGATCATTGGCAACATTGATGTTGGGGTGCAAACCAGAAGAAGAATTGTAGGTGTACTCGAGCATGTAAATTTTTTTTTGTTATCCAAGGTAGAGCCTAAGAATTCTTCTGAAGCTAGTCATGATAAACATTGGGTAAAAGCAATGGAAGAAGAGTTAGATCAAATTGAGAAGAATGAGACTTGGGAACTTGTGCCTAGGCCAATGGATCAGAATGTGATTGGCACTAAGTGGGTTTTTCGAAACAAATTGAATGAAAATGGCCAAGTCACTTGAAACAAAGCAAGGTTGGTATGTAAGGGGTATGCCCAAGTAGGTGTAGATTTTGAAGAGACTTTTGCTTCTGTTGCTAGATTAGAAGCAATTCGAATATTTCTTGCATTTTCAGTATTTAAAAATTTCAAAGTCTATCAAATGGATGTTAAATCAACATTTCTAAATGGCAATCTAGAAGAGGAAGTTTACATAGAATAGCCAGAAGGATTCGTTTTATTAGAAAACAAGGATTATGTGTGTAAGTTGAAGAAGGCTTTGTACGGATTGAAACAAGTTCCTAGAGCATGGCATGTTAGGCTTGATAAATACCTACAAGACCAAGGATTCAAGAGAAGATATGCTGATAGTAATCTTTACAACAAAACTGAAGGAGATCATCAGTTAATTGTTGTGGTGTATGTAGATGATATAATCTTTGGATGAGACAATGACGAAATGTCTAAGAGATTTGTCGAAGATATGCAAAAGGAATTTGAGATGTCCATGTTAGGTGAGTTGTCATTTTTCCTTGGTTTACAAATTTCTCAATCCAACAAAGGAATATTCATATCCCAAAGCAAGTATGTGAAGGAGATGTTGAAGAAATTCCATATGGAGTGTGCCTTTGTTAGCACACCTATGGCTATAGGTACGAAGTTGAGCAAAGATGATGAATCTCCGAATACTGATCAAACTCTTTACAGATCAATGATTGGGAGTTTACTATATGTGACGATATCTAGGCCAAATATCATGCAAGTAGTAGGTATGGTTGCACGATTTCAAGCAACTCTAAAAGAAACACATGTGCAAGCCGTAAAACGGATATTCAGAGATTTAAAGAGAACCTTGGATTATGGGTTGTGGTACCCAAGAGGTAAAGACTTCACATTGGTAGCGTACATGGATTCAGATTGGGCAGGTTGTGTAGATGATAGAAAAAGTACAAGTGGAGGAGCATTCTTTCTTGGAGATAGCCTAGTATCATGGTTGAGTAAGAAGCAAAATTCTGTATCTCTATCAACAACAGAAGCAGAGTACATAGTGGCAATGCTATGTTGTACACAAGTTCTATGGATGAAACAAACTTTGAAAGATATCAAAGTAGAGTATGATCATCCAATCTCCATATTCTGCAATAATACTAGTGCGATAAGTATTTCGAAGAATCTAGTTATGCATTTCAGAACTAAGCATATCCCTATACAGTATCATTTCTTGAGAGAACAGGTGACAGAACAAGTAAAATTGAAATATGTTTCCACATCCGAACAGATGGCAGATATCTTCACTAAGCGACTTCCAAAGGAAACATTTGGGTACCTACGACAGAAGTTGGGAGTAATATCTTTTGCTTCTACTCATTAAAAATCAAGAGAAGCATTGGTTAAGGGTGAGCTAAATTTCTTTTTTTCAGCTCTTTGAATTACCCTTTGCCATTTATGTCAAAGGGGGAGAATGGCAGTACGGGGAGTTACAGCAAGGGGGAGTTGCAAAAAAGATGGGGAGTTGCAGAAAAGGTCTTTTTGGAAGGTTTTCGTCAATGACAAAGGGGGAGATTGTTGGAATAATTGTCATTGATGTCAAAGGAATTGTAACGGATATGAATGAAAATGTCAAACGGAATTGTAACGGATATGAATGGAAATGTCAAACGGAATTGTTGCCGGAAGTGAACGGAAATGTTGCTAGAAGTGAACGGAAATGTCGACGGAAGTGAATGGAATTGTTGACCCTGGCCGACCTATTGGGAGGAGTTGTGACCGTTCGAATGGATCTTTTCACTTAAAGAGGCCTGACTTTAATTTGTGGCTTTTCGTGGGTTATAAATAAGTGCATAACGAATGACAAAAGTGTAGATTCAAAAGTGGAAGATATAAAAGAAGAGCATAATTTTTAAAGGCAAATTTTGTGAGAATATTAAAAGGAAAAAACCAGCTAGTATAAGGAAGAGTATAGCAGCAAAAACACTCAAGTGTAGATCGAATCGAAAGGAGATAAAGCAAGTGTTCTATCATCCGTTGTTTTGACAACAAATTTGCGATAGAAGAGTGATTGTTTTTGAGAAGGTTGGTGCCTTTGTTTTGAAGAGATTGGTGACTCTTGTTGAGTTGGTGCTCGGTGAAAGGGGTTGGTGCTCCTGTAGGTTGGTGCCTACAAAATTGTTTTTGGGGTAGGTGCTCTAGTAGGTTGGTGTCTACGAATATTTATATTAAGAGAATTTCTCCGTGGTTTTTGCCCGAAAGGGTTTCCATGCAAATCTGTGTCTATTCGTATTGTGTGGTTTTGCATTGTATTCTTTGATTGCTTTGAATATATTAATTGCGGAGTAATTTGAGGTTTTGGATTTAAGATTAATAGTCGAAAGCAAAAAAAATATCTTATACTGATTCACCCCCCCTCTCAGTATAAGCTTGTGCTTAACATATATGGCTCGACCTCCTAGGCCGAGCATGCCCTATAGATTGAAGGGGGGGTCGAGGGCATAATGTCCATTCCCATCTGTTCAATAAACCAATCCGACATAGCATCCACTCCGATGGGATAAGTTAGTTGATCCCTTAGTTAGTGAATGGTAGAAGATAAAACACAATACTTTTACCAACCACTTAAAATCAGAGAGAACATCACGACAAAGGAGACCCAAAATTGGCCAAAATAGGTAATTATTGGACAAAAGTGAAGATAGAGAAAATGGTAGATTTATTAAGGGAATTTGAGGACCTACTTCCTAGGAATTTCATAGAACTTAAAGGCATCAAAGAAGAAGCAAGAATGATGAAAATACAAATTTGGGAAGATGCTAAAGATTCTAGTTGGCAGCATTATAACCCCAGTAGAAGATTCATAATGGATAAGCCCCATGGTCATCCAACATAAGAAGTCATGATAAATTCACATCTGCGTTAACTATAGAGAAATAAACAAGGCATGTGTCGATGACCCCTTCCCAACCCCTTTTACAGAAGAAATTTTGAAAAATGTTGTTGGAAGAGAAGTATACTTTGCAAACGGCTTCTCATGGTACCATTAGGTGAAATTAGCCCTGGAAGATTGAAAAAAAATTACTTTTGCTGCAGAATGGGGTTTATTTATATATAATGTGATGCCATTCGGTTTGAAAAAAGTACCTATGGTATTTAAGCTACATTATGGTAAATGCTATCAAGGAGTTTATTCACAAGTTTTTGGAGGTCTATTTAGATGATTGGACGGTGTATGGATCAATGAAAGATCATGTACAGGTGTTGCCGCTAATGTTCGAGAGATATAGACAACTAAACATATCCTTGAATCTAAAGGATTGCGTATTTATGACTCCATTTGGGTCATCGTGGGGACACATTATTTGTAAAGAAGGATTAATGGTGGATTTATTGAAACAACGATAATTGTAGATATACCACCACCAAGGGTGCAAAAAGATTTAAGGACCTTGTTGGGATATGATGGGTATCACCGCTAGTTCATTTGTAACTATGCAATGATTAGCACCCCTATTGAAGCGTTGCTGAAGAAGAATAACAATTAATCAATAGAATGGATGTTGTAGTGTCAAGAAGCATTGGATACATTGAAGCATAAAATTGCTAATGCACTTATACTTGTTTTACTAGATCGGATAAACTTGTTTCATGTCCATGTTGATGCATCCGATATAGCGATAGGGGAGGTTTTGGCACAACCATGAGGACATATAAACCATCCCTTTTATTTTGCAACTGGGAAATTAGCAAAGGAAGAAATGATTTACTCAACCATAGAAAGAGGCGTTGAAAATGTTATATGCTGTACATAAATTCAATTATTACTTATTAGATACACCTTTTGTATTTTACACAGACCATGAACTCTTCAAGTATTTGGTAAATAGGCCCATTACCCAAGGGAGAATATATAGATGGTTGATGCTATTTCCGGTATTTGATCTTAAAATTGCAGTGAAACCTGGGTAAACAATGGACCCAACTATCTATCTTGGATAACAACAAGAGAAGACAAGGGACGATTGATGATGGATTTTTCAGAGCCATTTGTTCCACGTTGAGACTCTACCAAAAGACATGGCAAATATTGCTAAATTCTTAGCAATTGTGGAATTCCTCGATGAATATGAGAAACTTGAACATAGGTGGTCGCTGATACAAGCATTCCCTTTCACCTTGATAGAAGGAGCCCTATATAAGAAATGACGAGACGAGGTTTTAAGAAGAGTAGTATTACCGCACGAAAAAGATGATATCATGCGGGAAGCACAAAAAGGAGTCGCAGGAGGACATAACTCTGGGGAAGACACTGTGAAGAAGATTTTGTTGACAAGACTATGGTAGCTGACCTTATTTCAAGACACCCACAAGTATGCAAAGGTGTGTGACATCTGTGAAAGGGTAGGGAAGCCAAATGCATGAGACGAAATGTCGTTGTGGCCGATACTAGCCTTAGCACCATTTAAGAAGTGGGCTATCGATTTTATTGGCCCAATCAAACCGGCAACCAGAAGGATCAACATGTGATTCATTATAATAGGGACAATGTCTAACAAGATGGGCAAAAACAATACCCACTAAGGACTTCACAACGAAGACTACGACAAAGGTCTTATATGAAAACATCATTAAAAGATTCAGATGTCCACTAAGTATCATGAGTGATCAAGGCAAACATTTTGTCAATGACACATTGAGGAATTATTGTGGCATTTCCTAGTTACACATAATCGAAGCATGACATATCATCCATAAGCTAATCGTGTAGAGGAAGCATTTAACAAAGTTTTGGAGAAAGTGATTACTATGATATATAAAACAAAAACGGGCGATTGGGACACTGAGATACATGCGGTCCTTTGGGCTCACCACACAACTTATAAATGACTCACAAAGTATTCTTCCTTCCAATTAGTGTATGGTTTGGAAGTTGTTGTGCCAGTGGGGTTCATTTTACCTAGCTTGTGATTGGCAATGAAATACATAATGAATGAGGAATCTCTAAAATAAAGATTGACTGACCTAGAAAAATTGGATGAGAAAAGATTTATAACAATATATAATCAAACTCAAGAAAAGATAAACATGGCATGGTCGCTCTATCAAGATCAAGGAGTTTTAGATAGGAGATAAGGTGTTGCTATATGATAGCGAGTACAAAAAACTGGGAAACGAAACATTAGGTGGTTAGGACCCTACATAATTAAATAAATTCTAGATTCAGGACCAATCAAACTAAAAACGTTATTAGGAATGTTAAGGAAATGTTTCTAGGTTGAAATCCTACACCGTGGCTTAATTTGGAAGGAAAGAGGAAAACAAAAAATTCTGGGACTAAAAAAAAGGAAAAAATAAAAGCAATTTTTAGAAAAAAATATAAAACAATAAAATAATTGTTTTATCGTATTTTGGATTAATGTTAACCCTAAACAAGATGAAAATTGTGTATAATTTAGATTATAATATATGACAACTAAGCATAAATTTGAATGTAACAAGATGTAACTGATTTAACAATTTCACTTGTTAAATATAGAATGTAAGACATAGGATAAGATACTTAGCATTAGTATGTTTTGTGCAGGACTAAGATAGAGTGGAGATGATAGGATGGAAAACTGGATTGCAGGCGGGTCAGGATGTGGAGGTCTGTGTGCGCCCAAATGGTATCTTCAGCCTCATGTCTGTGCTTCCAGATAGTTTATTCCAAATTTGATGGTTCCGTCTGTGTATACTTTGCCCTTCTGTTTGATATAGATGGGTGCACCTGCTTCTTTTTTGGCTCTGTGTGCAATCTCAAGGTCTGATGATGGCGCAACTCAAAAAATCCTTCACTTGAAACCCTAGGTCCGCTTGCAATGATAGAATTATGCTTGCAAAAGGAGAAGAAAGGTGGGTTAAGCTGACCCCAACCACTCCTCGTTGATTGGTTGAGCACTGCCTAATTCGAAGAGGGAAGTCAAACCGCATGTAGTTCTCCTAGTTAGGTGGATGTGTGCAATAGTGTTCATTGAATGTATGCAACCAATGATCTAGCTCTTGATACTTGACAATTGATAATCTTGACTTGGCTTTTGAGTTCTTTAAACTTGATAAGGACCCGCTCTTAGTGATTGATTGGCAAATTGGGAGAAATTGGGCAGTGCTCTTGAATGTGCAAGTGTTTGAGTATTCTTGATATGTGCTATATAGGTAATAGACTTACACCTATTTTGTATTTATATGTGACTCTCTAGGTAATTTTTCACGCCACCGGCATGCTAGGTGGATACTCCAACCCATATGATTGGTTTGAATTTGAAATATGATCATTGTTTAGTGCAGGACAAAACTATTAGACTCAGTTGGCATCGTTAGATAGTATGTGCTGAGTCTGATGTTATTGTTCAGGAGATAAGAACATTGATTTGGTCTAGAGATGTCTGAGTAATATAGATAGCTTGTTTGACATAGACTGTAAGGTTCCTATAGGCGATTGAGAACAACTTGGGAAGGTTAAGACCCGTAGAAGGCACGAGGATGTGAGAGAGTGGCGAATGAGAGTCATGTTTGTACGCACAAGTCATGTAGGGTGAAGGTAACTCAAAAATGACATTGTCGGGGATCAATTATCAAATTTTAGTGTTTAAAAATGCCTCCTCATTTATTCTAGTATTGAAATGATATAAAAATACTAGAGTCGAAGGAAAAATATGTACCTGAGTGTTTACAACACACTGTCTATTTAGGAGAAGCTCCGAATGTGCAAGTTGCTCTAACAAAACCTTGAAATGAACCCATGACAGTCAATGTGCATCAAAAGAAATCTAGAAATGTAGAAATTGAAAATCGAATTGAAGAGCGAGGAAAGAGTACACTTGTGTATGGCTAAACCATGTTGCCCTGTACCTTGTTGAAGATGGTGTTTCCTTATTGAAGCATTGGAGAATGGTTCCTCTTATTGAACCCTTTTGGAGAATTGGGGGTGATCAATCCGCAATTTGTGCATCTAAGGTAGGTCCCATGGATTGAGAAGGCAAATGCCCCCAATCCTCATTGAAGAACAACAAAGTGAATAGTGCTAGGTTGTTCAGTGATGCAAAACCTCAACCGCACTAACCCATGTAACTAATCTGCACTATTCTTGTAACTCCAAGATGAAAGGTAGGAGCCACATATTGGGCTCGCAGAGTTATGCTATGCCATTGAGTGATGTAAAACCTCAAACCACATTACTCATTTAAACATAAATCAACCATTGCATATGGACTTATAGATTCAAGGTTGCTTAATACTTGAAATGTGCTTGAAAGATAGAAATTTGCATAATGTAAATGTGCACGAAACAATTTTCTTGCCCCACAATGTGAATTGCTTGGTAAATTCTAGAACTCTGTATGTATGAAATAGCTTTCGTGCCCCATAATTTGAACTACTTAGTGCTAATCAAATATATAATGCTATGCATCTATATGCGGTGTGTCTCATGTCTGAAAACTCTAAAAATATGTAACTCGTACGATGTGAAATGAGTGCATATGCCTTGCATATACCTCCAAATGTATTTGAACATGTGCATATTTGGAAATACTATAACTAATGTCTTGTGAAATGAGTGCATATGCACCCAAATGTAACTAAAATCTATATATAATTGTCCTAATTTGATATCTGAACCACTCTGAAATATCTGTAATCTATATAATATGTGCCGATATTTGTAATCTGTGCTCATGGAGGCTTAAGTCTCTATGAGAAAGCCCATTAAGTTGCCTCCCCCTTTTTGAGGTGAGGGACGTAGCTTGTGAGTCGCTCATCTCAAACGAAGGAGTTAATAGTATCATGTTATGTAAAAATATGAAATCATGTCTAATCATGTCAACATGTGAAGAGTATCTCATCATAGTATTCAATATGTCATCAAAACATGTATGAAACATGTCTAATGTGTAATCATGTCAACTTGTGGAGAGTATGTCATCATAGTCATCAAAACATGTACAAAACATGTCTAATGTGTAATTATGTCTAATCATGTCAACTTGTGGAGAGTATGTCATCATAGTCATCAAAACATGTATGAAACATGTCTAATGTGTAATTATGTCTAATCATGTCAACTTGTGGAGAGTATGTCATCATAGTATTCAATATGTCATCAAATCATGTATGAAACATATGTAATGCAAGGGAATAGAAGTGTCATGTCTAGATGTATATAACAATTAGGCATGCAGTAAAAAACATCACTAATAACTATACTGAATAAGACTATGCAGGATAGGTGCATGAGATGGATCATGGCACCTACAACAATTAATTAGAACAAGCTCAACAAGCAATGCCACACAATAGAATGACATGTAATTACATGCAATGTCACACATAAGGCCAAGGGGCCGCATACAAAGGACAAAGAATTGTTGCACAAACAAGGCCAAGAGGCCACAATCAAGGGGCAATAAATGTCGCAACAAATAAGGCCAAGGAGCCACAAACATGGGGCCATAAATGCTGCACAAATAAGACTAAAGAGCCACAAACATGGGGTGATAAATGCCAAACAAACAAGGCTAAGGAGCCACAAACAAAGCCAAGTGGCCACCTACAATAGACAAGGAATACCTAGCCTATTATAAAAAGAAACATCAAAGAAGCATATACCATACTAAGTAGATTATACCATCCAAATATGTAAATGTCAAAGTATAATAAAATAACATATCCATGTAACACTGTATAAAGTACGAGCAATATCCAAATGTGTAAGCAGTTGGAGTAGTTCAACTTGGTAAATGAAAATGTCATATAAAGATATAACTTATAGTAATGTAACGTGTGGAATAAGATGCCCCCAATATTGGCATGGCACCCGGGTAAAAGAATAATCCAACATCTATACATCCATATATCATGTGTAATTGTATGCCTTGCATATCACTCATGTATCACGTGAAATGCGTGTATAGAAAAAAATATGTAATCAATTAAACATGTAATAAATAATATATGTAAATGATATAAACTATCAGTCATTTTTTGTTATTTTTGAAAAATGTGCAAAAACGAGATGCTAACCAATCAACCAATCTAGGGATGGTCATGGAGAGGCCCGGTATCATACATAGGAGGGTCACCTTGTGAGAACCCATGGTGTGATGTGGATTTGGATACAAATATGAATCTAAATATGAGAAATGATTTCGTGTTGTGCTATAACCCTCATCATCATCATTCATAGTAGCTGGTATATGATGAGTAACTTGAGGATGTACTAAATTTGGTGAAAATTGTTGTATCAATTGAGAATCCTATTCTTGTGTTTGCTGTGGAACACGCATAACTGTCATTGACTGTAGTTTGGGATGTGGAGTGTATACTAGGTGTCTTGAATCTTGAATGACTCTCTGATGTAATAACCTTAGGTTGATGTTTAGCTTTAGTCTCTTGGATTATCTTTAAGACTTTGTCCAAATCAAGAGGGTTTCGACTAATTTGGTTTTGAGAATTAGATAAGGCTTTAACTTGATTAGGGTCCACCCCATTTAGGTCATTTGGAGTAATTCTATCTTGATGTTCATGATTATCTTGATTATCATGTTCTACATTAGGCATGCCAATATAATCATCCATTTGCACATGTTCATTAACAATTGCTGCATCAAAGGAAGAGGAAGAAGAAGGAACATTCATTGCATATATTTTAACCATTTTAGATGAATTCAAGGGAATCTGATTATGCTCACTTTGCAAACCACTTAATCTTGCACTTTGCCTTAGAAGGACAAGGGAACTAGCCATCTTGGATGACATAAGATAAAAGCATGCAAGTATAAGATATAAAAGAAGAGGAAACTTTAAGGGCAACCTAGGGTTTGACAATGCTCGAGACAATGTTAGGATTCACCAATATGTTTTAGCCTATTTTGGATTAGTGTTAACCCTAAACAAGATAGAAATTGTGTATAATTCAAATTACAACATATGGCAATTAAGCATGAATATGTATGTAATAAGTTGTAATTGATTTAATAATTACACTTGCTAAATATAGAAAGTACCACAGAGGATAAGATACTTAGCATTGTTCTGTTCTGTGCATGACTGAGATAGAGTGCAAACAATAGGAAAGATGGCAAATTGGACTGCAAGTCATTTGGATCAGGGTCTGAATGTCTCTGTGCCTGGATGATATTGTTAACGTCAGTTTTGTGTTGTCAAACGGTCTGTTCTAAATCTGACAGTTCTATCTGTATATACTTTGCCCATCTATTTGATACAGGGGTGTGCGCCTGCTTCTCTTTCGGCTCTGTGTGCAATCTCGAGGTCTGATGATGTGCACAACTCACAAAAATATTTCTCCTTCACTTGAAACCCTAGGTCCACCTACAATGATAGAATTATGCTTGCAAAAGGGGAATACGAGTTGATTGAGCTGACCACAACTGCTCTCAGTTGGTTGGTTGAACGTTGCCTATATATCCAATACTCCGAAAAGGGAAGTCAAACTGCATGTAGTAATCCTAGTTAGTTGGATGTGTACTATAGTGATCATTGAATGTATGCAACCGGTGATCTAGCTCTTGATACTTGACAATTGACAATTTTCACCTAGCTCTTGAGTGCTTCAAACTTGATAAGGCTCTGCTCTTTGTGATTGATTGGCAAATTGGGAGAAATAGGGCAATCCTCTTGAATGTGCAAGTGTTTGAATAGACATGATATGTGCTAGATAGGTAATAGGATTACACCTATTTGTATTTATAGGAGAATCTTTGGATAATTTCTCACCACCGACACATTAGACGGATGGGTTGACGACCTATAAGAATGATTTGAATTTGAAATATGACTGTTGTTTGGAGTGGGACAAAACTATTAGACTTAGATGGCACCATGAGACAGTATGTTTTGAGTTCGACGTTACTGTCCAGGAGATGGGAACACTGATCTAATGATCTGGAGATGTTTGAGTAAGATAGATAGCTGGTTTGACACAGACTATGAGGTTTCTGTAGGTGATTGAGGGCAACTTGGGGAGGTTAAGACTTGTAGAAGGCGTGAGGATGTGAGAGAATGGTGAATGAGAGTTTTGTTTGTAAGCAAAAATTATGTAGGGTGAAGATAACTCAAAATTGACATTGTCAAGTCTCAATTACCCGATTTTAGTTTCTACACATTGAAAAAATATGGAAAAGAACAAAACAATTTTGAAAAAATGCTGAAAAGAACAAAACAATTTTGAAAAAATGCTGAAAAGAACAACAATTTTGAAAAAAAATAAGGAGAAACATCAAAACAATTTAAAAAAAGAGGAAAAAAGTACAAAACTATTGAGAAAATGATAAAAACAACCCCAAGGAAAAAAAATATCTAAAGAAAATAAATAAATAAATTCATCTGCTAATGCTAAAATCCGGTAAATGATGGGTAGCAAGGAGGGGAACTGAAAATCGGAAAATGATGGTTCCCCTAAATAAAAGTGAATAAATGTTTGTTTTCCACACAAGACATTCATGATTAGTTGGAACAGAGGGACAATTAAGCTGTGAGCAAATGGGTGGTAGGAGATCAAATTGAAAATACTTAGATTCCCAAGGGGATGAGGACACATCGATGATCTTAGGATGGGAGAAAATGATAACAGGAATGGTAGCGAGGAGGTCTAGGATATTCGCAAAAATAGTTCAAAAGTACTTTACTGAGGTGAATTTCATAGTAGATGTAGACTATTTAAATATTGAGCAATTTGAGAAAAAGATAATACCCAATCCCTCCCTTGCCCTACGAAGTCTCTGTCGAACAAGTAGGAACTATCATAACAGGAGCTAGGGTATTCCCTAAATATTAAAAAAAATCACAACTCAAACGCATGATAGAAGTAGCCACTAGTTCAGGAACCCCAGTAGCAGTCAGGGCCACAAGTGCGGAAGTCCCATTGTGATGGGCTTCTAGGAAACTCTATAGATCGAGGTGCAGGGCACACTGAAAGTAGTACCAACAATGCACAAATCATCCTGGTTACAGAATGAAATCCCAAGTACTAAGCCAAAACCACAAGGACATGACGATCAAGCCAATCAAATTATGGTTAAAGATTCAACCACTGGGAAAATTTTAGAGAGAGAAGAGATGAAAGCAAAGGGAACTCCACCCTAATCCTTGAGGACAAGGAAGACAATTGAGGAGGGGAAGGCACATCATAGGCCACAAGGAGAAAGATTTAGATAAAAGAGTGGCAAGAAGTATCCACTAGTTCATCCATGGCAGATATTGAGGAGACTCTACTACAAATGAGTGGCAGGAAACAATAGAGAAGTCCTCCTTGAAAAAACGAAAAGGGAAAAAGGAGCAAAAAACAAGAAAACCAAAAATGTAGGAAGAAGGGGGAATGAAACATTGGTCTCTTACCATCAGAGTCCTCAGAGGAGGTAAAACAGGAAGAAGTGCAAGGTAGTGGGGAAGAAGATGTTGGAAAAGAAGTGCCTAACATTACATCATTAATGCGGGAATGCATAAAGAAAGGAGTGTTGCCGAGGGTAGGAAGGATGTATGGAGGAGCAAATTGTGAAGGGAAGAAGAGGATAATAAATACACTAATGGATTATGTGGAAATAACCCCATACACACACATTAGATGATATAATGTAAGTTCTCCCACCCACACTCCAACAAAATATAATTGATACTCAAACGAAAAGTAAAGAGACAAAGACAACAACGAAGGAGTATCAAGAAGCTATGTTGAAAAATTTGATAGGAGAGACAACGTCTCCAGACGTTAAGGAAAGGCTCTGCAAATTACAGCAAATAGAAGTGCAGACAAAACAAATCACTGAATTAGTAGTGAAGACTAGAGAAACAAAAGTAGCTACAGGGCATAAAGGAGATGGAAGAAGCAACCACACAACAATGGAAAGACTTAGAAAATGAGTTAGAGAATGAAAATAAGAGAATATTGGAGATCGCAGAGCTGGCAACTAAACAAGCCCCACAAATTTTAGAAAAAGAGAAAGCCGAGGAGAAAATGGAGACATAAGGAATAGAAAACGAAAAGCAGAGGAGAGGAAAAGAAGGGAGGAGTTAGGTAAACAAGAAGTAGAGAAATGAAATAAGGAAAAGAAAGATGAAGAGGAGGGATGAGGAGAAGAAAAAGAAAGAAGAAGAAAGACAAAAGGAGAAAGAAGAATAGGAGAATCAGGAAAAGAAGGAAAGAGAAGAAAGAAAGGAAAGAGAAAGAAATGACGAAAGAAGAATCCCTAGCAAAAGAAGAAACTGGGATAGTTGGCGAAGTAGTAGTGGAGGAAATCAAATCAGAGAGCTACGTAGATACAGGAAAAGGAATAGATGAACAAGTACATAGTGCGTTGGGGATGATGGGAACCATCTCATCAATGACACCTAGAGATCCTCTAAGACGGATCAAGGCAGAGCTGGCTAAGCATAGGCAATTAACATCCATCATCAAGGTACCCACCTAGCCTACTATAGCTTACAACAGGAGGCCAAATTGGAGTAGCGTTACAAAAGTTGATGCCAATTGAAAAAGAGAATATTGGAGAGACTTTGATTCAGAGTGGTACGGTGGATTGGATGACCGAATGTGTAAAGAATGGAAGAAGGGATAAAGCAGGTTTTGAGGGCTCTAGTCATCGCAAGACCCCAATGTGATCTCGATAGCACTATGCCAATAGAGCATTAAGTAGATAAGACGGTGGAGAACTTTATTAGTCATGCTGGAGTGGCAATAGACAAAGAGGCAATAAGGTTAGAGGCCATTGCAACACATGAAGTAGAAGTGTTGAGTCAATCCCTGAGGGGAAATAAAACAAAAAGAGATGAGTGCAAAGTGTAAGTTGACAAATTGCAGAAAGCAATAGGGGATGCGGTTCATACTCTATTAGCTGGCCAATCCGGACTCAAAACAAGGAGTTGGAGAATCTATAGAGCCAACTCACTGTAGCGTCTGCCAGCTATGACTCCAACAAGATCCCACCAAAGAAGAGCTAAAGAAATGGATTGATTTGCAGGACAAATACAAAGGAAAAAAAGCACAAATAATCTTCATCTTAATAAATGGAGGATTATGGCATACTATTGAGTAGTCAAATGGAGAAGATGGAGCGAAAGACTTATGAGCTCAAGGCATACTTGAAGACCTTGGAAGCTACACCAACTCCAAGAGATTATAAAAGCGGTCAAGGAGATGACTACATTGGAGCTTTAAGATTTTGGAAGCTAAGGCCTTGCTATGGAATTGGGAGACTTTATCCAAATCCATGGCAGAAAAGTATGAGAAGCATATACCCAAGGAGGGTTAATCACTAGCCAAAGAAAGTTCAATTTTAAGATAAAAGGGTAGCTCTGTCCTATAAATCCAGCCAGTCGAGTCAAACAAGGATACTGTGGTATCTGATGCTAGACGTCCAAGTATCTGGTTGTTCATGTTGCCTTTTTGTTGCAAAAGGTTTTGTTCAGTTTTTTGCACAAAGCGGTAAACGATTTGGTTTTGAGTTGAGCCTGCTAGGATTCTTCAAAGTTGTCTTGAGGACGAGACAAAGTTATAAAATTTGGGCAAATGTTGGCAGGATTCTTTAGTAGAAAATAAACATATAGAAGACCATCGTGGAGACTAGCATTACTGCAACAACATAATACATGACCATTGGGGAGACTCTAGCCTTACTTCAACAACATAATGCATCTTTAGGTTGACATAATGGAGAAGTAAGACATAACACTTCGCGACAACGTAGGAGGCACTGCATGGAAAGAGACTGCAACATTGTAAAATGTATAATGAATGAAGAGATTATAGAGATAAAGGTGATCTTAGTGAATAGAGATAAGAAGATATTGTAATAGAGAGAGCGAAGGTATAGAGTAAAGAGAACTTCAGAATGTAACAAATGTTTCATAAATATATTATATATGAATAAAGAAAGTTAGAGTAAGAAATACCTATGTACTGTGTAATATGCATGTGAATGTTTGGATATAAATACATCTACTTCAAAATTATTTAATGCATGTCTTAATAAGGAATAAATACTAATACTAACCTTTGTGTAATATTTAGCTCTAATGGAAGTTTCAACGGACCCATATAATCTATATCTACTAACATATTTTATTTCAACATTTTGATTTTCTATTAAAATCGACATTTTGATTTTCTATTAATTTTATTAGATTTATTTTTAATAGGAATTTAAAATTGAAAAATATAATTTTTTATTGTTTGAATTTAATCACTACTTGTGCAAATTTTAGCCACTCATGAATTTGTTTCAAATTTTATCCTTATGAAGTATGAAGATGAACTCGAACCTTTTGACACACACACACACAAACACACACACACACACACACACACACACATATATATGAATACAAATATGGTATCAGATATGGATGCAGTATTGGATATGGCTAGTTTTCAATACCCCCCTAATTTGGATACAGTTGGATGCTATACTCTCTCTCTCTCTCTCTCTAAATCAAATAGAAAATAGACTTATGCGTTATTCAAATTCATTTTTTAATGACTTTTACAAGTTTTTTACATGTTATTAAGTTTTTTTTATGAATTTATATATTTATTTTATTTTCTGCGTTTTTTGCCGAATCTGAGTCCGAGTCAAAATTTTGGGCTGCTGAGTTTTTGTACAGTCCGAGTTTTTGAACTATGCTCAAGGGTTCTAACATAATTGTCAAGTGGTTTAAATGAACACCTTAGTTTTTCTATAACAAAGTATATTATCAAAGAAAACCACTTCTTGCCTTACAGAGGGCTTTAAGGTTCAGTCCATTGTCCCTTGAATTGATAGTGGTCATGGTGAGTTCTAAAGGTGTTTGTAAATTGGTCACACTCGTTTGCCCTTATTTGGTGATATCCAAATGTTGAATCAATATTTGTGAATATGGTCACCTCATGTAACTCAATCAACCATTCATGTATATGTGGAATAGGGAATCTGTTTTTGATGGCCCTCTTATTCACTTCCCTGCAGTCAATGCACGTACTAAAGGAGCCAACCTTCTTCCTTATTAAGAAGACCAGTGAGGAAAATGTCCAATAGTTTTTGTAATTTTGTTCCATATCATTCTGAAATAGCTTTGGATACTTGTTGGGAGAAACAATAACTGGTTTGGCCCACAGTTCCAGTTCAATGATATGTTCTTGTCCCGTCTGGTAGTGGTCCACGAGGTAGATCCCAGAAGATATTTGCTAATTCTTCAACAGCTGTTGCCCCTGCTTTTTGTTTGGGTTTTCTGCCAGTACCTTACCATACAAGTTCTCATGGTTTTGCCTTGGAGCATCGTTTTCCTCAGCAGGATGTTTTTCAAAATTTTGTGTTAAAACTTGAAACGAGTTTGTTTGCACTAGGTTGCAGTCATCTAACTGTAATCAGCTGCTTGCCTTCAAATTTTAGAAACAACTTTTCTATGTTCTTTCAAAATTTGTCCAATGTCTTCAGTCACTGTGCTCCTAAGACACATCAGCTCTCTGCTAGGGCCACACCATAAAAGACAGCATAATTTGCAGCGGTCCAATTGCAATATCAGCTCTTCAATAATCCCTTTGCACTTCATCATATTGTCATTGGCCATAGATACCTGAAAATTTTACAGTGAGGCAACTCTTAGGCCCCCAAAAATGACCAGCATGGCATCTATAAAGTTATTAGTGTTGTTGGATCGATGAGGGTCATCACAGTTCTACTCTTCACCTTATTTGCTCTATACTCTCAAAGTCTAATATTGGGTGATTCCAACATGGAAGCAACGGGGATGGTATTTCTTGCTGTTCTTTGTTCCGTATATAGTGTTTTCCTCCATTTTCACTGCGAAGTCATTATTAGTTGCAGTCATTTCTTTGGGATCTTTGTCCACAAACTCAATCATGTGATGCGCATTTGAGTGTAAACTAGCAATGATAGAAAGGTCTACCATTCTTCCCCTTGACTGTGTAACCATGGTGTTGAGAGGAGAATCAGTTTTCACGTTACCATTTGATTCTTTCACAAATGTTTGAGTATATTTGGAGGTATTTCATGCTATTAGGCAACTCTCGATGCTATGAAAAAACTTATGATTTCTGAATTGCATCCTCAAGTGTTGCAAGCTGAGCCAGGTGAAAACATGGTTTTTATGTTGGCATCAACGTTGAATAGAATATTCTAATTGGAAACACCCCTCACTAACTACACATTCTTGTCCTCTTCATTGTGGGGCAAGGCCCCCCATGATTTGAGGGCCAAGACCAACCGTTACTTCTTGACATCTCATTTGTAATGATTGAAGACGTAGGGTCACACTTGGAAGAGCAACTGTATTATCTTCTCTAACTGTTCCTTCATCCCCTATAACTTCTAGGCATCTTGTCATGTCCCTTTTTTAGAAATATTAAAAAAAAAAAAAATAATAATAATTCTGTAAGTGTTCCCAAGGGTACTTTTAAGTCACAACTTAAAATGGGGACATCTAAAGGGTGTTATTAATTGAATAGGGCCAAATAGGGTACATTAATTAAAAGCCAAGTGAAACATAAAAAACAAAGGTAATTTTTAATTACTTTATGGAGCAAATAAGAGGAAATTAGAATAAAAAGTAATTTTAAATTGCTTTTAGGGTTTTGTGGAAAAGTAATTATAAGGATGAAAAAAAAAATGTACATTTATTATCATCATTCAACTTTCAAAAATTATTGGAGAGCTTGAAGCTACCGTACTTTTCTACAGAAGACGAAAACCCTTAGATTTACAGGGACGAAGACGAAACCCTTCATACCCATTTGGTAATTCTATCCAGGGATTACAACGGTGCTCTCAGATTTAGAAAATATCAGTTATAGAGGTCCATTCAACTAGGGCGTCACATTTCATGAGGGAAAAAAAAAGGTACAAATCTGTATGGCGACCATTTTCAGTCAGGCTGGGTAGCATTAGAGTAGTTTAGAGCTGTCGTACTATGCTGAACCATTTCACCTAGGGTTTCAAGGTTTTTAGGCATTTCAAGTTGATTATAGGTTAGGGTTTGACCAATGATCAGTAGTTTCATTCCTAGCACTCCGGCACTACTAGCAAGTACAATCAGCGGTATTTAATTTTAGAAGTAATTGTTTTTGGTTTCCTTTTAGCAGGGTTTGACCCAATTTAATTGTAATCAGCGTTTACGAAAAATTCTTTTAGTAGGGTTTGAACTAGTTGATTATATTCAGCAGTGGGTATTTTTATTTATTGTTGCATGTGATGTTTTATGCTCAATCAAATTGTCAATCTTTCAGAACAAATAAATAAAATCAAAAATTCAGGTTTTAATATTTATTTGTCAATATTTCAATTTAGAGGGTTATTACACATCTATATATACATCTCTCATGGCAGAGCAGAGTGGTTTGCCTATTATTGTGTTTTCCCACATCATTGTTCTTGATCAACCGACCCCTTCCTTGCCCCCATCTCCTTGAGTAGAGTTATCAATATGCACCATGGCATCACATATGCATGACTCACATGTTTAGGGAGTTCGCTTGTAACCCTTGAGGCACATGCTGGTGATGTATTACATGGATTCCACTATATTCCTTGTGCATGTAGAGCTGTAACATTATGTACACTTCATTCGCACAAAGTATAATAAAAATAGTCTACATGTATTCTTTCTTCATTCTTTTACAGTTCAGTTCTATACTTCTATTTATATTGCGTTTGTTGTTATGATTTGCTTCCACTTATCACACAAAGTTCCAGCAAACTTGAGCATTGCCCCTAAGGCACTCCTAGGATCCGGATCAAATGCCTCGAGGCTCTGACATGGCCCCTAATTGATTGGTTTATCCTTTAAATTGACATTGCAACAACATGACGAGGGAAAATGTTTTCAACTAGTAAACTAGTTTAGCTGAATTCCCTCAAGTGGTATGTCATGGTGCCTTGTTGTTTTAGATTTTTGAAAGCCAAGAAATAATCTTCTTGGGTGTTAGCCTCAAAGTTATTATAGGATGCTGTGACAAAATAGTCCCAGGTAGTTATCTCTTGCTGATCGTCCTCTTCACATCCTCATTCCACTAGTTGCCACCAATCATGGTCCTTTAAGGTGTAATGTGGCATTCTGAGTCTTATGATAGTTCCTTGCAGTATTTAGCTAAAGGATACACGACAGCCTGCCTATCCAAGCTCTAGGTATGGTATTTTTCTTGACGTCATTAACTTAGGGATGGGAATCTTCTCAAGTAATCTTTGATTACTGTGTTTAACATCTAGGTTCTCTTGGTTGGCCTCTTGCCTATTTAAGTTGTCGACAAATGGGTTCTGCTTGGGGTAATTATGAACAACCTCTCTTTGATTTCAAAGTCTACGATGGCCTTCTCCAACACTGCTTCCATTTCCATGTTTCCTTTTATCCATATCCACTATCGGCGAACAAAGGGTTTGGCTCTTTCCTTCCATGGTGTCTCTTATCCTATCCAAGGGCTCTCTTGTTGCTTCCTCTTGTGGATAGTACAATTTCTGACTATTCCTTCCATGGGAGTTTGCGTAGGAAGTCATTGCTGGTCACCTCACAAGGCCAAGTTAGTGCTTTGATACCAGTGTTATGAGCCCAACTATAACCTTTTTGTAACTATTGTAAAATTAACAGAAATTTGGAACAGATTACTAAAATAAATTTGAGATATGGATGGAAATCTAAAACCACCGTAAAAACTGAAAGCGGAATTGCTGGAAAATCTGCAATCCGAAACCGATGCAAAAAATGAAATCTGAACTGATGTAACTGTTGACAAAACTTCCACAAGTCAGATCTTCTCTTGCCACTTGGAAGGTTCTCGTCTCTAGCCAAGGAAGAATACATGGTTTTCCTTGACCAAAGCAGGTCACTTCTACGGACTCTGCGGAGGATTTCTACGGACTCTGCAGGTCACTTAGAAGAAAACAAAAGGGCCTTTGCAACTTTGCCGAAAGGTAATTTTTAGAGGTCAAACAACCCTTGCGAAGGGCAGAAAAGACAGAAAGAGCCGATGACAAAGTCCGAAGAAATTCAGAGAAGTTGCAAAAGGCAAGGAAAAGTCCATTTCAATTTTTCCGAAGGGCAGGGTACTCTTCGGAAGGGTCACTTTCAATATTCTCGAAGGGCACCTACCCTTCGGGAAAACACAAGACCAAGTCAGAGACTGTGGAAAAAAACCCGGGTGCCCTACAATTTTTCCGAAGGGCACGGGCGGAGGACACTTGGATGGGCAGAGGATACTTGGTCGGCGGAAAGGCACGTTTGAAATCCCGAACGACACATTTTGGAAGAAAAGGCAAGGTAAGTAATCCTTCAGACTTTTTGTCCGAAGGAATTCCTTCGGACAAAAAGTCCGAAGGAATTTGGAGAAGTATACAGAAAAGACAAGAGACAGGGAAAACAAAGGAAATGAATTCTTTCAGAGTTTTTGTCCGAAAGAATTCCTTCGGACAAAAAGTCCGAAGAAATTCAGAAGCTTGCACAAGACATAAGTCCGAAGAAAAACAAGACTTAAGGCAAAGACGGAATCAAAAGAAGGATTAATTCCTTCGGACTTTTGTCCGAAGGAATTCGGAGAAAAGACCGTGGTAAAAAACCCGAAGAAAGTCTGACAGAAAAATACAAAGGCGAAAAGGCTTGAAGGAATTCGTGGGAGGTCCGAAGGAATTCAGAGAAATAGACCCGAAGGAATACCGAAGGCCAGAAACCAAGATAATTCTTGCGGACTTTTTGTCCGCGGGAAACATGCGAAGGAAAGAAAGCTGCGGGAAAGTGACAAGACAGAAGTCCGAAGGAATAAAGCTTCTGGTGACGTCCCGCAAGCCGTGAAATTTTGACTGCGGGAAGTAATCGTTGAGACCAAAGAGACAAGAAATCCGAAATAAATGGAGGCCGACTGTGCAAAAGAGAATTAAAAATAGATAATCCGACGCAAGAGTTGAATACGGAATCCTGTCAGAAATAGACACGATCATAATTAGAACCGAATACATGCAAGCAAGAGCTATTTTCGAACATAAGAGCTATTTTCGAATAAACGGTCAAAGCTTCAGTTGACTGATTATTAAAGCCCTGTTCGTCTCAATTCAGCTCATACATCTGAATGTCTAATCCAGCTTCAGCAAGAGTTCCGAATTCGAACGACGAGTTGACTATTCCAGATTTAGAGTTAACTAATTGATTAAAACACCGCTTCACTAGAAGCTTTCCATGCGAAGGAAAATGATCTCTTCGTCCAACTCAGCTTAAATAACTGTTAACTCAGTTTTCAAACGCTACAACTCGGCAATCAAGCAACTCACATGGAGTTCTAAATTTAACATAAAGAGGTGGGCAGTTCATAGCAAAGATAAGTTCGCTACATCAAGTGAAAAAGCTTCATGCAAGGACAAAAGGGAAAATATATTTTATTGAAAGGCCAAGTAAAGCCTTGAGTTAACCAAAGTGAATCTTTCTCTTCAAGTTTCTATGCCAATCTTTGGCCTCTTGTAATTTTCTATATAATGGCTTTTAGCGTTGATTAAAATAATCCAATCTCTCTTGGTTAGACCAGACTCTGCCATTGGCGAGTTGTGTAACCTCTTCGATCAATAAAGACTGTACTTTCAAATTTCAAGCATTGGCATAGTGTATATTTCTTCAGCAATTTGCATAAGTGGTAGAGTTCTCTCCTTTCCCAAATTCTGTTTCATACCTAGTTGCTATATTATCCTTGTGCAAGTCATGTTAAAGTGTTATTTATTGTCTTTTGCTGAAACTGTAAGTGGATGTTAGGTGGCCGCAAAGTGTCTTTTATTAGACCTCTCTCCATCGCTTTCCCTCAAGTTTTAGTTATTGGATCGAACCTCTGCATGAAATACTGATGCATAAGTGATTAATTGAAGTCTAAGGTCTTCCTTCTCCCTTGTTCGTTCAGTGTTCAAGGTTCCAAGTTGAGTAGGATCAAAATTCTGGTGTATCACCCCCTTTAGGTAGGATTTTCCCTTTAAGTTTCCATTCTCCATTTTCCACGGTTGTCTGAAGCGTAGAGTAGAGGTCTTAATTGATACATCATACAGGAACCAGCCTTCTCTGGAGGTTCTTTCCACTATTGAGGCACCCACCCTCGTGAGAAGATCCCATTGTTTCAGCGGGATAGAAGATTGGCCGTTTCACGCATGTCTTCGAATCAGGGCGCAGCTCTAGGTTGACAACAGTTTTTTAGCACGCCCGGTGGGACCCATTTTTCCTAGTTTTGATGAAATTGCAGTTATAGCAGTGTTCTTCAAGAAGTATTTGGTGACTCCAAGCTCAAGCAGTTGCTTCTAATAGTTCAGGACAGCTTCCATGTAAGTCTATTTTTATTGAATTATCGTGAATGAATTTTGATGGCTATGTATGGAGAGAATTCCTATGCTATATTTCCTTATCAGCCTAATGATGGATCATACCAGCCTGGTCATGATACTTATGAGCCTCTTTATGAGTCTGATCAGCCTTATCAAGGGTATTATCAAAGCTATGTTGAGTCTTATCAAGTTTCTCATGATTCTTATTATCAAGAGCGTGAATCTTACCTTCCTTGTGAGCCATATCAGTCTCAGGGCCGGATTTCATCTTCCATATGGCTATGATGTTGCATATGAGCAGTATTGCCTTCAAGAAAAAATGAATGAAATGGAGCTCATAATACTAGCATATGCAAGAAAGGTTTGTTCTAACTCTCAGTATGAGGAAGTGAATGGTCTATTTCGAAATGTGTCCAATAATCCAGAAGAGATAAATGGACTATGTATCTCGTATTAGAAAAGATGGAGGCTTGGGGAAGGCAGAAAATCGAGTTAAACCAATTGTCTACAAAGGGCTATTGTGCTCCTTATTCGTATGAAGTTCTTAACCATGCCCAGTGTGTGCCAAGGGAGCTTCCTAGTTGGAGTCAAGAACCTATTCAAGAGCATATCCAAGAGCCTATTCAAGTGACTATTCATGAGACTAGACCTTCCTATAGTCCCATTACTTCACCAATCATCTCTCAAGCTCAGATTGTCCAGGACGACAAGAAGGTTCTAGACTTTGATGAGGTAATGGCCAAGTGGGAGGAACAAAATATAGAGGTCTTTAAGAATTTCTCTTTCCCTCCCCTCCAAAACTCCCTAGATAATTCCATTGCCCTCAAGATTCCAAAATCTGATCATGATCGACCTCCCATGCTTCATATTCCCTCTCAAACAAATGAATTTTTTCACCTTCCCGCCATCCCCCTTACTCATGAGGATTTTGTTCTTTGGAGGATTGAGAAAGAGGTTGCAGCTACAGGACAAGTTCTTGCAGAGTGTGAAGAAGATGCTTCAGGGGTGTTTAAGGAAGAATTTCCTATTGATACCTCACTTGAGGTTGTAGTTGAGCATCTAATTATAGCTGAGAGTGAGAAGACTGATCTTGATGTAGAGGAACTTCAAGAGGAGCTGGTACAAATTGAAGTCATACATGAGTTACAGGGATCTCCTATTGAGAAGGATCCATATAGCGTGACCGCTGATTCAGTTCAAATAGATCAAAGTGAGGAACAAAAAGATTATTGGCAGCTATACCTCGAATCTCTACAAGAGATTGAAGAGCTTTGTATGGATATGGTGGCTATTAAAGAGCATGTTTATGAGAAATTTGATCAAGAATCACCTATTCAAGATCCCAGTACAGATTGGGTTGCATATTCAAAGCTCCTTGAAGAGCTGGATGAACTTACAGCAGTCAATAAGGACGTGGTCACTCAAAAGGCATGCATAGAAGGGGTATCACTTGACATGGTGATAGATGACAAGCAATCTGAAAACGATCAGGAAATACTTGGTGAGTTTGTCTTTGTTGGTGACTGGTTTGCTGTTGATGACCCATTTGAGAAGATGCTAATACAGTTGGTCGACAAGACAAATGCCTCATCGAAGGTTATGACTAATAAACATCCTGCCTTGCAACTTGTACCATCTCTCGAAAGGAGTGAGTTCAAGAATTTCCCATTTGATCCAGGCGGATCATGCTTCATCATGGTTAGCTAGGTTATTTAGTTGTTTTTGCTTTCATCCAAGTGCTGTTCAAGCACAGTAGTTTGCTTCAGTTTTTGTCCAATAAGTGCCGGTTGCACATTTGCTTCTTAGTTTTTCTACTTTCGTGTGTTTCCCTTCTTATTTTGAAGGAGGAGGTTACTACAACCATGATCAGAGCAGATTTTCAATCAGAAATCAGGTTCACCATTTGGGAATTCGAATAACGTCTATACATGGTCTGAGTTCTCAAGCACAACAGGCATGCTTCCCAGTTGAGTCGCTAGAATGTTGACAAAACTTCCACAAGTCAGATTTTCTCTTGCCACTTGGAAGTTTCTCGTCTCTAGCCAAGGAAGGAAGAATACATGGTTTTCCTTGACCAAAGCAGGGCATTTCTACGGACTCTGCAGAGAATTTCTATGGACTCTGCAGGTCACTTGGAAGAAAACAAAAGGGCCTTTGCAACTTTGCCGAAAGGTAATTTTTAGAGGTCAAACAACGCTTGCGGAGGGCGGAAAAGACAGAAAGAGCCTATGACAAAGTCCGAAGAAATTCAGAAAAGTTGCAAAAGGCAAGGAAAAGTCCATTTCAATTTTTTCGAAGGGTAGGGTACCCTTCGGAAGGGTCACTTTCAATATTCTCGAAGGGCACCTACCCTTCGAGAAAACACAAGCCCAAGTCAGAGACCGTGGCGAAAAGCCCGGGTGCCCTCCAATTTTTTCGAAGGGCATGGGCGGAGGACACTTGGATGGGCGGAGGACACTTGGTCGGCGGAAAGGCACGTTTGAAATCCCGAAAGGCACATTTCGGAAGAAAAGGCAAGGTAAGTAATCCTTCGAACTTTTTGTCCGAAGGAATTCGGAGAAGTATACAGAAAAAACAAGAGACAAATGCAAAACAAAGGAAATGAATTCTTTCGGACTTTTTGTCCGAAAGAATTCCTTCGGACAAAAAGTCCGAAGAAATTCGGAAGCTTGCACAAGACATAAGTCCGAAGAAAAACAAGACTTAAGGCAAAGACGGAATCAAAAGAAGGATTAATTCCTTCGGACTTTTGTCCGAAGGAATTCGGAGAAAAGACCACGGGAAAAAACCCGAAGAAAGTCCGACAGAAAAATACAAAGGCGAAAAGGCCCGAAGGAATTCGTGGGAGGTCCGAAGGAATTCGGAGAAATAAACCCGAAGGAATACTGAAGGCCAGAAACCAAGATAATTCTTGCGGACTTTTTGTCCGCGGGAAAGATGCGAAGGAAAGAAAGCTGCGGGAAAGTGACAAGACGGAAGTCTGAAGGAAGAAAGCTTTCGGTGACGTCCCGCAAGCCGTCAAATTTTGACCGCGGGAAGTAACCGTTGAGACCAAAGAGACAAGAAATCTGAAATAAATGGAGGCCGATTGTGCAAAAGAGAATAGAAAACAGATAATCCAACGAAGGAGTTGAATACAGAATCCTGCCAGAAATAGACACGATCAGAATTAGAATAGAATACATGCAAGCAAGAGCTAGTTTCGAACATAAGAGCTATTTTCGAATAAACGGTCAAAGCTTCAGTTGACTGATTATTAAAGTCCTATTCGTCTCCATTTAGCTCATACATCCGAAGGTCTAATCTAGCTTCAACAGGTGTTCCGAATTCGAACGACGAGTTGACTATTCCAGATTTAGAGTTAACTAATTGATTAAAACGCCACTTCACTGGAAGCTTTCCATGCGAAGGAAAATGATCTCTTCATCCAACTCAGCTTAAACAACTGTTAACTCAGTTTTCAAACGCTGCAACTCGGCAATCAAGCAACTCACATGGAGTTCTAAATTTAACATTTGCGTAGATTTTCATGCAAAAAGAGGTGGGCAGTTCATAGCAAGGATAAGTTCGCTTCATCAAGCGAAGAAGCTTCATGCAAGGACAAAAAGGAAAATATATTTTATTGAAAGGCCAAGTAAAGCCTTGAGTTAATCAAAGTGAATCTTTCTCTTCAAGTTTCTACGCCAATCTTTGGCCTCTTGTAATTTTCTATATAATGGCTTTCAACCTTGATTAAAATAATCCAATCTCTGTTGGTTAGACTAGACTCTGCCATTGGCGAGTTGTGTAACCTCTTCGATCAATAAGGACTGTACTTTCAGATTTCAAGCATTGGCATAGTGTATATTTCTTCAGCAATTTGCATAAGTGGTAGAGTTCTCTCCCTTCCCAAATTCTGTTTCATACTTAGTTGCTATATTATCCTTGTGCAGGCAATGTTAAAGTGTTATTTATTGTCTTTTGCTGAAACTGTAAGTGGATGTTAGGTGGCCGCAAAGTGTTTTTTATCAGACCTCTCTCCATTGCTTTCCCTCAGGTTTTAGTTATTGGATCGAACCTCTACATGAAATACTGATGCTTAAGTAATTAATTGAAGTCTAAGGTCTTCCTTCTCCCTTGTTCGTTCAGTGTTCAAGGGTCCAAGTTGAGTAGGATCAAAATTCTGGTGTATCACCCCCTTTAGGTAGGATTTGCCCTTTAAGTTTCCAATCTCCCTTTTCCACGGTATCCGCAGCGTAGAGTAGAGGTCCTAATTGATACATCATACAGGAACCAGCCTTCTCTGGTGGTTCTTCCCACTATTGAGGCACCCACCCTCGTGAGAAGATCCCATTGTTTCAGCCGGATAGAAGACTGACAGTTTCACGCACGTCTTCGAATCAAGGTGCAGCTCCAGGTTGACAACAGTAGCATAATAAAGTCTCAACTGTTGTAAAAATCACTAGATAAAAAATGTATAAATTCAAACATAGAACTGGATTCTGATATTTTTGAGGTCTCACAAAAGAATTATATGTTTTCAGTTTTGAAAGACTGAAATAAGCCAAATGAAAGATCTTAACTGCTAAAAAGGAAAAGAGAAGAGAACTGCAGTATCATTTAAATATGAGTTCCAGGCAGTACAAAAAACATAAAAGAACTTTAACTTTTCAGAGTAGTGTGGACACCAACTCAGGCCAGAAGTCTACGAGCATGGTATGGTTGCTTCCCTTGATCAAAACACCGTCTCCTGAGACCTGTGAGATGGAACCACTTTTTTAAGGCCTAGGGGCCTATCTATAGTTACTTACCCTTTAAGGTCTTGTTCCCTTTGTGCGTGTGGGATAATTACTTTTTACATATAACTCAGTTAACTAATAAAAAAGAAAAACTGACTGACGTAAAACTCAGCTAATGGAAAAATACAATTAAATGACATAAAATTCCATTAACTAACAAAAAAGATTAAAAAAATAAAAAAATTACAATGATCCACATAAAGACCCACTAAAGTGCATTATTTTTGATATTGTAACTGTTCTGTCCTGATTTTCTGTTGCTTTGAGAACTTTAGACCTCAATTTCCTAGGAAGCTTGTCTGACGTGGTTGTTTTTCTGATTTGGATCCTGGCTACTTGAAAGATGCATCAGAAAAATTAAATATGCATCCACAGAGTTTGGTACCAATCTTAGAAAGGAATATGTCCAGTTCTTAGTTATTGATGACTCATTAGCATGTCTAATTTTGTTCCTTTGTGTGTGTTTCAGCTGTTGGTGGCAAAAATTTGTCTGACAAAACTGCTGGAAATCTTTCAACTTTATTTGACGTAGGGGGAGTGATGGGAGGAGTTTTAGCTGGCCACATTTCTGATAGGCTAGAGGCCCGAGCCATCACTGCTGTTGTCTTCCTGTATTCTGCAATTCCTTTACTGCTTCTTTATCGGATTTATGGAAGCATCTCAATGTATGTAAATATTCCGTTGATGATGGCTGCTGGTTTGTTTGTGAATGGGCCATACTCGCTTATTACAACAGCAGTTTCAGCTGATCTGGGTACCCATAGCTCATTGAAGGGAAACTCACGAGCTTTAGCCACTGTAACTGCAATAATTGATGGTACTGGATCTGTTGGAGCTGCTCTGGGACCACTCTTGACTGGTTACATTTCATCAAGGGGATGGAATGGTGTTTTTATCATGCTTATGCTTGCAACATTATTTGCTGCACTTCTTTTGACGCATCTTATGGTGGAAGAAATTAAAGACAAAATTCACAAAGGAAAGGCTCTTGCAGTTGAGAGGTTAGGAAATGAAGATTTTGCAGGTAATTTGTGGTTATTTTGGATTCTGACTGCCCTTTTTTGGTAGATAATTGTTGAGAAACATATTAGTAAGTGCATGAACATTTTACTAGTTTTGAGATAGAAAAGTGAAAGATACTATTCCATAAAATCCAGTCTGGTGGAGCTTTCAATGCTGGAAAGGAGATTATATTTGCAATTATCAATGTTTTCTTAGGATAGATAACTGATGTTGTTAAGCACGGTTATGTTTATAAAGGCATCTGAACATTTGAAGGTTGTTAGTCTCTAAGCAATTTTATTGTATTTTTTTTGCTGGATCCTGCAGAGGTGGGAAATATTCCATGATACAATCTTGGTAGTGAGCATTCATGAAACAGCCAGAGAGCGTAACATTTTACAGACTGAAGTTGACATGGTGGCGCAGATGGTTGAATGAAACGAGGAGTGATCCTTATATTGCTTGCTAACCAGTAGTACATTTATTTAATATTACTACATTTGACAATTACCTTGTCACCAGCCAGTGCAATATAACACATGAATAAATGTTTTCTTTGATGGTGTTACATGATTAAGAATCCTTTTCTGTTTCCTAAATTCTAGCAACACAGGTGTATCTCCTATGCACGGCGATTGAAGAGGCTCCACTGCTTGCTAATTCTTACATCAATGTATGAATAGTCCTGGCAATGGGAGCAGCTGAAATTTTTGTAGCTGTGCAGTCTATAGCAATCTAAACTAAAATAGCATTTTTTCCATCATTCTTTGTAATTCACAGAGAGGTAACATTAAGCCTGCAACTTCTTGCTTTACGAGCACAAATTTTGTCATCGTTTGTGAAAGAAGATCATCAAATTTTCTTGCAGTGCACGGTATCTCAGATTTACCTTGTCTGCTCTTTCGCAAAAGCTTCAATTACTTATTCCTATAGAGTATTTGTTGAGATGCTTTCCGTCCCGATGGAATACAAGTTTTTAAGGTTTCAAATAACAGGTTATATGAAGGATTCAATCAATCTGTCTGGTAGTAAACTTGTCTTCAATTTCCATCAACCAGCACAACATGCTTCACACTTATCCGTTTTACCATTTTTATGTATATTTCTTACGATAATTATCTCCTTATGTTGCCAATAGGGGAAGCAGTTTCTTGTCTTGGAATGGTGATGATATAATCTTACAGAAAAATGCATTTCAGAAGAGTACCATATGGATTGTGACTGCTTATGTGAATTGTTTTGCCCTATAAATCTGATGCTAGCTTTTGCGTTCACACTTGAACTATTTCTATTTACGCCATACAATCAATATGACGTGGAAAATTTATCAATGTCAGGAATTCTGTTGCAAATGATCTCTGCTTTATTGTTGATTTTGCGTTGGATTTAGAATAGCAGATAATTCTAGCTTGTCATTTAGTAGCTTGCAGCATTCATATGTTTCAGAATACTGTCATGTTTGAGGGGCTCTCAACTTTAAAGCTATTAAAACACTGTGGTAGGTATTAAAAAGATATTGGGTATCAATTTCTCTATTTCCTTTCATGGCAAAGTTTTGTACATTTATTGTCTATATGCCTCGAGGAAGTATTTTGTAGCTATGTTTTGGACCTTTTCTTCCTTATTTGGGAGTCTATAATAGTGGTTACGTTTTCTAACTTTATATAGTTTTATTTGTATTATACTTATAAATTCTGAAGATTATCATTATCAAGATCAACATTGGGTTTTTCTTCATGTGAAGGGAAGGGAGAGCCCTACGTCAAGGAAAGCACAAGCTTTTGACACTGATCTCAGTTTATGAGCGGATGCAGCAATTCTTTTTTTCTCAACCAGGCATTTAAGTAGCTGTCAAGGATCAGTGGAAAGATTTCCGTTGCAAAATTTTCTTTGTAGCAATATGTTTCGGGAGGAGGTTAGTGCTAACTTCGACTGATGTTGATGCTGCCAGATGAATTTATTCAGCTGGTGTGACTCGGCATCTCTTTTCCTCGTGTCTGAGGTGCTGCAGATATGAAGGGGATTTTTGTGACAAGTAAAGAAACTCAGACCCTACCTTTTCTTTTGCAACTTAAAATTAAACCTCTAGAAAGAAAGGAATCTAATTCTTCCTTAAAGGTGGGAAAGGAACTTATACACACAAATCTTGACGCTGGGAGACTAAATGCTCGCTCTACAAAGATGGATAGTCTTGATTTAACGAATGAGCATTCTGGATTACAAGGAGGCCGTTCTTGTAAATCTGCAAAAGAGGCCTTGTAGCGCCCTCTACAAGGAGCTGGTTCTGTTAAGCCTCCTCTCACTTCCCCTCTGCCTCATTTGTGCTCCCCCAAGGCATTATGCATGGAAAAGACACCTTAGTGGCACTTAACAAATCTGTAGAGGTAATATCAGATTCCAAATATTTTTTCGTTCTTTTGCTTGGCTATAAATTCAATGGATTTTAGAAAGTATTGTGGCCTTTAGAAAGTGAATATATCAGTCATGGAGTCATGAGAAACTATTGCATGCATTTATTCTACAAGTGTTTTCTTGTAGTTGGATTTACGACAGCTGAAGACAAACTGAAAGTCCATGAAGGAGGATCTTGGTTTTTGGGCAATGTTGGGCTATGCAAAGCTAGACAATTGTTGTGGCCATTTAGTTTTCCAGGAAAGTAGCATGAAAAAGATAAATTCCTACACTTGGGAAAGAAAAAAGAAGAAAAATCCCTAGACATGAATTTTGGAGATAAATTGTGAGAAGGAACATCTGAAACTACAAACGTCCTATCCATAAGGAGGTTTCTCAATGTAAGGACCCTCATGAGAAAACAATGTGACTATGCTAAACCAATGGTTATACTCCCTTGGTGGTGTTGCTTGTTAAGGTAAGAGGATTATGCACATGGTAAATGTTGGTTTAGCAATGTTTAAATTATTACGTTACGCTGCAATTGAAATTACATATGCATTACGGTGTTATAAGAATATCACTTCATGACCTTGAGAATTGCTAGGTAAGCTAATTACATTGGTTTAAGTAAATGATCTAGCATGTTATAATTGCAAGCTTTGGCTATTAGGATAGCGGATTTCATGAGTGCAATAAGTGTGCAGGAATAGGTCATTGCCAACGAAGGAACAAGGACTATGCCAAGCATAGTTGCATCACGTGTGATCTTATCTTTGACTCATATCTTGTCTAAACCTTAACTGATCCAAGTGGAATGGCTCGAATGGCATTGACCATTTCTTTAGTCTTGGCGTTTCTTAATGGATGGTAATTACTGCTAGGTTGGTCAAAACACCTTTGGTTGGTTGTGTTCAATGCACGAGGACAAAGTAAACCAATGTCTAGAATGTTTTATAGTGGAATTGCAAACTTGTCCATTAATTGACTTTGCCTTCAGTCTTGTGTAGGGAGGTGGGTTGTCTTAGAAACAACTATAGGACTCTACTAGTGCTGCCATGCGCCATTATGGACTGACAAAGAGAACATCCATTTATGAAGGCATGCACTAGCGAGGCTAGTGGTTGGTCGATCCAAGGAAAGAACAAACACATCTAGTTCTGATTGGGTTGTAAGGATGAGAGAACGCCTATTTGAGGAGCGTGAATCTTTGAGAAGAGGGTTTGGGACTTTTGGCTTTTCTGACCACCCTAGGAACAATGGAAGAAGAGAAAGGAAACAAGTAGAGAGCTTAGAGAGGGAGAGACTCGACTAGTAGAAACTTTTAGAAAAGATCCATGGAAGGGCTTGGATTGTTTGGTAGGTATCCTATTGATTGAATATCTTACTATTTGACTAAATGAAGTTTGTGTGATTTTGATTAAGTTATTGTGTTTGAGAGTAGTAAGGTAGTTGGCTTCTTATCTTCGTTATTTTCCTATGGTTATGTTTGGGTCACCCATAGTGTTTTACCCTTGGTGTGGGAGTTTGGAGTTGAGATATTCGTCTATGGTAGTTCTATCTGCTTACTCTGATGGTAAAGATTGTCATGCAAGACTTTTGATATTTTAAAAGGTCACATTCTTCATGATGGATGAAGGGTAGGTCTCTCATGTTGGACATGACGGTAGGTTGCCTAAGTCCTTTCATGATTGATTATAAAATATATCTTAGTGGTTGTATGTCTGATGGGTTCTATCCTTGTGATCTTTGTGTTTTTTCTTGTATATTTTATTTGTTGAAAATAGATTCGAGATTGGTAACCTCTTGACTTGGAGATGCTTGGATTGTTACGTTGTGAGTAGCTATCTCCTTGACCCCAAGACATATGGATTGCTTTTTGCCTTTACTTACCTTGCACCATGATATGAACATGCCTACAGCTGGGAGCCCTGCTCAGGGGTGCCTAAAGCAGCCGTTTGATGATGGCAAAAGGTTGGGAGGTGAGCCCACTTTCTGTTGGCCAAAGTTGTACTTGGAGTGAAGAGGAGCGTGTCTTTGTGTTTTGCTACTTTCTATAACTGGTTAGAAGTCAAGGATTAATCGTTCTCCACTGAACTTAATATATTTATGTATTAATGATTGATTGTGGGTCGACTGTGAGCCACTATTATTATTATTAAGCTACCAATTGAATGTTCTGGTTATTACTGCAGAGAACCATTTCATAGTCTGCGTAGTATATAGGATTAATAGAATTGGTAATGGATCCTTGTTGAATATGGAACCCTTGTGGAGGTTTATACATTCATGATTGAGTTTGGCCAAGATAACGACCTTAATATATAAGCATATCAATGTCATTTTGTCGAATACCCTGTGAATGCTTGTTCATTGCATCTTGAGTTGCTTGTAATGGAATTACTTATATATATATATGAAGAATGAGTCTTATATGAAAGCATGTGATTTAGATTGCGTATGTTTTGGAAGATTAAGATATAAGGTGTGTTGCTTTATGAATATGATTAAGTCAACCCATTCATAATGTGGATTATGTTCAACTAGTCTGGATCTGGTTGGCTAACCTTTGATATAGAATAATCTAAGTAGGATAAAATCTTAAACAACTTTTAAGAGTGTTATTGAGAACCTCTATAGGCCTTGATCGTAGATCTCTCTGGAAGGAATCTATTAAGTAGGGAGCAATTTTTTAAGTCTGTATGGCTCTTTTAATAAAATGGTGAATATGCTATACTTGGTCAAAGCTTCTTGACATTCAACCTAAGAAATGAGCTTTGTGCCTCATGTATTTTGTTAGAATTGACATTATGAATTAAGATTATCTATAATCGAGTGGAACTCAAATAAATAGCCAAGTGATTGTTATTGAAAATAACAATACAACATGACTTAATAGTCCGAGGATTGATATTATTCTTGGTTGAGGTTATATCTTGTGGAAGAGTTTCTTGAAAATTAGCAGATGAATAAGTAAATAGTTGTAAAACTTCCCCTATCAGAACCATTTCACATCAAGAGAATAACTTTGTTAAAATTTAACTGTTCTGTTATATTCTTAACAAGGAATGAAACCTTTAGGTTTGATGGAGGTTTTCCTTTGTAGAGTTCAAAAAAAAAGGAAGAAGAATTAACAGAGTAGGGCTCTTGGCTTAAAATATTAATAATACAAGGCAACTAGATGGGTGCAACCGTAGGGACCCTTGCAGAGATTAATTATTGATTGTCAAGGTTTTTGTTAAAATAAATTATTCTTGCCCTCATCTACCCTTGTCTCATCTCCGGAGCACCCCCTCAGCAACCATATTTATTACAACAATTTGAATTTGAAATTTGTGAACCGTTTTAGTTTCGGGGGAAAATCTGGGGATAGGTGAAATAGTCAGTAGAAGACAAAATAGAGAAATAGACGAGAATTCTAATATGGGTAGAAAAAATATACAATGCAACAACAGTTAGAGTAGGCAAAATTTTAGTGCAATAGCAACAATCATAACAACAGAGCAACACCTTGTAGGAAAAGAGCAACAACAGAAGAAAGTACTTGGAGAATATAGAGTTGCAACCTGAAAGAAGTAGATTAACACAACAGATTGTGTAAGTCAGATAAAGAACATCAACCTAGAGAAGAAGAAGATAGAGAAGATAGAACACAACAACAGTCTGGAAGAAAATGACAAAGGACAACAAGAAGACAAATAGATAGTAGTTTAGTACAGAGCAGGGAAAATAAAAAATATAGTTAGCAAAAAAAAGGAAAGTAAACAAGTTTTTGTAATCATTTTGTCACAACTGTAGTTGTGTAAGTTTATGCATCAAATCGGTTTGTATTAGAGTTTTAAGAACAAATTAATATATGCAGTTTGAGTGGTTTTTTATGTTGATACTCTGCCCTCCCTTGTTCTATGCTTCTTGCATGATCATTGTGTGCATTTTCAGAGCTTGTGTCAAGCTTTGGGATTAGTTCGAAGTTTAGCTTTTAGTCTTTTATTTTGCCCTTATCCACTTGGCCCTACACATTTTATTTTTCTACCAACAATTTTGGCAGGTCTATCTTGAAATCTATATCTTTAAACCTTAGTAAATCCCTAGCTTAAGCTTCTTGTCATTGATTTAACGAACGAGGTTTCCGTAATAATGTTAGAAGATTTAACTTCTAATGAATAGGCGAGTTGGCTTTTAGGTTGAGTTGCCCTGTTGTTTTTCGAATATTTGACTAAACCAATGAGAATATTGGTTTAATATTGAGAGATTGTTTAAGCCTCAACATTTGTTTGTTTTATTGTCTTAGACTTAGTCTTACTTTATTGGTTGATTGACTTCGTAGTTGGCCTTAGATGTTTTTTGTGCTTCACTTAAATTATTTGATTTTAGCCTTGTCAAATTGTTCTGCGTAGAGGAATCGTGTAATCAGTCTTTAATTGCCTTAGTCGCTTTTTAATTTGTTTGTAAGCTTTTACTTACTCAAATTTAGGCCTTTTGCCTTACCCTGGTTGTCCTCGTCGACTTTACCTTATACGCCTTGTAGATGGCTCTTTTCATGGCTTTGGCCTTAGTTGCTTTGCATGCTTTTTAGAAGATTGGTCAGATGATGCCATATGGCATCATCTCGGCAATCTCAGTGTTGGAAATTTGAGCAAAGAGACAATTGACAGCATTGATAACAAGATACAGAAAGCAATCTGCGGACTGAACAATTATCATTTCCATCTAGGGCAGCATGGAATTGTCATTGATGTCAAAGATTAATGTCCTTGATGTCATTGAGATTGAAACTAATCATGCATTAATGCCAAAGGTTGAGTTGCGCAGATATGTGGAGTAAATCGCATTTGTGAAGTGCTCTTACTCAGAAGAGGCAATCGGGATAAGTCAAGAAGACTTGAGTTGAGCAGATTTGATTACGGGAATTCTTTCGGAAATATTGGTAAAGACAATTTTCTCGGACAAATTGCCCGTAGCTAATGAGGGAATTCTTTTGGGAAAATGTTAAAGACAATTTTTTCGAGAAAATTGACTAAGTCGTTGTCAGACAAATTGTCCGCAACAAAGTTTTCGAAGGAAATGAGAGCCACTTGAAATTCTTTCGGAGAAAGTGTCTTGGAGAATTCGTTTGGACAAATTGTCCGCAACAAAGTTTCCGAAGGAAATGAGAGCCACTTGGAATTCTTTCGGAGAAAGTGTCTTGGAGAATTCGTTTGGACAAATTGTCCGCAACAAAGTTTCCGAAGGTATGTGGACAGTTCAAAGCTTCCGAAGGGATCTTTTCAAATATGCCGAAGGGTGTGTGGACCATTGCAAAAGTTCCGAAGGTTAAGTAGACCGTTCAAAGCTTCCGAAGGGATCTTTTCAAAAATGCCGAAGGGCAAATAGACTTTTTCAAAAAGTCCGAATGGCAAGTGGACCGTTGCAAAAGTTCCGAAGGTTAAGTGGACCGTTGCAAAAGTTCCGAAGGTTAAGTGGACCGTTGCAAAAAGTTCAAAGGGTATTTTTTGAACGTTGCAAAGGACATGTGGACACTTGTAGAAAAGCCGAAGGGTAGCTTACAAACAAAAAGTCCGAAGAAATGCTTGCGGACAAAAAGCTGGAAGAGAAGTCTTGCGGACAAAAAGTTTGAAGAAATGACGCAGACAAAAAGTCTGAAGTAATGTCTTGCAGACAAAAAGTCTGAAGAATTGCCTTGCGGATAAAAAGTCCGAAGAAATGCCTCCCCGACAAAAAGTTTGCGAAAATTGTTTCGAAAGGCCCTTGACAAAAACCCCGCAACAAATTGTCTGAAGAGAAAGCTCACTTGCAACTTTTTTGAAGATAAGTGTGGAAGTCTTATAGGGCATTCTCAAAGGGAAAAGACATGTTAAAGATCGAGCAAGTCTACAAGGATCAATGATGCAAAAGCATTACAAGAATGCCGAAGAAAATGAGATCACATCAACATGTCGAAGTTTAACGCTAAATACAAAGGATAAAGATCGAGCATATCGAGGATAATGTAAAGGAGCGGAAGCAAATCCATGGTATAGAAAGCAACGAGATGTAAAAAGGGAAGAAATGGAGCTCGATGGTTAATGGCAAAGTAAACATAGAGGATCCTTCGAGAGCACGTGCATTTGACAGGTGTCAAAAGGTCATAAGGAAAGATCCAACAAAGAAAAGAACATGAACTTGGTGCAATAAAAGAATTTGAAAAAGCCCGCAATCAATGTCTTCCAACTGTCTATATATGAACAATTGGAGCTGGAAATATCTTCACGGAGCTTGAGATATTTCAATTGAAGTGATCGAGGAAGTGATGCAGTTAAGTAGAAGTGCAGATGCCTACGATAGTAAAGGCATTTGAACATTGCCGTTTGAAGCATGAATCGAGACATGAAGTCAGAGTCACATTAAATGCAGACCAGAAGTGATAGAGGAAGTGGGTAGTTAAGTGTGTAGTAGAAGTGCAGATGCCAAAGACAGTAAAAAAATTTGAATGTTGCCTTTTGCAGCATGAATCGAGACACGAAGTTAGAGTCACATTGAATACAAACCAGAAGTGATTGAGGAAGCGACGCATTAAGTGCAGTAGAAGTGCAGATGCTAAAGACAGTGAAGAAAATTTTGAATGTTGCCAAGTGAAGCATGGATCGAGACACAATCAAATTCACATCGAATACAAATCAAAAGCTTGAACCGGTTAAGTTCAGTTGAAGTGTGAACACTTCACATAGAGACAACCCTAAGATGCATCTGTTTATATATGCTACGAACAGATCATTTGAACGACGCTGTCTTTCTACTGCTGTTGCAAAAATAATTAGAGTGTTAATTCAAAATTGTCAAGAGGCAACAAATGTAGACAACGTGAAAGAGGCAAAGAAAATAAGGTGTGTCAAAGTAGAAGATATCCAGACACAAAGAGATAAAGGTAGAGAAGTCGAGAAGACACACAACTAAGGCGCAATTACAAACTAGACTTGTAATAGAAAAGTATAGAAGATTCATTCTGAATCTCTTATGTATTTTTGAAGTTGTAGCTTCATTTCTCTGATAGGTTGGTGCCATCAGAATATCTGAGTTGGTGCTCAGTTAGGAAGTTGACGCTTCCTTAGAGTGGGTGCTCTTGAATGTAACCAGTGAGGTTTGTCTATGAGACATTTTTCTATGAGGTTGGATTAAAACAGTAGCTTCTAATAGCTTTTCTCACCGTGGTTTTTTCCTCTGGGTTTCCACGTGAAAATATGGGGTTGAGCATTCTTGTGTGTGTATGTGATCTCTGTTATGTTCTTTACTTTGCATATACTTTGAGTATCTTGTTTAAAAGATCTAAGAACCAGGTTTTAGTTCATCTACTGATTCACCCCCACTCTCAGTAGATTGTGTGTTCAACACTCAGATACTTTTACCTTGACCATTTATCGCCTTGGCTTTTCTTTGGCATTTTGCCTTAGTCAATTTCACGACATTTTGGTGAGGGTTTTAGAGGAAGCCATGTGTCACTATCCCATGAATTCAGAGTGATGTCAATGTAGTTAGTTGTATGGTCGACGCTGGGCTAGCGGGATGTTGCCATGTGGCACAATCTCATAACTTCGCACTCCCAAAAATGACCGTACTAAGTGCACAGCTTTCGAGCAAGTTGGGTCACGGGATGTTACCATGTGGCATCACCCTGACGACTCACTATCTCAGAGATGTTTGTGTAGCTTACAAAGCCTTTAGGCAAACGGGCTCGCGGGATGCTGCCATGTGGGATCATCCTGACAACCTGCTATTCTGGAGATGTTCGTAATGGGTGCAAAGCCCATGGGCAAGTGGGTGAGCGGGGTGTTGCCACACGACAAAATTCCATTGCTTCGCTATTATGGAGATGTTCATACTAGGTGTGAAGCCCGTGGGCAACCAAGTGAGAGGGATGCTATTACGTGGCAAAATTCTGCTGCTCTGCTATTCTAGAGGCGTTTGTATCGAATGCAAAACCTACGAGCCAACAAATTAACAAAATGTTGTTACGTGACACAATTCCATTGCTTCGTAGCCTCGAGGAAGCTATACTAGCCTTGTAGTGGCATGGCAACAGGTTAACGAATTTTTGCCAAGTGGAGTTTTCCCAAGGTCGCTTGGGAAGCGATAGGTGGCAAGAGTGCCCTGGGAAGCCAAAGAGGAGTGGACGTGGTCGTATAGCTTGCCAAAGCGAACATGTGGAGCTCGATTGCATAAGCAGTGGTTGAGGTCAATTTTGATGATTGTCTCAACGTCATTTGCATAGTTATCATTTGGCATGAACTCGAGAAGAAATTTTGTACATTAATCGAACGAACTAGGACTCTGGGCCTCTTAATTTTGGTTTATGTTGGTTAATGCTTTATGACAGTTACAAGATTATTCTTGTGTTTAGATTAGATTCGGGTATTTATCCATGTTCATTGGTGTATTATTTGATAAAAGTTGTGTTGTGCTCGTCTTTTGGAAAAAAAAACAAGGATAACATTTCTCAGCCAACTGTCCTTGGGGATTTGGGTTCTTTAGAGGTGGGTACACGTTGAAAGAGCACCAATTTTGAAGGTGATAATGGTATTGGGAAGGACATCACTAACCTTATAATATTCGAGGACCGGGAAATGTAGTTTTGTACACTAATGGATCTAAAGGTAGAGATTATGACTATATATCACATTCTTTAAGGATAAAGACACCTCTTCTTCCCCTATTCTTATAACATATTAATAATTATCTCTCTTGTTTGCATTGGGGACACGTGAGACAAGATGCCAAGATCTTGGAGAAATTAAAGTTAATTTTCTCGACTTTTGTGTACCTTCTTTTCTCTTTTATGTGCCTCTTCCTATAATGAGCCCAAAATTTTCCTAGAAATTAGATACGAATAAAGCTATTCTAGGAAAGAGGACTCGAAATAAATCATAAAGCTGTACTAGGAAAATAGGATGAGAATAAAGTGCTTAGTTATTATAGGAAAAATAGATTTTGGAAAATATACATATATTCCAAAAAATATAGAATAATGCAAAGTTAAAGTGGTGTGTAAAAATGGAGTGAAAACCGACGAATGACGCTGAGGCAAGCGAAGCAAGGGCGAATGTAGCAAAAGTGAGAGGAGCAAAAGAGAGAGGTAAAGGAACAAGTGATAGGAGAGCAATTGTGCTTGGCAAATGAGTAGGTGAAATCCAAGCAAAGGCGAGAAGAATCACTTGTTCTTCAAGAACATAGGTTTGTCCTCTCGCTTTTGGTACCTCCAAATTTTAATCCCTTTGAAGAACTTTTGCATAAAGTTTTGGGTTAGAATGTATAAACTAACTCCGAAGTATTGGTCAGAAGCTATCCTTAAGCAATACATAGAGGAAGTTGGACTTTTTTGTGTTCGTCAAAACTATATGCACCCAATTTGCATGGTGCGATATTCTTGACACAACAGGGTCACTGAAGCTGTAGTGACCTCATAATGCTCAAACGAAAATTATCTAACACTTTGTCTTCTTTTGCTTCCCTTTCTCAGGTTTCCCAAAACCCCCTTTTGTTGACCTTTGTAGCTCCCCTCAGCGTATTTTCAAAAGAGGTTGTGTATTAAAATAAGGGCGGTTCTATAATATGAACGACAGTTTGGTTCTCAGAAGCGACATTTACGTGTTGCCCCTACAAATAGGGATGATTCTGTCACCGTTGTTTCATCTTCCAAATTTATCTTCCTTGATTCATTCCTTGACGTATTTTGTATGCTTATTATCGTGCTTCTTGCTTTCTCCGTCCTACGTTTTTCTCTAATTAGGTCCAACTCACTCCCTTTTTTATTTTCAATTATTTTGAATCCCTTCTAAATTCAACTCCCAGTTCAACTCAGTTAAACTCTTTCATGTAAGCTCTATTACTTTTTACAAGTAAAGCCAATTTTAGCTTGATTTTGGATGATAAAATTTGCATTCTAAGTTTAAGAGTTTTGAAGCCTTTATAGCCACAACCTGCTACAATTGTTTTGGAGCTTTGCTTTGATTGTTTTCATGTTTGACTACACAATTCTAGATAAGGAGAGACATTGTTCTTGTAACTCTGTCTTTACAAATGATGTCTTCAACCAGCCACAACTAACAATTCTTTGTTTGGAACTCTCTCTTTTCTTCTTATCCCATTTGTGAGAGTCATCTATTAATCCTCTTTGTTAGTAAGTCCCTGACATCTTCATTTGAGCAAAAGAAGTCGACATACTGAGGAATACAGTGCAATAATAATTTTGCTTTCAGCTGGTCTACATCAGAATCAAGTTAAAGGGTCTTAGCTTAGATTTATTTGTTTTATTCCATTAGATTAGATTAGTATTCATTCTTGTATTAGCTTATTTTTTTTTTTTAAAAAAAGACAAATTTGATGGGAGAGAGAACTCCCTTCCTTTTCACGTCTCTACTATAATAAAAGAAGCAATAGATAGATTCTATATTTTGTATCTCTTAGTGGATTTACTATCATTAGCAAATAATCTTGCAATCAAACTTTAGTAAGATTTTAGGAAATATTTCATACACTTTCAGCCAACATAGTGATTAGTTTTCAGATTCAAAACAAACTCCATTGCTCTCAAAACAATCAACTAGCAAGCAACTAAATTCTAGACAAACTCTAAGTAAACAAGAGGTTTTCATATTTCTGATTTTCTGATAATTTTAGATTTATTTGAATGTTATTATTCAGATCAATAGAAAAATCAGAATTTATATTTTTTGTTTCTTTTCAAACAAATCATTCGAAACTTGCATAAGATAATTAGAAAAGTTAGAAAACTAGTTTAGATTGTTGGTTTGCAAGGAAATTGTAAAAGTGTTAGTGTTGTTGTTTTAAACTAGGTTATTTCTTGCATTGTTTGCATATCTAGAAAACATAATTCATATTAGACCCATCTCCACAATATATATATATATATATATATATATATATATATATTTTTCAACAAAGTACCATCATTTAGATTGCATTTAGACAAAGCTAGGAAAATTTAATAGCTTGCACAATAGTGTATATCTCTTCTTCTCTCTTTGCATGCATTGTCAAATAATTGGAAAATGATAAAAAAAAGTTTTGCTTCTATTCATTTTCAGTTTTATAATTTCTTTACTTTCAACATTTAAATTTCAGCAAGCAAGTATTTTACTTCCAAGACAAGTCAAAAACTCAAAAACAACAAAAACATTGTCAAAAGCCTTGTATTGATGTACAAGCTAAAAAAAAAAAACTTGCTTATAATAACACAAGTCCTCACACCATCTATACAAACAAGTTCATATGCTTACACATTACCTAATCCCTCTTGGATGACACTTCCTGAAACACCCAGTTTTGTTAGAGAATGCCTTTTTCTTAGGATTAGAGTACCTAACCCCATGGTTGGCATACAGTCTGATAGTAATATCGAGCTTAAGAGAGAATATTTATGTTCTACTCCAATCTCTCACCTCATTGTAGACTCTCTCAACGCCTTAGAAGAACAAGAATGAATTCTTGATCCACTGATCATTGTCCTCGCTCAAGACAAGGGTTGTCATTACAACATTATCCAGGGCTAGTTTTTTAGTCCCCTTCTTTTGCTCGGGTCTAGCTTCATTTTATATCATTCACATTTGTGGATGACATTGATTGGGCATAGCAAACTCGATAGTGTTGATCCAATTTTGTAAGTCATTCAACATAATCTTTCCCATTTCCATGGTCCTAACATCGACCATGAGCTTCATCTTCTTGTCATCTCAGAGATTGAAGGACATTGGAGCTCTATTTCTACATAGCTTGATGCTCTTAACGAGCATCATGACGCTGTTGTTGAGGTCTTTTGGTTCTGTCATGATGACCCATCGCCACCACCTATTCCAAATTCCATCTTGATGAATAACCAACCCAATCAATAGCCCATCCATTATGTCGACTGCCTCGACATGACCTCAGGGAGTCGAGTGCACAATTTAGCATGTACTATTCACGTATACACAAATTGGTGAACCTAAGGTGAAGTGTTGATATCCTTTGTTTTTCCCCTTTTCTTCCTCTTCTCCTTCTTCCCTTATCCATTTTTTCTTCCTCCTCCATTTATTCTACAACTATTCATATACCCCAAGAATATGTCTGGACATGACATAGGTGGAGCTCTTGGCTTATGGGGCTATAGGTGAAGCCAACTCAACTCTAGTGAGCCTTTGTTGATGAGTTGGAACAACCCAACCTTTGACACCACCGTATATTACCAATTTTATGATTTCTCTAATCCTAACATCCAAACAAGGAGTGGGATCTCCATTCAAGAAATATGAGACATCTGAAACTGCGATTAACCAACTCGATTTCAATGCTATGACCCTTATTGGGGGAGGCATGGCCACTCCTCGCATGGCCACTAGGCCATCAATCAATATACAAAGTCCAGACGTAGAAAGAATTGCTAAATATAATCATTATTTGGGAAGGATCCGTAACTTGGAAGATGAAGTTAATCGTATGCAAGCGGTTATGCATCCCCCAAGTAGGAGCCAATACACCTCCAACCCTTTGGTACAAATCGTAACCACTACCCTTGGGGCTCCCTCCCCAAACCAACCTCCTCAAATTAACCCACCCCATGCCTCTACCCCTTGTACAAGAGGCTTTCGGGTGTAACACTAATGCTAGTCCAAGCCAACTCATCAACACTCTAGTGGGTAGAACAACCAACAAACTCTAGGTCGGGGGATGGGTCCAAATTCGCTTACACAAGCTCACCCCTCTCCTCCTCTTGTCCAAATGACAACTCATTAAGCGCTATAAAAATAAGCTTCCATGCGTCTGCCACAACATAAGCATGTGCCCTTGTCGAATTTATCTCTCACCAACCCCTTGGGGATATCCTTACTCATGGGGTCCCCAAATGGGATGTCTGTAAAGTCTATTCATCTTATCAAGCTCCTATTCAAACCTTAATGGGGAATGTATACACTTACTCTTCACCTTTGCAAAATGAGGCATTGGCCAACAATCCACCATTCTTTACGCCTCCTAATTTCGTGCCTCCCACATACACTCTCCTTGCACATACAAGTTGTATCCCACCTTATGTAGCATCGGGTTACGTACGAACCACATACACCCCACTGCAACAAACCATCATACCTCTTACATCCAACATACTTTCATATGTACTCAAAATCCACTCAGTCGGATAATTATTTTCAAACTCTATTCCATTTGGCCTTATCAAACTTCTTCTATCCCTTATAGTGGTTATCACACTAACCCTTATGTGATCCCACCTTTCCACTCTAGTCCTACCACAACAACAATGAACTTTAGCAATATGAGGACTTATGCTGAGTAGCTCAAAGAGTCTCTTGATCCCAACATGCGAGGGGTTCTTCTATGTCCCCTACCTGACCTTCCCAAGTTCAAAAAGGAGGGAGATCCCAACACACATGTCAAAGCTTATGCTACAATTGTTAGGGAACTCCTCCCTTGGGATTGGGAGGTTACATTTTTTTCCCAAGACTCTAGAGGGAATAACTCTTGATTGGTATTATTGCCTCCCTGAGGGGTCTATACATTCTTTTCATCAAATCATGGCTGAGTTTGTCAAAGCTTTCGATATGAACAAACTCTGAAAGATTGGCATATGAGAACTCTTGCACATCAAGCAAGAACACAATGAATCAACAACCCATTTCATCATGAGATGACATGTCTTATATTCCTTTGCCAATGCACCCAACATGGATCAACATGAATTGTGCGATCTCTTCCTTCACTCCCTTAACAAGGAGACGAGAGAGATTGTCTGGAAATTCCCATATTGATCCTATGAAGATGCTGTTGAGAGCCCCTTGTGCATCGACTTGGCGGCTATTGATAGTGGTTGACGAAATTATGGGACCAATGGGCACATTATCACCCCAAACCAAAACAATGGGGATTTTAAAATGCAAGTCCAAACAATACCAATAACCAAGGCCCTAAGGTCTTAAATCGAAATAGGGACAACACTATTGATGGCATCACTGACCATATTAAGAAGCTAAACCTTGTGAATAGTAATCAATATCAACTTGTAAACAACACCAATGTCGCTGACAACATGGGTGCTAAGATCCAAAATTTCCCTCCTGCCATTTATGCAGGTGACTTTAATTGATCGCCACCACACAATGTGCAACACTCGAACCATAATCAAAATTAATACCACCCTGTCGACAATTTCCCAAGTTTCAAAACCAAACCTATTACCAATGAAATAATCAACAAGGGCTTGGGCAACAAAGGTAGAACATGAGGCCTAAGGAATATGATCCCAATGCCTATGGCCTCTTCGTTATTGATCATGACATTCGAAACTACAGGGAGTACAATAAAATTACCCAAAGACTCCCAAAAGATTAAAGTCAGACATTTTTGACATGTTCCTAGGGAACGTTGGTACAGACTCCCAAGCCTTTTCAATTGGCCCTATCGCAAAATCTCCAGATATACCAAAACCCCTTTCCTAACCACCAAACACATGTTACCTAAAATCAGCAACATGGTAGCCCACATAACCACTCAATTCAACATAATCAATCCATGATGACGCACACTCATAATGCCAAAGCCTCCACCTCCAAATTGCAAACACTGATGTTGCTCCTCAGTTGGAAGTGCAAGGCTAAACTAGAATAATAGGAGTTGTGGAGTTGGAAGTTGAAGAAGACACTGACACTGTTGCTCACACTAGAGAGTATCAGCGTATGACTCTTCATCTCTCAAAGATTTTGGAAGTCGAGACTATTCCTAAACCTGTGGGGAATTGTGATTTGATCTTCGACTTAACCAAGATGTTTTCCCACATTTCATTCCTTGACTTACTCAAGAACTTCCCTGCTCATTGGTCAACCTTGCTTGTTGCTCTAGGGCTGGGGCATCTATACATTGTTACTCCTCCACAAGCTCAGATCAACCACATTGATATGGACATGTTTCCACTTGGTCAAGAATCATGAGACATTGGTTATTTCTTTGATTTGTGAAGTCTTCCTCTTGACTTTGAGATGGCGAGGAGGGGAGATTTGACATGTTTCTACATGTTTGGATTTATAACAATTATGTGAATAGAGCCATGGTTGATGATAGAGCGACCCTCAATATTGTCTCCTTTTTCTTCCTAAAAAATCTTGGTTATGGAGGAACCAACTATTTTATGATGCATAACATCCTTCGCGGCTATGATAGCCTCAAATCCACTTCCATAAGGACCATTTTACTCCTAGTCACTTTGGGTCCCAAGATAGTGCTAATTGAGTTTTATGTCATCGACAAAGATTCTAAGTACAATATGATCTTGGGAAGACCTTGGATACATAGGATGAAGGCCATCCCTTCAACCTTATTCTAAAAAATCTGATTCCTACACCAAAGGAAGGTCTTCGTAGCCCAAGGGGACCCTGAACCCTTCGATATGCTACAAGCAACCATGCATAAACAAGCTGGGTTACCCATCGATTACTACCTACATATCAATGGGGTCATGAAACCCCAACCCTCTGTAATTGGTCGATGTTATTGAACTCATGAAGCCTAAAGTGGCTATCTTGAAGGACGTTGAAATACCCCAAGCTTTGTTAAAAGATAAGTCGAAAGGGAAAGACATAGTGATGACTGAAAAGACCACTAATTGAGAACTAGTTATCGGTCCAACAATCTCCATCTGTTTATAGTTGAGATCATTAATCTCTTAAAAAATGATAATCCACTCATCCTACCATTCAATCCACGAGGGGTGGGAACCTACAATTTCTATGAGTCTCAAATTCAACATCCCTAAGAGAGGGTGGCTATTAAACTCGACCTTTGCATGATAGAGGTGTTAAGGAATGAAGAAGACCCCCTTTAGAAAAACCATCCCAAGGATTACCAACATTATCGTCCAACACTCAACTGCACAAGGGCAAGCTGCGCTTTGAGTTATACTCTTGTCACTTCTGAGCCTCTTCAGAGTATGCTCTTGGATCATGCTATGATAGGGCCATACTAGTTTTTCAAAGTTCTTGACCCATTAGTTCACTTCTTCGTAAGATGTCGGTCGTTTTACTTCGGCTTGTGCCTAGTTGTACTTCTCATCATGCTTCAAGCCCTCCAATGAGCAACCTACTATTCCTTCTCCCTTGGCTATCTTAGTGCTCAAATAGAGGATTCATACTATGACAATAGGTACTATAGAAATCAATATTGGAACCTATGATTATCCATAGATTCCTAAAAGAGGACCCCCTCTTCCCCTCGCAAAGAGAGAAGACCCCAAAAAACACTCACTGAATTCTTGTAGGGTTTCCCACATATAACATCGGGACAAAGAGTACAGCCCATGTCTTATCAACAATACTACAAGTTGCATAATTATGTCTACACACCAACTACATCAAAACAAGATCCTAATTACGTTAGCATACTCTCCACATCGAAATAAGATCCTAACTATGTTAGCATGCTTTCCACACCAAAGAGAAGACCTGATAAGTAACCTTTTTAATTTTTGGAGGTGCTTACCTACCTCAACCAGGAACTTAAACAACTTTTGAGTCCCTAAAAGTGCTTCCCTTCGTTCATCTTGACCATGAGAGTAGACCTTTCAAGTTTTCGCAAGACCTTCCATTCGCCCTGCAAGGGGGACGAGCTCATTATTCTTCAAAGTTTTGGGATAAGGAATCCCAAGAAGGGTTGCCTAATATTTTTTATATCCATATGGTCGAGATATCAAAAGATTGAGAAACTTCACCAAACGATTGTCCCCCTCTATGCATGATCAATAGGTCTTGTTGACCATTTTGGTCCTGCATGCCAAAATCGGTCTCCTTCCTTCCCTGCTGTTCTGAGCCAGTTCATTTTTTGATTTTTGCACAAGTCTGGAAATTTCTACGGACTCTGTAGGCATTTCTATAGACTCTGTAGGCTTTTCTACGGACTCTGCAGGATTTTCTATGGACTCTGAAAGGATCTTTGCAACTTTTGCGGAGGGCAGTTTTAGAGGCCAAACAACCCTTGCAGAGGGCAGAAAAGTGCTTGGAAAGAAGGCCGAAAAGGTAAGTATCCTTTGGAAATTTGTTTAAGGCAAAGGAAGTACCCTTCGGAAGGGTTGTTTCCAGTTTTCCCGAAGGGCACTTTTCGAAGGCAGTCGAGGGAAAAGACAAGGACATAATTCCCTCAGACTTTTTGTCTGAAGGAATTCCTTCAGACAAAAATTCTGAAGAAATTTAGAAGGGCTACGAGCAAGAAAGCCCGAAGAAAAGCAAGTAAAAAAACTAAGGCATAGAACAATTTCTTTTGGACTTTTGTCCGAAGGAATTCCTTCGAACAAAAAGTTCAAAGAAATTTGGGAGAAGCCATGGGAAGAATGGCCAAGACAAAAGGCCCGACTAAAGATAAAAAGCCGCCGAAGGACCCCGAAGGGCAGGTGCCCTTGCGGGGGACTCTCGGCTGCCGAAAGAAAGGCACTTCTCCAAAGCCGAAGGGTCACCTTCCCTTCGGGAGGGTCCAAAGCAAAAGCCCAAAGGAAAGGGAACAACAAAAAAAGCCGAAGGAAAGGAAAACGCTGAAGAAATTCCAAGGGGTGACGGGCCCACAGACGTCAAAATTGAGCACGGTGAACTAGCCATTGGAAGTTCAAACGCCTAGTGACGGGTGCGTAGACGTGAAATTTAAGGTGGTGAAATAGTTGTTGATTTTTGAAGAAGCTTAAGGACATGCTGTGAGTGAACTTAGCGACCCGCCAAGAAGATAGCCCTGAGCGCTGAAGGAGACAGAGAAGACAAAACCAGGAAGAGACAAAGTGCAGAAACGGACAAACAGTCCAGGTGGCAAAGAGAGGTGTCGACTCAAGGATTTATTCTTGCAGTTGGAACGGTACTTGTCAAGTGGTCATCAAACAACACAAATAGTAAGTGGTGCGGCCTGTTTTCTCCACTTTGCGTTTATGAGCAGACAAACCGCATGAATATCTAGAAGGAAGTAGTCTGTTTGCAGAAAAGAGGCACGACCCATGCTTTCACATTAATGTTTGAACACCAAAGTCAAAGCAGGAGCCGATACAACATTATCTATCAAGCGGCTTCCTCTTCTCGAGGCTCTCAACGCACATGGCCCAGCTTGTCAAAGGGCACCAAAAGTCTTTTTCAAAAAGAGCACCTTTACTTCTTCTCTTTCTATATATTGTAAACTTCTCATTTTGAGAGAGGAAGATCTTCTTAGCCGATAAGGCAAAGCTCTGCCCAAAAAATCTCTGAGTTTGTAAGGCAGAACTTTGCCGGATTTTACCTTGAATCGAGACAACAGTTTTTACCTCCATTTTGAGTTTGCACTTTCGTATGTGTCTATGTCTTTGTTCTGTGTTAAGTCATTTTCCTTTATGCTTTCGCAGGATGATTTCAATATGTCTAGTGCATTGTGAGCTTTCCTTTTGCAGGTTATCTAGAAGTGTCCCTAGAGGAGTGTAGGTGCTTGTGAATAGGTTGCCATAGTGTGTTTGAGGATGCCTCTGGTAGTTCTCCTTCCTTGTATATCCACGGACCCCTAGCTGACTGATGCAAAAGCATTTCTCGTGTCAGATGAAGTGTATGGGAGCTTGTTCTCGGTGAAAAGTGTATGTTCGGGCTGAGTGGATCAACTTTTTTGGTGTATCACCTTTTAGTTTAGGTTTAGGTTCTATTTTCAGCATCCTTCTCCCTTTTCAACCCCCCCCCCCCCCCCCGCCCCCCTCCTTTTTCATTTATTTGTTAGCAGTAGGGAATCCAGGACCTAAAAGATACATCGAAGTGAGCTAGCCCTTATCTAGAGACTCTCCCCCCAGTTTTGCTAGGCCCACAGGCAAGAGGGGAGTTTCCATTGTTGCGTGTGGAAGGCAAGAGCTCGACCCACTGTGTCAAATTTTTTTGGGACGCTCGGTGGGACCAACTAGGACAAGTTTGGTCCAAAGAGTTGAAGAATTTTTGGTGTGTTCTTCAACCAACCGGCCTTTGGAGGCTTTTTCATCAACACCAATGGTGACTCCGAGTTGAATCAACTGGTTAAGCAGTTCTGGTGCCATCAAGAAATCACATTTTTTGTATGTATAATTCCATCATCCAGCATCATGGGCCTTATTTTCCTTCGTATGGTTTTGATCAAGCTCAGACTATTCATGCAATCCCCTCAAGAAGCTCTCCTAGTTGTCTCACAACCATAAGGGAAGTGGCACTGGAGTTTGAGAAGCAGGTAATGGAGATTGACAGACTGGATGAGCAAGATGGATATTAGTAGGAGCTGATGTATAAAGAGGAGTGTTTGTTCAGGGAAGCTCAGGGCTTGCAATCCATGGAGGAGGAGGTAGAAAAATGAAAGAATCCATTCATGCAAGAAAGCCAACCTTGTGCGCCCCCTCCTATTCTAAAGAAAGCCCACTCTTGTGCACCAAATCCTTTCTATCAGATAGCACTTACTCATTCTAGCTCATCTGATGCATCAATTGATCCTGCTCTTAATCCCATGCGCCTAACTTTCCAGTGTGCCTCTCTTCAGACAGCTCTTCCTGTACATGAGCAGACCCTCCCAAATCTTCCCCAACCTCCTCAAGTCTTTCAACATGATCTCCAAATTCCAAGTTGGAAGAAGGAAAGTCATGAACCAACCCAGGACTTTGGAGAGGATAAAGTTACTCCCTGTTCACAAGGGGAAAGTTCCAATCCCAAGATCATGAGCTGGAAGGAAACAATGGAATCATAGGGCAGGAGGAAGAGGATGAAAAATGTTTTGCTCAAAACCTTGAAGAAGTCGCGGCTGCTCCTGCTTATGATGATGTTTGTGACCTCCAAGAAAAGCTCTTTCAAGAAGATCTAGCCAAGAGAATTGCAGATTTGGAGTCCAGAGCGAGATTCCTCAGCCAACGTGAGATGGACATGTCTGAACACCCCCCCTCTACACACCTCCAAGAGAGCTATTAGGTCACACCTGATATAGATGAAGCGCTGGGCAAATGGAAAGAGGAGAATCATTCGATTCTAGCTCAAGGACTGCCTCCTCTTCCACATGGTTTTTCCACTTCACCCCTTCTCAAGGAGGAACCTATTTTGCAGGAGGCGAGTGAGGAGTAGAAGATCCAACCTGTAGTTGTCCAAAAGGCTATCATGAGTGATAATGAAGAGGAAATCATCATGGAGGCTCCTTCTGAAGACATCATCAGCAATGGAGAAGACACAGGTCATGCATACATGCAGATGTTCCAGCAATACGAGGAGAAACGTAAGCATGGTGAGCTCTCTCCTCCTTTGTTTGATGAACTTCCTTGTTGCTTTGATGAGGAGGATGGCCATGCCATGGAGCCACAGTTGGAGGAGGATCAGATGGATGTCTTTGAACAACTAAAGACTCTGATCCTTTAGCAGGAAAATGAGAGGCCTGTCCATCTTGAGGACAACTTTGAAGAAGAGAGCTTTGAACAAGAAGGTGATGTTTTGTGGGATGAGCAATTAGTTTGTGATTCCATTTCAGACATCACAATAGTCACCCTTTTTCAAGAAAGCCTTGAGGGAGAAGAGGATGAGTTTGACAGGGTCTTCAGCGAAGCAGAAGGGAACAAGTCAAACCATGATGCACTGCAAAGGGACTGTGCATATTAAAGGGCTTATGGAAATGAGCCAACAACCATCGATTTCTTGGTGAGATGCACCAGCATGAAGGACCAACATTCAACAAGTTTCCAAGAACAAGAAGAGTACATATATGTTGGAAGCATGTTTGATTCTGATCCACTCAAATGCAAGCCAATCAAGGTGACAGGCAAGAGGAGTAGGTCACTAAATCTCCATTCCATTCAGCCACTTGTCTGGCATCGTAAGTTTCCTAGCCAAGAAGGAGACTTAAGAAGTTTTCCCTTTGATCCAGGAGGGAGGCAAATATACCTGGTTAGCTGTACATAGTAGTTTGCTTTCAGTTTCCTTTCCTATTTTCCTTAAGTGTTGTTTGCACAAGTAGTGTTTTTAGCCTTGTGTGTGTTTTTCTTTATGTGTGGGGTAAAAGCTTCAATATTGATTCTTGGATCTATCGGGGCTGTTGCTAACTTTTTCAAGCTGCGTTCTGACTCTGTGCCCAATGGATTTTAAGGCAACTGGTTTCTAAGCATAGTAGGCATGTTTCCCCTGGGAGTCACCAATTTATTGACCATTTTGGTCTTGCAGGCCAAAATCGGTCTCCTTCCTTCCCTGCTGTTCTGAGCCAGTTCATTTTTTGATTTTTGCACAAGTCTGGGAATTTCTACGGACTCTGCAGAGATTTCTATGGACTCTACAGGCATTTCTACGAACTCTGCAAGCCTATTTCTACGGACTCTGAAAGGACCTTTGTAACTTTTGCGAAGGGCAGTTTTAGAGGCCAAATAACCCTTGCAGAGGGCAGGAAAGCGCTTGGAAAGAAGGTTGAAAAGGTACGTATCCTTCAAAAATTTGTTTAAGGCAAAGGAAGTACCCTTCGGAAGGGTCGTTTCCAATTTTCCTGAAGGGCATTTTTCGAAGGCAGTTGAGGGAAAAGACAAGGACATAATTCCCTCGGACTTTTTGTCTGAAGAAATTCCTTCGGAAAAAAAGTCCGAAGAAATTCGGAAGGGCTACGAGCAAGAAAGCCCGAAGAAAAGCAAGTAAAAAGACTAAGGCATAGAACGATTTCTTTCAGACTTTTGTTCGAAGGAATTCCTTCGGATAAAAAGTCTGAAGAAATTCTAGAGAAGCCACGGGAAGAATGGCCGAGACAAAAGGCCCGACTAAAGAGAAAAAGCCGTCAAAGGACCCTGAAGGGCAGGTGCCCTTGTGGGGGACTCTCGATTGCCGAAAGAAAGTCACTTCTCCAACGCTGAAGGGTCACCTTCCCTTTGGGAGGGTCCAAAGCAAAACCCAAAGGAAAGGGAACAATAGAAAATGCTGAAGGAAAGGAAAACGCTGAAGAAATTCCAAGGGGTGACGGACCCACAACGTCAAAATCAAGCATGATGAACTAGCCGTTGGAAGTTCAAACACCCAGTGACGGGTGCGTATACGTCAAATTTAAGGCGGTGAAATAGCCGTTGATTTTTGAAGAAGCTTAAGGACGTGCCGCGAGTGAACTCAGTGACTTGCCAAGAAGATAGCTTCGAGGGCTGAAGGAGATAGAGAAGACAAAACCAGGAAGAGACAAAGTGCAGAAACGGACAAACAATCCAGGTGCAAAAGAGAGGTGTCGACTCAAGGATTTATTCCTGTAGTTGGAACAATACTTGTCAAGTGGTCATCAAATGGTGCAAACAGTAAGCGGTGTGGCCTGTTTTCTCCACTTTGCATTTATGAGCAGACAAACTGCGTGAATATCTAGAAGGAAGCAGTCTATTTGCAGAAAAGAGGTGCGGCCCATGCTTTCACATTAATGTTTGAATGCCAAAGTCAAAGCAGGAGCCGACATAACATTATCTATCAAGCGACTTCCTCTTCCCGAGGCTCTCAACGCACATGGGCCAGCTTGTCAAAGGGCGCCAAAAGTCTTTTTCAAAAAGAGCACCTTTACTTCTCCTCTTTCTATATATTGTAAACTTCTCATTTTGAGAGAGGAGGATCTTCTTAGCCTATAAGGCAAAGCTCTGCCCAAAAAATATCTAGGTTTGTAAGGCAGAACTCTGCTAGATTTTACCTTGAATCGAGACATAGCAGTTTTTACCTCCATTCTGAGTTTGCACTTTCGTATGTGTCTATGTCTTTGTTCTGTGTTAAGTCATTTTTCCTTTATCCTTTTGCAAGATGATTTCAGCATGTCTAGTGCATTGTGAGCTTTCCTTTTGCAGGTTAGCTAGAAGCGTCCCTAGAGGAGTGTAGGTGCCTGTGAATAGGCTGCCATAGTGTGTCTGAGGATGCCTCTGATAGTTATTCCTCCCTGTATATCCATGGACCCCTAGCTGACTGATGCAGAAGCATTTCTCGTGTCAAATGAAGTGTATGGGAGCTTGTTCTTGGTGAAAAGTGTATGTTCAGGCTGGGTGGATCAACTTTTTTAGTGTATCACCTTTTAGTTTAGGTTTAGGTTCCGTTTTAGCATCCTTCTCCCTTTTCAACCCCCTCTTTTTCATTTATTTGTTAGTAGTAGGAAATTTAGGACCTAAAAGATGCATCAAAGGGAGCTAGCCTTTATCTAGAGACTCTCCCCCCAGTTTTGCTAGGCCCACAAGAAAGAGGGGAGTTTCCATTGTTGCGTGTGGAAGGTAGGAGCTCGGCCTCTTGTCCAGGGTGCAATCCACTGCGTCAATAGGTCTTTTACTATGATGGGGCCAAGTGCTGCCTAGACTCTGGGGCAGGAGTCATTCTTATTTCTCCTGAAAGTGAAGTCATGCCTTTTGGTTTCAATTTAAACTGTGTACAAACAATGAGGCTGAATATGAGGCCCTATCACTTGGCATGCTCATTGTAAAATTATTGGGCGTTCAAAACTTAAAGATCCAAGGTGACTCACAGTTGGTTGCAAACCAAGTTTCCAAGGTCTATTAAACCAAGGCTGAGCATCTTCAACTATCCAAGACCACTGTGCACGAGATTGCTAAATAATTTGACTTCATTTCTATAGAAGAAATCCCCAGGGAAGACAACTAGCTTGTTGACTCAATGGCTGCTTTGTCTTCACGCTTTGACCTTCATTTTGTTATAGCGGGTTTGATTTAATAGTCTCAGTCATGATGAAACCTCTTGTGCACAAAACCCCTAATCACTGAACTGTCATCCATATTGGGAAAAACAATGGTCCGTTAGTCCTTGATTTAGTTGAGAACAATGAAGCTATTCTTGAGTTCTTATGAACTTATGACGACCTCCTATCGTTCCATCGCAAGAGGGGCTTCTCACTTCCTTGTTATCCCACATCGGCTCTTGGGACTGAATACTATAATTCTTATTTCCATGTTGAGGATTACTTGTCCTCTAATGATGAACATGATGTTTTCAATGTGGAGGGTGAAGATTATGATCTTCCCCCAACCCCTGACGTGTTTTAAGAGGGCAATGCCTCCCTCATTGAAGAAACCATTGACATTAACATCGGAATGAAAGAGTCCCAATATTCTCACATTGGGGTCTCCACTCTCTAAACAAGAGGTGGAAGGCCATAAACAACTCCTCATATAAGTCTCAAAATGTTTCTCTTTCTCTTACATTGACATGGTAGGCATCAACCTTGATGTGGTTGTCCACAACCTAGTTACAATACCTGATGCAAAAAAAATCAACAAAAGTTTCGGCCCATCAAGCTTAAGGTCACATTGATGGTAAAAGAGGAAGTCATCGATGTCCAACATTATCCTTGTCTTCAAGAATGGTAAAATCATGATATGTATATACTTTCGAGATATCAACAAAGCATGACCAAGAGATGACTTCCTTTCGCCATCCATTGACATCATTGTTGACGCTACCGTGAGATATGTGTTACTATCACTCATGGACAAATTCTCAAGATACAATCAAATCCATATTTCTGATGAGACCTTTTGTTATGTCATGATGCCCTTCAGTCTCAAAAATTCAAGGGCAACATATCAAAGGGCCATGACCCACATATTTCATGATCTTATTCACAAGATAGTGGAGGTCTATGTAGATGATCTTGTAGGGAAAGTGAGTTGATGAGTATACCACTTAGAGGTGTTACACACCATCTTAACAAGCTTAATCAAATATGGTGTTACTCTTAACCCAGAGTAATATGTGTTTGGAGTCACCGATGGAAAAATCCTAGCATATATCATCTCCCAACGTGGGATCGATATTGACTTTGCTAAGATCTGAGAAATCTTGGAAATTCTCCCTCCCATAGACAAATTGGGGATAAAAACATTCCTAGGTAAGTTGGGATCCATTTGATGGTTCATTTCTAATCTTGTATACACCATTCATCCTATCAACAACCTGCTAAAAAAGACAAGTGGCTTAAATTGGACAGATGATTGTTAGGGGGCATTCAAAGTAGTAAAGAATTTCCTTTTGTCTCACCCCATATTCATAACACCTAAGTTGGATAAGCCCTTAATACTTTATATTAGAGTGAATGAGGTGTCTCTTACTTGTAAGCTGGCTTAAGGGGACGATAACGGTAAAGAATGCACCATTTATTTCATTAGCCAACCTTTATCGATTACAAGACACGATGCACTCAAGCATAATAGGAATGCTTAGCTATAATGTTTGTGACCAAACGATTATGACACTATATGCTCAATCAAGAAACAAAGGGTTATTGTGAGGTCTCAAGCCTTAACATACTTTTTAACCCAAGGAATGCTCTCTAGGAAGGCTAGGGGTTTCATGATGTTCCTAAGAGAGTTTGATTTAACTTATGTCAACCAAAATTCTATTAAGGGATAGACCATTTCTGATTGGTTCATTGATTCTCCCTTAGAAGTTAATGACCTCATTGATACCAACTTTCCTAATGAATTGATCTACCACATAGAAAAACATGCTATTAACTCTCCTTGGTATACATCGCCAATTACCTGATCGACCACACTTATCCTCAAGACACCAACTCATAGCAAAAGATGTCTTCATGTCATCTCATCATTATTCTAGATACGATCCTTTATCGTAAGGTCTTTGAGGGCATGCTACTCCAATGTGTTGACCAAGAGGAGTCATAAATAGTCCTCTTTCACTGTCATAGTGGCGTTTATGGTGGGCACTTTGGTTGCCACACAACTGCTTGAAAAATCCATAGGATGAGGTATTTATGGCCCACTCTAGACCATGATACTGTCAAATATATATGCAAATATGATAAATGTCAATATTTGTCACACAAGATACATATTCCCACTAGCGTGTTGCAACCCATTGTCACTTCATGGCCCTTTTCCACTTGAGGTTTGGATTTAGTAGGTAAGATCTCCCCTTCTTCTTCGAATGGTCATCACTTCATTATCATGGTGACTGAATATTTACAAAGTAGGCATAAGCCATGCCATTAACAACTGTTACGAGATTAGTCATCGCAAAGTTTATCTTGAACCAAATCATTTGCCAATTTGGGGTCCCATAGGTCATCATTACCAAAAATGATTCCCCTTTCAAAAACCTTGAGATTCGTGAGCTATGTAAGAAGTTTTCTATATCGCACCACTTGACCTCCTTATATTACCCATGCTAATTGTTAGGTTGAAGCTACAAACAAAACCCTAAAGTCAATTTTGGTCAAAAGTGTTAGAAATTCTAAACTATATTGGCACTTACAACTCTATCCAACACTATGGGCTTACAAAACAACTATTAAGACAACCACATGGGCAAATCCATACTTGTATTTGGATCTGAAGCTATTACACCCTTAGAAGTTTAAATACATAGCCTTCGTGTTTCCCTCCAGGGCCTTCTTGATCATGAAGAGTATAGAGAGGTGCAACTCACTGAATTAGAAATTTAGACGAATGCCAGATTGTCATTGTAAACAATCATATTGCTTATGTTAATCGTATGAGTAGAAAACACAACAAAAATGTATATGAGTGCTCAATCCATGTAGGAGACCTTATCTTTAGGCTTGACAGTCAGATTGACAAGAAGAAATGAAAAGGTTAGAAAGTTAGACCTAAATGGTTAGGCCCTTACCTAGTGACAAAATACTTCAAAAGTGGAGCTTATCATTTATGCACTCTGGAGGGCAAGGGGTTTGATGAATAGACCTTAAATTTGACATCATGAATACCATTGATGATTTAAAACACCAAAATAAAACTATTAAAGATCTCAATAATCAATTAGAAGAGGTCAACACAAGGTGTAAGTCAAAGGAAGTTGAGTATGAATAGTTGAAGATAGAGTTCATTGAAGGTTGAGCATGAACAACTCATAAATAATTTGAAGAATTTTGAGAGAGAGCATGAGAATTCAGGACATGTGAAGAGTATTGACCTAAAAATATCAATCATTCAACCCAATGCTATAAAGGATAAGTCATCATAGAATCATGATAAGTACAAAAATGTTGTTTGATACATCTATCAAAATATGGGACACATTAAAACATTTTTCTCTAATAGAATTATAAGGTCCAAGTTTTGCAAATTATTTGAGCCTAAAATGCTTCTATATCTAATACTTGTTTATCACACTATTCCCATCTGCATTACATTTTCATAGTTTGTATGTTCATCTTCATATCAGATGTGTTGTTCAGTAATTATTTGGTTGTTAGTGCACAAAACGTAAATTTTTTTAGAATGTAGCATATCACATCATCACATTCTCAAATCACCCTATCACCCCATATAAACATTCTCAAAATCAGTATTAGATTTGTTCTTGCCTTAGTTCTTATGAGCACAGTACATCTATTTTCCCTACATCTTGCACAACTTAGAAAATGCTAGCCTACAGTCTAGTCTAGAGGCTTGTCCATGATAGGGTTTCCTTTTATGATACTTTGTAAAGCAGAACATTAGCAAGCTTAAAATTAGGTAGTTTTACCCACCTATATTGGTCCTTAATGATGACCCATTGCATCTTACTAGTTACACGGGGCTAAGATTTGGTGATAAAGGCCTTGCAAATAGAAAAGTAGACACTTTGGAAAAATTCAAAAGATTATGCAATTATAAAGGTTAGATTCACCATCTCTCTCCCTTGCTAACCCTCGGTGTTGAGCTCTCTCATCTTACTGATTGCATGGGATTAGTATTAGGGAGATGTGTTCTTACTTGCTTATGTCTAGCCTTTGGTGATGAGCCCATGTGTCTTCCTCGTCACATGCGACTAAGTGTAGGGGGTCACAAAGAGAAGTAAAAGCCAAATGCAAAATCAATATCAAATTGAAGAGTGTTCAAAAATAAATTTCTTCAAAAGGCTTGTCTACATGCCTATGTTTAAAAGGGTAACTTTTTTCCATTTCTCGATTCTGTCAGGTCTAGTTATCTCTAGATGAAACCAATAAAATTAGTGTTTTTTAAGTCTAAAAAGAAGTACATTTTCCCATTTTCTCACAAGGGTTATGTCATCTCCCTTTTTCTTATGAAATTTTGATCTATGGTTTTCATTCTTTATTGCCTCACATTTATCCTAGGCTCCTTTTCATTCTTTGCTGCAAATTGAAAGTCTTATGTTGTGTAAGCAAAATAACCAAGTCGTCACCTGCAAAATAGATGTTAGTGCATTTATAGTTTCATATATTTATCCATCACACTACATCATTTGCCTACATTTTTTCCCCACACATATATAAGCATTTTTCATAAAATTATATCAAAAGCAAAGAGAGACATGTACATCATCACATGCCTAGTCATCCAAAGTGAAGAAATTGAAAATCAAAACACGAAAGTTAAAGCTACAACCCATGAATGACAAGTCACTAAGATAAGCCAAAAACATCTATATATATATCATAATAATTGTTGAGTTTGTACAAAGAGGATATATATCATAATAACTATCGAGTTTGTACAAAAAGGATGTCCAATACAAACATCTTTGTGGAGGGTCAATGTGCCTCAAGGCTTCTAAAAAAGAATCAACATATACAATAGTATGACAAAATCATCTATAAAAAGTCTCAGGAGCCTATCCTCCTCTTGTGAGAAGGCCCTGATGTAGAAGAGATTTGGCGTTGTCAATTCGACGACGTCTCCTGCTAGTGCCTCCCTTAGAGGCTGCCTCACCCTCTCTAATCTGAAGGCCAATATGATGGCCCATGCTAGTACCTCCCTTTGAAACTATCCTCCCTATCTTGTGGTTGGAATCCCTGCCTCATCCTTCAACCTCCATTGTGTCTACCAAGGCCTTTGCTCTCCTTGCTTTGTGCAACAAGGTACTATTCTTCATCCTCAGTGTTGATACCATCGTGGAAGCATGATATGCTAGAGCAAAGACATCTATGTGCTAGCTAATCCCTGTAGGGAGTCCAAGATCTACCAAGAGATGGTCTCTAGTTAGGCAAGTGCTATGTTAAAAGAAGTTGATCAGGGTATCCTTGATCATCCACCTCCACCCACCCACAATATCTACATTCACATAATGTAAAATCAACGTTAGATTCAACCAATATAAAAATCCAACACATAAAATAAGTTGAACTAAAAATCAAAGTACAGGCTATAATCATAAATGTGTATAAAAACATTTTACCTGGGTCCCCCTTGTGTCAATCAGGGTCAGAATAATCATTCGTGACTTCTTCCTCATCTATGTCTAGGTCCTCCTCTAGCTTGACATACTCTAGAGCCTCATTATCTGCACCTCCTAGACACTGTTGGTATGCAAGGTCCTCCTAAACGGGTCCTGCTATGGTGGTGGTGGTGGGACCATCTATCGCTATCTTGCTACACCTTGTCCTCCTCCCCCAGTGGCCTGCCTGTAGGGGAGGTCCCTATGCCACTCCTAGCTAAACTAGTTGGGTGATGGGCACCCTTCTCACAAGTGGGAGCCAAGCTAATTATCCTAGTTTCACCACTCTCACCTCTCGTATGCCCCTATAAACAACCCTAAGGATGGGAAGGTTGCCTGCATAGGGCATAACAAGATGCTCTAGCACCCTATCTATAGGGTGTAACTCAACCTGTGAAAGCTTGTCCAGAATCTGAGTGGCTCTAGAGATTGTTGCAAGATATGCTCACTCATCAGCCCATTGGCCAACCATGTTGTGGTAAGGCATGTCAATCAAATTATTTTCCATCAAAATCCCCACTACTTGAGGAAAAGCACATAAGGGTTTGCACGTCCATCCATCTAGTATCCTTAATGTCTCTAGGTGCTCCAATCAACACTCCCCTCTGATAAGGGATGGTTCGCTCATAAATCCAACACATGACAAGCGTCAGGTGGTTGATTGAAAGGGCCCATAGATAGGCCACATAGTACAAGTCCATGTATTGAGGAATCAAGAGGTTCTCCACTACATCATACAACTTTTATTAGGTTATAACCATGTTTAGGAACAACTCACAAGTCTAAATTTTGACAAAAGTTTCTTCTATTCTTCTAACTAGCTAGTTGTAAGCTAGTGAAGGCAATTTTTAAATGTTCAGTACATAAAAGAGAAAAAGAGTTTGTTCGAATGGTATTAAGATAATATTTGGACCCTATATTCCCTCAAAATTTCATTAATTATTTACATGTTATAGGTACTTAACTTTATAAACAATCGTTAAGAATGAAAGGTGCTCTAAAACCCTTCTTAAACTCCAATAGCTCAGTTTCAGAAGATGTATTTGTATTTTTGAGTTATTTGTTGTAAATAAAAAGTTATGTAAACTATTATGGGGCATAAATGACATTCTCAAATATTTTTCAATCAAATTTTCAAGTCAAATAATGGAGAAAAACAAAGGTACAAGTATCATGATTTCAAGAAAGCAAGAGAAACAATTAGAAAAGACACTTTTTAAGAGGTTTAAGTGATTGTTTGAGTATATCCAATGGTTATAATGATTAAAAATGTTCATTTAGGTTCTAAATCAAAAATAATGAGGTATTTAGACCTCATAAAACTTGAGAAAATGGTAAAACTCAAAACTATATGCATTCATAATGAAAATATGCAAGTTAGAAAACACCAAAAAGTGTATATTTTGAGTTTTATTAAATGAAATCTCTAAAAATTTGATATGAAAGTATGTTTTGATGTCATTAAAGGTTTATAAGTGGTTTAATTTTTTTTCTATACCTAAGGTGAGATAAAATACTAAAATACAGGTGTATTCCTGAAAGAAATTAAGGTTTTCACTATTTTGCTCATAAATAGACTTGAAAATGAATTCTTAAAGTCCTTAAAATAGAAAAAATTATTTGAGAGTGTGTATAATTTATATAAAGGTCTAAATCCATTCTCAAGCAATGAAAACTAATTCAAAATGGACTCAACTCAAAGAAAAACATCTCCAAGTCACCCTGCAGATAACAAACAAACAATTTTTTGTGAATAGTTTTAGATATTTTAAAACTTTTTTAAGTCTACCCCATTGAGACATATCCAGTAAGTATATAAATAGTGTTTGGTGAGGCTTATAACTCATTTTATACCCCATAATCTAAATCAAAGTTTTTTGAGGCCTAAAGAGCATAAAATATCATTTTTCAAAGTTGTAGATAGAGTTATGTGCTAAAATTTTATTTGAAGGTCTGTGACACCATCATGATGATGTTCAAATTATTTTTACACTCCTCTGATCAAATAATGAAAATTCATCAAGTTCTAGATTCTCACTATGCATTTAAGAAGCTTATCAAACTACATAAGATATATAAATTCAAAAACCAGTATAAAGAGCTATTATTGTCATCATAAAATGTAATATTAATAGAGATATTTCATGGAGTTTTCAACAATATCAACATGATTCTCTCTCTCTCTCTCTCTCTCTCTCTCTCTCTCTCTCTCTCTCTCCTTATACACCCCATTTGACCTCATTTTAGACAAGGTCAAGTCAAACATCAAGAGGCTTTCAATTAACCCTAGAAAGGTGGAGTTAGAAACATGCAAGAGTGGAGAAGTTGAGTTGAAATCTTGGTTAGATTTGAGGCCCTATTTTCATACAAGATACTTCTTAGATAGTTAATGCACAATCTTTCTCCTAATATGCTCTCCTTGGACTAATTTTAGAAAGATAAAAAAAAGAAACATGCATGTAAAATACAAGTGAAGACAACAATGGTCAAATTTTAAGTTACAAGTCAAGATAAGTCAAGTCAAACTCTAAGATAAAAGAAAATTAATTGAAGTCAAAATTTGAGATGCATGCAATATTAGAAAAATTTAACTGAAGATAAAAAAGAGTTCACTACAAGATGTTCAAAAGGAGTTAACCGAAGATAATTAAAAGTATGCATTTGACCTTTAAATTTTCAATAATTCAAACAAGTTTTTATCCCCAACTTCTACACCATATTCCAAGGAGAGAAAATTAAATTAATTTTTAAACTCCAAATATGCTACATTGGAATTTGGGTTGAGTTGAATGTTGAGTTAGCTTAAGTTTTAGTTGAATTGGAAGTGAACTATGACTAGATAGGGACTCATCTCCTAGTTGAAGACTACTGTGTCTCCTCTCTCTTTCTTCCTTTTATATATATATTTTTATTTTGATAAGTTTATGATTTTGACTTACAGAAACTTTGCTAAAAATTGTACTACATCACCTTTAAGCAATAAAGAGCTGATTTTTTTCCATTTTTAAGCTATTTATGAAGTGTATACTTAATATTCAATAATGTAACTCAGTGAATGACTAATTTTTTTATATTTATGTTTGAATTATTCACTTTTATATAATAAATAAGAATTCTTAAAAGTCATACCGAGTGTCTAAGTTTGATTTCTACCTAATCTAAAAGTGAATTCAACTATTGTTCATTCCTTTTAAGCTAGTGTTAGTGTTAGTCAAGACTTCTGTGTGAAATAGTGATGCAAGAGTCATTGTATGAGAATGAAGTATATGTGTGAAAGTTATTTAACTTTCAATAATGTAAAGTATAAGCATAATTGACCTTCACATTGGTGCACTGCCTCAAATTTTTAATTTTTATTTCTATTTTCAACTTTAACATTGCTCTTTTTACCATTTTTTAGTCAATAAATCAGTATTTAAAGGAGTTCAGAGAGAAGTGCGTGAGTGTAACAAAGGGAACCAACCCTTTATTTGAATATTATCTTTAAGACAAGGTCACACAAACCTTGAAGATTTTTCATTGTGTCAATAGGAGTGAGAACATACATTCTTAGTAGGGTGCACTTCTGAGTGATAACAATTACCTTTTTCTATCTTGGATTTTTTAAGTATGATAAATTGTAGATCAATCTTAATTTGTAACATATATTATGGTGAAATCGAGTCAATATAACCCTTACATTTTGAATTTTTATTATTTACAGTCAATTAGGTCACATTGGTCGACCTAATTTTAAACTTTATTTATAAATCCAGAATCTACAGTCAACTAGGTTGCATTGATCGACCTAATTTTGTATTTTATTTATAGGGTTCTAATCTATTGTCAACTAGGTCACGTTGGTCGACACATTTTTTTTTGTAGATCCAAGATCTAGAATCAATTAAGTCATACTGATTGACCTATGTTTATCTTCTACTTATAGGATTTAATCTCTAGTTAACTAGGTCAGGTTGGTTGACCTAATTCATTTTTGAAATCTTTATTTTTCAATGTTTAGCCAACTAGGTTGCACTGATCGACTTAGTTTTAATTTAATATTTTTAGTTTTTAATTTGTTACAAAGCAAGTTGAACTAATCAACCCAATTTATTCTCTATGTTTTTTAGATATTTTCCTCTACATGACTAAATCAAGCTTGGATGACCCAATTTTAACAATCATTTATTTAACACTCTCAGTCAACCGACTAAGTCGACTTGATTGACCTAGTTATATTACTCAGATTCATTCTAACCAATTTAATACTTTAATTTTATCAATTATCTCAATTTACCATTTATATATTTTTAGTGAATTTACTCTACCCGGCTTAGTTTTGTATTTTTTTACCTTGCCAATCAACTAAGTTGACATGAATGACTTAATTTTGTATTTGTTTGCCTTGCTAATCAACTACGTTGATCTGGCCGACTTAATTTTATATTTGATTATTCTGCCAACAAACTAAGTCAACCTGACTGACCTTGTAAGTCTTGACTAATCTAGTATAATTTATGACTATTGTTTTTCCTTCTAGAATTTAACTAGGTCAATCTAGCTGACCTTTTAGGTCCTGACCAATCTACTATAATTTTAGATTAATTATTTTCTTTTAAAAATTTAATTGGATTGACTTTGTTGACCTCATAGATCTTGATTGACCTAGTATAATTTTAAACTACTATTTTTCTATCCAAAAATGAACTAGACCAACATGGTCGAGCCTGTAGGATAAAATTTAAAATGCATATGAAATATAATCACATATGATAGATCTAGATAGATTAATGAGTTAACAAAGACATAGATCAATGTTGATAAGTGAATTTAACATAGAAAACTTCAAAGAGGTAAAAAAACAAATTGATATATTCATTTTAAGAAACCAATCCAACCCCAATACAATTCCTCTCAATCTCACTTCTTTGTGATTTCACAAAACTTTGTTCACTTGAAATAAAATCAATATCAAATAAATTTAAAATAAGGGTAAAATCTTATTTATAAAATTCACTAGGGGAGGTGACCGTTGTGAAATTATGGTTCCATCCATTCTGAAATCACATTTAATAAAATTTGGTAAGAATTAAATATCTATAATATTATTATTTATTTAACCAATATTTTTATCTCAAATTAATAAATAATATATTATTTATTATTTAGTTAACACCAAGGTGAGCTAAGGGTTAATGAAACATCACTTAGTCATTAAATGTTCTAACACTCTCCCTTAATACTGAGTGGAGATAAATGTCATAGTTACATTAAAAAAAAGAGAATTATACTATGCACATAATTGAAATATTTAAAAACCTTCATCATGCCAAACATCATCTTTTGAAACAAAAATAATTATAATCCATAAACTACTCAAAAGTAAGTTTAAACTAGCATGATCATGAGACTATTTATCACAGTTTCTCATGAATAATCAATAAGCATATTTGGAGCCTTTTTATAACATAAGGACCTCCATTACAGAGTATGCTTTCAAATGTATTAGGGTATAAAAGTAAAAATTCTACATGAAGTTTACAATTACATAGCTTCCATATGAATTTTACAATGCTTTATAAAGAAAAGTATAGAGAAAGAGAAGAAACACATAGCTATTAGAAAGTGAAATTATCATGCACATTCCCCCTCAATGAAAAATTTGAGAGGCCCAATATTATATAAAATTGATAAAACTTGATAGCACCAAGTGATTTTATGAAGATATTTACCACTTGTTCATTCGTAGGATATAATTGCTAATCAATATCACCATTAAAAAATTTCTCTCAGATAAAATGCACATAAACATTAATATGCTAAAATTGTTAGTGTTGTTCACTTACACAAAACTTAAACACATATCCAAAAATAGATTCATGATAGCATAATATGGTTAGCATCATAATAACCACATACATAAAAATATGACATATGTTTTTATATGGTAAAACACATTTTAATACAATATGTCATATTTTAGGTAAATAAGTTCACTACTTTAATTACAAAGTTAGTGAAAAAACATAAATTATTATATGTAATTCGTTATTGGATGTCTCCAATATTGATTAGATGAACGCTCCTAACTCTCATGCAATACACATACAATAATTTACTAATATGATACTAAGTTTAACCAAACATTAGATATCCTATTAGTAATAACTCATTTTATCATTTGAGTTTTATCAAAAACTTTTCAAGTTTAATATGATTCAACAAAAAATTGAGGTGTAACCTCTCATACATCAAATATGAATAATTTTAGCATCAAATGCCATTATCCAATCAAATAGATATGACACTGAAACAAATAAGTTTAGAGATGTATGAATAGAATGCTTAGTAAAGTAAATTATGAAGAACCAATAATATAAACTCTATTTACACTTTGATATTCATAACATATCTTATTATCAAATGAAGCATATAAGGATATTAACAAATAATTAAATGATAAAACAATCAAATGAGAGTATCTAAGTGTATTAGCATGAAAATTTTCCACTAATTAAATGAAATGTTTTTAAAAATTAAAACACAAAAGATCTAAACTTATTGAGCATGATATTTTTACCAAATGAAATAATTAAATATGATTATTTTATCAAATTAAGCATGATGCTATACATATAACGTATTTTCATGTTATCTAATATCTATATATTTTCTTTGATTTCTCATCTAAGACAAATATATCTATTACAATATAATTGTAATATATATTTTCAAGAATCAAAACTAAAGAGTTCTACTAAAAAAATACCATGTGGATGAGACGCTATCAATATAATTAGTATATCCAAAATAGCAACAAAATAATTTTATCAAAGCAAATGAAATTCCATGAGTATACATCTATTTTCATATAGATAAATGCAAATATTAACTAAAGATTATATTCAAAATATGTATAATAGTATTCAAAGATTCAACCATAAGAACTAAGAACATTTGTATAATTTAATATTATTCTGACTATATCAATAATGATGTAGTTTTTTTTTTCAAAAATATTATTTTGCTAAGGAGAGTAGGGAGTTGCTAATTCCTTTTGAATACCACAACTAATACGAAAATAATCAAACTCTTTACTAACATATTCACCACCATTATTAGTTTTTGATCTCTTAATAGAAAAATTAGATGCATTTTCAATATAAGTTTTAAATTATTTAAACTTAGAAAAAATATCATATTTATTTTTTAATAAAATAAGACTAGATCATTTTAGTGTAATCATCAATAAAAGTAATAGTATACAAAGAAATATTAAGAGATACAATTTCAAGAGGTCCTACAACATCACTATGAATCAGTTATAAAGGATGTGAAAAATTTGTATCATGATTCTTCTAAAAGAGAATAGTATGTTGCTTACAACATAAGAAACCCTTACCAATTTCATGACGAAAGGGGATAGAAGGAAGTCCAACAATAAGATTATTTACATACATATCATGTAAACTTATAAAATTAAAATATCTTAATCTTTCATGCCATAATTGAGATTCATCTTTATTATGCGATGAAAGTAAACATATAGAAGAAGGAGAAAATATATATAAACTATTCTTTTGAACACCTTTAATAATTAAGAAACTAGATTGATTTATAATGGATCAACTATATTTAAATAATGTTACAATGAAATTATCATTTATAAGTTGAGAACAAAATAAAATATTTTTTTAAAACTTAGGTACATACAAAACATCAAAACATCATTAATAACAATATTTGAAAATTTTGCTTTTCTCTGTTTAGTTACTTATAAAAAGAATTATCTCGTAAGTAAATTCTTTCAGAGATATCTCTAGAATAACATAAAATATCATATAAACATGTCATATAGTGCGATGCACTACTATCTAAAATCCATTCATTTTCATTTGAAACACTTAAAGTAACATATAAAACAATAACATTTGAATCTTGATTGTTATTCTGATTAGAGTTTTGATTCTTCTACTTATTTTGATTAGATCTCTTTTATTATTTTTAGAAGTTTGATTGTTATTTCTATCTTTATTTTTGTAATATGTTTCTCTTTTATGGCCGAATTTACCACATAGATTGTAATTGTTATTAAACTTAGATGTATGATTCTTATTACCAAATTTTTTGTTTCCATATTTATTTTTAGTAGAATTTGGATTAGATTTCTAGTTTTTAGTATTATCAAAAACATTATTAAGAGTGAAAAGTACTTAAGTAGCATTATCTTTATAATCAAAATTGGTCATCACTTATTCTTCTTGAATCAAGAGAACATACAAGGTGGTAAGGTCAGAGATATTTTACTCAGTTTGATACTTAGAATTCAAAATTGAAATAAATTTTTAAATTTTTTCTAAATATTTAACTGAATGATAAAATAAAGTAATTGATCTTAAATCAAATTATAATTATATCCATCTAATTGAGCTTTAATTTTTTTAATTTTAACAAGAAAAATCATAACTTTATCATCACCTTTCATAGGTGTAGTTGGTAATTCAAAGATTAACTTAATAATATTTGAGAGATGATTGCTTTCATGCATGGATTCAAAGAGTTTCTAAGCATCACTAAGAGTTTATTAATTACTAATGTAGATAAAGAATTCATCCTTAACACTCTACAAAATAATGGATATAGCTTCCTATGATTTATATTGAAATACATTGGTAAGATTAGGGGTCACATGTCATCTACAAGGGGTTTTTTTAGTCTTATGACAATATTCCACAATTCACGAGCCATAAATTTGGTTTTAACATGAATTTTTCATATATTAGAGTTTTTTTCATTAAGCGTTTGAGATTTATCTAAAAAAAAAATGGGGTTAATCCATAACTTTTCTTTAAACAAGATAATAAACAAATGCTTAAAAAAATTATTTGTTGAAATATTTTCAAAAATAAAGTGAATTGCACATATAAATATACTTAATTACATAATTTAGATGCCAAAAAATTCAAAAAATTGAATTAAAATTGTACTAATATAGGTGTCAAAAAGTCACATTGAAAATGATCACTTAAGCACTATTATTAAAAAATATATAAAAACAATAATAGGAGGCTTCAAAACAAAAAATGATCACTCCAATGCATTTATAATGTACCAAAATCTTAAGATTGATTGGTTACATGGCTATGGTTGCTTAGGTTTTGACTAGATCAAGTGTCGCAAGAAGGTCAACACAGGTTTGATAGGTTAACTAGGGTTTTAAACACATGAAAAAAGTTTGTACATAAACTCAATTTTTTTTATAATTAATAATTTGACTAAAATAATTTAACTAAAATAATTAGAGGTAATGAGTTTTGAACCCTTGACCTCCCTTTTTATAAGCTTTTAACAAAAGGATAACTACCAACTCATCTAATAGTTTGCTTAAAAATTTACATGCACTAAATTTTTTAACTCTTTTTAAACTCATTTTTAAAATAAAAATATATATTATAATGTGCATGTAAATTAAAAAGATAAAAAAAAATTCAAAAACAATTTATTTGTTTTAGTAAAATTTACCTTAGGTGGGCCCCTTTTACTTTTACATGAAAATAATGATTTTTAAAAATAAAATATTTTTTAAATACTTTCACCAACTATATTAAATTTTATATACCAATAGTATTACTCTCTAGGAAGAACAATGGTATCTAGGTGGAGAAGGGAGGTTAATGAAGGTGAAAAGAGGCCTTCTTAGGCCCTACAAAATTACTAGATCTTCCTCACACCTTGCAATGAAACATCCAAAAAATTCAAAAACTAATTTTATTGTAAAAAAAAATAATTTTCAAATTTTTATAAGTTGCTCCAGTTGTACAATGGAACCAAAAGAGAAGATAAAAAATTGACAGCTACTTGGAATGGCCCAACAAGCCTTCATATCTTAAAACTAAACACCCAAAACCTTTAAATTGACTTTTTCTACCTAAAATCTATTTTTTTATGATTTTGTAGCTATAAGAGGCCATACTATGGTGCCACAGGTGAGAGAAAAATATCTAAAAAATGAATGATAGCCTTTATATCTCTACAAGTTTTTTTAGAAGTCTAAATCACCTGATCTAGCCCCTTAGAATAGATAAAACAATAAAAAAATGACTTAAATAAATTATTTTCTAATTTTTCTCTTTTTTTAGCTGTACATTGGTTGTACAACCATGTTCAAGATATATATATATATATAAAACTCATTTTAATCCTCTCATAGACTCTTTGGATGATTTTATAGGCTAAAAAATAAGAGATTTGACCTCTTAGGAGATAGATTTAAACAATAACAACCCAAAATCAGATTTTTTGAAATTTTACTTATTTTGACCTTACAATGACTAAAAATAAATAAATAATTTTTTTAAATTTGATCTCATACTAGAAAATAAACTAATATTGCCAATCAATCATCATATTCCATGCTCTGATTTCATGATAAAATTTAAAATGCATATGCAATATAATCACATAGGATAGATCTAGATACATGAATGAATTAGCAAAGACAGATCAATGTTGACAAGTGAATTTAACATGGAAAACCTCAAAGAAGTAAAAAATCATAAATTGATATATTCATTATGAGAAACCAATCCAACGCTAATATAATTCCTCTCGATCTTACTTCTCTATATTTTCACAAAATCTTATTCACTTGAAATCATATCAAGATCAAATGAATTTACAATTAGGGTAAAATGTTATTTATAAAATTCATGAGGGGAGGTGATCATTATGAAATAATGGGTTCATCCATCTTGAAATCACATTTAATAAAATTTGGTAAGAATTAAATATCTCAGGTTAATAAATGATATATTATTCATTATTTAATTAACACTAAGGTGAGCTAAGGGTTAATGAAATACCACTTAGTCATTGAATGTTATAACATGTAGGCCCTGACCAACCTAATAGAATTTTAGATTAATGCTTTTCCTTTCAAAATTCAATTAGATCGACCTAGCTGAACCCATATATCTTGACGGACCTGGTATAATTTTAGACTACTATTTTTCCTTCCAAAAATGAACTAGATCGACTTGGTCAAGCCTATAAATCATCATTCACTTAGTTTTTTTTGACCTATTTTTTTGTAGTTCAAAAAATGGATAACATAGTTCAGTAGGTAGTTGACTTAGTTTAGTAGGTGGTGAACCTAGTTTGTTTTGGCCTATTTTTTCTCTAGTTCAATAAGTGGTCAATATATTTCAGCAGGTGATCGACTTAGTTCAGTAAATGGCTGACCTAATTTATTTTTACCTTAGTTTAATAGGCATTGACATAGTTTAGTAGGTGGCCAACTTAGTGTAAATAACCTAATAATTTCATACTTATGCCATCTTTTCAACTTTTAATTAGTAAAGAACATTGCATAATCAAGGATTTAGATTGAAACCTCACTTATATTATCACTTCATATGAAATTATTTAATTATTTTCTTCATGTCTTCATAATCTCAAACCAATTACTATATCATGTAACCTAAAATTTAAATCAAGTCCAACATAATGTAATATAATTGAAGTTAGTCACCCTAGTCTTTTCCTGATAAGAATATTAGGAATCTTTCTCCACCCAAAAATCTTCCTCCACAAAATAATCCTATTCCTACCATCGACACTACACAACTCCTTAATCAAATACTTCAACAAATAACCAATATATAAATCACTCATAGTAATTAAGTGATGCGAATGCAATCTCATATATTACAAATGACTAGTCAATCACTTCAAGTCATCATGACTCAACCAAATCAAAATTTTATCTCTCTTCCTCTTAGATATGCCAATGGGCATATCATCCCTCAATCTCTCATACATAACAAAATGCTTCAACATATTTAAAATTAACCTTTAGATCCATTCATTGTATCCATAGATATAGGAAACATTTCTCCAACTATTACATATGATGTAACTAAGGACCATGCTATCTTTCTTCAATCATTTGGTAACCTCCATAAAAAATGGGTCCAAACTATGTACAATCAACTCCATCAACATTCCATCTTACAACTTTAGGATTTATTATATTATCTAATTAAATAATTTCAACATGATCTTCCTAAAAATAACCTTAGCCACTTCATCAATGCTAATTTACAACCGAATGAATCTGCTCACCCTTTCATCAAATGATGCAAGTTTATAGATCACAAAGCTAACCATGACATGAATGATGATATTATTTGAAAAATATTTTTTATTATTCTTAAATATCCATTTCAATACAAAGTTTGGATTTTTTCCCTTAAACATTAGAAGAAGCCTTAAACCAAGCAAAAAGGCAAGACTTTCTTATGCATCAATTCAAATCACTTCAAGAAGCTACTAAGGAATCTTTCGAATAATTTTCTCATACTATTAATTCATCTGATCTTCCCTAACCTCAAAATGGAGCTTCTAATTCAAACATTTTTAACCCAACCCATAGTCCCTTAAGTCTATATGAACTTAATAAGAAATTTCCACCCTCTAAACTCATGAGCTTTTATTCTTTCAAACCTCCTCCAAAATGGTAAAATCTTGATAAGTTTTTTTGGTGACATGATACAATAGGTCATTGTCATGAGGTTTGTCATGATCTTCACTGGTTCCTTATTAACTTCTTATTTGGTCTATGTTTCAATCTTGATACTCTTACAAAACAATGTTATCAATACTATCTTCAAGCCTCACAAGCCTAATTTAAAGAATCATAATCACATCAACATCACCTACCTAGTAATAAAAAAATTTACCCTAACCTCCACATCATCCATTAATGTTATCCAAATTGTAATTGATACTTATTCTTGCATCAATAAGGAAATGATAGATAACATGAAAAACTTCAAATGGGTGGTTGCATTCATCAAATCTCAACCTCTTGGGTCACACAAACCCAAGGATCACCTAATTCACATGCCTACTCTAAAGCACATCATAAATGGTCCTCATTTGGCTTAGATACCTATACTACATGTCCTATGTCAATTTTAGTATCCTTAAAATATAATGTATCAATAAATTTACCTGTCTGAAATTACATCAACTAGCCTAATGTAGTTCATTATAATAATTTCGCTTCACCTCCCTCCACATCACATGTTGGGTAATATTGCAATGTCCATCCATATATCACTTTAGACTTTGGAGTATATTTTGATGCACATACATACATTAAATTACCTTTTAAGGCATGTTGCAATGCATGCCCTTCTTATACATTTCACAATAACAAACAAATTCAACTTAAAAAAACTTTCCAAGACACATGCTTATATTTCACATGCTCATCATTGATATAGATGTTAAAATTGATTTTTATATCATGTTTTTGTGTGTTTTATCTCATTTAGTTTCACTTTACTTACACCATTGTTTCTATTTTGGTTCTTTGGTAATTTTTTAAATTTTATTTTAGCACCATTATTTCCTTTTTGGTTCATTGGTTTTATTTCATATATATATATATATATATATATATATATATATATATATATATTGTTTCCCTTGTGGTTCTTAGGTATCATTTTCATTGTTATTATTTATCAAATAATGTCCTTGTTTCCCTTAGTCTCTTTATGATTATTTACCCCTTATTTATATTCCCCTATTTGGGATGACCATTTACTTTCCCCATCTTTTAGGATGACTACTACTTTCACAGGTCCTTGTGCTAAATCCCATGTAGGTTAGTATGACTTATCTAGTAACATGAATATCATAGAATAACACCATTCCTTTCATAGAATTATTTTACCTCTTTGTAATCAACTATGAGCATATTCATCATTGTATCACTTATTACCTAGATAGATCTCTCACAATACCCATATTTCCTTTATTTTCTTTTATTTAAGGTACACAAGTTTATTTTGAGATTGCACGCTTACCTATGGGAAAGTCTAAGATATTTTAGATGCCATGGTCTTTAGATCCTTTTCTCTAGTGGCTAGTGTAATCTCTCTTGTGTTTGTCACCTATTTCACTCATGATTGGTTCTTCGAATCGATATGGCGGAGGAATAGAAAAATCCAAAAGAGTTAAAAGCCAAATAATAAAAAAACAAAAATAAATGATTAAAAGTCAAATATAAATTTAAAATTCAAAATCACACCAAAAGATGTGATTTTAATTTGGCACATCTGCTATTTTAGTTAGAGCGCGAACTCCACAGTTGGCCTTGTGATAGAGCCAAATTCTATTGGGGTGCATTAGGCTAGTAGATCAGAATATAAACTCTAATTATATCACATATTTATAGTGCCACTACTTTCTCACACAAGTACACAATCTTCACAATAAACTGATCGCTCTATAAGGGGTCTTGAGGAATGGGGAACATGTTGTGTAAAGATGGTCCATTTTCATTTTTATGTATATATCCTTCATGGGATTATCTATGTAATTTACTTGTTAGCCCAATCTTCATGTTCATTAGTTAGAGTGTCCTAAATTCTTGATGTCAATAGTTATTAGCTTTTTCCACTTGTTTAGTGTGTCTCATTCCTGTTAAGGATGTTCACATCACCCATGTGGCACATCATATGACTTATTTAAGTCACATTATTCTTGCTATCCCCTTGTTGGATATTTAATTTAGCTAATCAAATCCTTGATCACATATACCTACTTAAGCCAATAGGTTTTCCTCACAAACATCCATTCACATTTGCTCACCACACCATATTATATTCATTCTAGTCATGTCATTAGGTGGTTGTCCTTTGTTACATCACATATTAGAATAAGCACTAGGTTTGAACACTCATTATTTATATATTTTTCACTTTTCATTTATCCATCATGTTCTTATTTAGTCTTTTTGGACTTCATTTATCTTACATCGGACATTTTACATGCTTACACATTTTTTTTATGTTTGACCTGATATGCTTGTCTTACATCTTGACTTACATTTTATTTTTAGTCATTTATGCTTTCTTCATGCTTCATTTGACATGATTGTCTGACATTTTGATTTACTTTTCATTTTCATTAATTTATGCTTTCTTTATTCTTTGTTTGACATGCTTGTCTTACATATTGACTTACATTTTATTTTTAGTCATTTATGATTTATTCATATTTCATTTGACATGCTTGTCTTAAATTTTGATTTACAATTTTATTTTAGGTCATTTATGATTTATTCATGCTTTTTTTGACATATTTTTCTTACATCTTGACTTACATTTTATTTTCAGTCATTTATTCTTTCTTCATGTTTCATTTGACATGTTTGTCTTGCATCTTGACTAACATTTTATTTTTTATGTATTTATGATTTTTCATACTCTATTTGACATGCTTGTATTACATTTTAATTTACATTATCATTTTCAATCATTTATGATTTCTTTATGCTTCGTTAGACATGCTTATTTTACATATTGACTTACATTTCTTTTTTAGTCATTTATGTTTTCTTTGTGTTTAATTTGACATGCTTATTTAACATGATGTTACATTTAATTTAATTACATATATCTATTTTATCACATTGATATTTCACATACTTACAATGTTTTACATGCCTTTTCAAATGCTTAGTTGTTCTATATTATTTTGTCATTACATGCTAGGTATTTTGGTTCTAACCTAGCCTTAACAATCTCAGCTTACCATTTTACTAAATAATTTAATCAGTTTTGAGAATTATTCATTACTAATTTGACCATCCTACATATGCATGCATTGTTTCTATTTTTTATTGTATCCCTAGGGTTTCTCAAATGCAGGTAGTATGCCCTCCACGATTAAGACTATGATATTTGCTTGCAGTCATTCAATAAAAAAGTAAGTAAAGGTATGTCTATAGTAATTTTAGTTATTTTAATTCACTTTCAACATTAATTTCCATACTTAATTTGAAATAGATTAGTTTTTGTATTACTATGTTCTTTCCCAAAGTAACATCCCATGTTACACTATTGTGATATGTGATGAGTTTCAAGTGGGCATATGTATACATACAATTTTGTTAAATTTTATCATTTACTAATATTTTATCTCTTGTAAGAACCTATTTAGTTTTAAGCTCTCTGAGTGCACACCTTAAATGGTACACCTAAAAATGGGTGGACAAATCATTGGTGCTTAGCAAGATTATTGGTCAACTTTATCATTATCTAAACAAATTTCAAATCCCACTTATCCAAATTCCAAAGAAATAAAACCCTATTTATCTATTTCCCTAATCAATCATCCTATCAAATATATCTAACTAAGTAAACACCCTATTTTCATACTAAGTCGGCTGAGTTGACCTTGTTATAAAGTTAAAGTGCACATTTTGGAATGAAGTCAGCCAGGTCGACCTAGTTTGAGGCCTAACAATAACTTTTTATTATCGTGCTGGCTGACCTCATTGACTAAAATTATAGAAGAGATAAGACTTATCCATTTTTATAAATACAAAGCTCATTTAAATCTAATAGAGATGAAATTTATATTTGTATTATTACAATTCACAATTCTGCTACATCTATATTTGAAGGAGCCATTGATAAATGTTTGCCTTAGAAAGAAGATAACTTATCTTGTGGGAAGTGTTAGATGCAGACTAGGATTATTTTAGCTTGGAGATAATTTCTATAGTGTGATACTTATAAATCCATAAAAACCTCTGTAAAGTACCTTTAACCAGGGGAGAGATTGAGATTCGACAGGTTTGTCCAAAGATAAGTATCTCTAACTTTTGCTATTTTATTTGAGAGATAGATATTGCAAAAAATAATAGGTTATGAATGTATAATTATTTAATTATATTACCTTTATACTTAAAATTAGTATAACTATAGGGTCTTCTTTATTTTTCATCTTCCACCTTAGGTGATATAGGCCTCTATTTTCCTACCTTGATCTATTGATTATTTGTTTGTGTTAAACCATCTCCAGTTGTGCCACAAGCTTTATTGAGTACTAGATTAGTTTCATTTCATGTATTTAGACTTAGCTATGGTTATTGCATAGTTTTATTTTCTTAGAGGCTTTGGAATACTCTCCTTTAGTGTTGTGTGATAAGTGCTCCCTTAGGTGTAGAAGATCCAATTTGATCATAACCTCGATATAACTAGTATTACAATAGATGTTGGTTGATTACATTATCTAATATTAGATTTAGTAAGTAAGATGGATTTTGGATCTATCTTAATTTTTTGTGCACATACACACTCTTCTATCAATGATGATTAGGGCATGCATAATCTAATGCAAGTGTTTCAACTAAGAAAAAAATATTTAAGGGTCTTACCCTCTACAATCACTAGTTTTACACTAGAAAACAAAATAGTTTATGTACCCAATTAGTTGTATTTATTCATTGTTATTATATCTATAATTTTATTGTCTTTAATTTCATATTTTGATATTAAATAAAGATTTATTTTTACATGTTTCATTACAAGCTTTCATGAAGCACAATCAAGTGTTTTGGCCTACATTCGAGACTATTATTCATAAACAAGTTTAGGTATATATTTAATCCTTTTACTCTAGTACTATTACTTTGTTACATTAATAGAATAGAAATAGCTAAATTTAGACACATAAATTAATATTTATTGATAAAATAAAGCACTTGTGACCACTCTTTATCCATACTTAGCTCATGCCTATTTCCATGGTCCTTGACTGCCCTTCCTTAAATTTTCATATGGATGAGCCTTACTTCTTAAGTAATTATAATTCTATATATCCATATTCAACATATTAATCAAACTAATTTCACTTTTATACTAATACACACTTTTAATTTAGATATCTTTTCTCTTTAGACAAGACCTCTCTTTTTAGACTATTTACTCCTTGGTATTGTTTAATTCTACCAACTGTGTCTTCCTATCAAATAATAACTAGTTATTTAAATTTAAATTTGCCTAACAGGTCATTCCACATAGTTTGCAATCCCTATCCAAAATAATTATAAAATGATCACTATAAAGCCACATTTTAAAGCCATTATTCACTAGAGGCTCATACGATTGAAAAATATCAAAATATGTAATTATACATTGAATATCTAAGATAATCAGAGTCCACACAACCATAGTATCCTTGAGATAAGTTTGAATACACCTCTAAGGTCACAAGTAATTGTTGAAATATCTAAATACATCAGGATTACACCCATATTTAGTATTTTTGCACCACTATTTCACACACATCACTGTAGCATAGGATAACTACATGAAGTTTGATACCTATTTGGAGTATTGGTTGTAGGTAATGTTGTCACCAAATATTTCACCCTAAAATTATTTATTCAAGTTTATTCTAGATTTGGGTAACATGGGAATATTTTTAGGTATGTGGGTGTACCTATATTGAAAATGAGCCTCTAGATTTAAGGCTAGCTCCCTGAATGTATCTTGAAATGCTCTTATCTATGCTAACTCATTACTTATGGGGAAAAGAGTTATAGATTGCATGAATTGAACCTAATCTAAAGGAGGTGATGTATATAATGTTAAAAAATCTACTCTCAAGATTGAACTCATTAAAACACTAATAGACTATGAATAGAAATAATGCAGTGTCTACAATGGTTTCCATGCAACAATGCTTCACTTAGAGGTAAATTTTATGGACTTAAGCTATAGGGAAATGAGGGTAAGGCTTGATTGGAATACCTTAAAATCAAATATCCTCTCTATACCTATGAAATCAACCATAAAACACACGAGATGATGTGCAAGAAAAGTTTATTAGCACCTAGGTTGAAATTAGACCTACAAAGGGAAGATGACAACCACTTTTGCATATAAAAAAAATAAAAAACACTAAGCATGAATTAGTAAACTAATAAAATGATCTATTACTTACTCTAAGAGGTGAAAAATACAATTTTTAGTAGAGTCTCCTCATACCATCTTGAGGGACACTTAACAATAGCGCAAGGGATATATTTATAAAAGAAAGGCCTTTAGAGAGAGAGGTTTTGGTGATAAAAGAGGAATCAATGAACTAAACTCCATTTAAACTTAAATTACAACCACCTCTACATTTATGCTCATTCATGTTTCTTGATTTATCTAGGTTACTTTAAGTTGTTGAAAAATTACATTATTCCCTCATTGATGCTCCTTGATGGTTGCAATGGTATGATCAATTTATTTTGATATGGGTCCTAACATCAATACAGTTACAACCATTAGATCAATCTGTTAGAGCATTGTCCTAATGCTAACTAATCTTCACTAGTTTATCATGGTGTACAAAAATGGAGAGAAGGGTCCTTTTCATGCAGTTGGTCCTAAAGATGAAACCATTGGGGTCTATGTGTATGCCTTTATGGCATCCTTTGAAATTATAGCTCTTGTTTAAATTGGATCATGCTCAAACTTTTCCCCATGTTCATAGGTCCACTATAGATAGAAAACCAATCTCAAAATATTAGTTTTCATATAGTCATTATGTTGATGTAGAGCTATAGATTGCATAGCCTCTTTTTTGATCTAAATAGGTCTAAATAGACCCACTTTGTCTCTACAAGGATCAATATTTCACCATATGCATGGATCCACTTAAGAAAGGCAATCATAGTCATAAAAATAACCCTACATAATTAAAATTTTATAAACCAGAGGTCCACATTTAGCTTTAATGGAATCCCTTTATGTCCTTTAACCTAATTGCATCAATGTGTCCCTTTAATGGTGTTTAACCGAGCTTTAATGGTGATGGGATGACCTCTATAAGACCTTGTTTACCTTGGTTGAAATATACTCTTTTGGTTCAAGTTTGTCCATCAAAAATTACTCAAGCCAATCAAAATGATCTAACCTATCTTTATTCCCATTGGCCTCATAGATCCCCATTGTCAGATCTTGACATTTTGACCTCCTACACACTATTGATCTCTTTGGTACGAATGAATATGGTCCACTAATTTCTTGCCATGAAGATCCTTTAACATGTTGACTTGAGCTTGCACCATTGGATCAATATGTACGAATGAATGTAGACCATTACATTTTCTTGAACCCACCATTTAAACTTAAATGGATAAATCATGAGACCCAACTTTGACATTTTCATTCTCATATTTGAAATCTTGACATCCATACAAATGTCTTAATATTTTTGAACCCCAACAGTTATTTGTCATGTATTAAATTTGACATCTATGAACCCATCATTTGACATTCATGTGACCATCATTGAGATCTGCATGACCATCAAACTTTAAACCCAAATGCTAAGTTTAAACTTAATGTTCATGCAAACATTCTTTTCTGTAGGTTCAACTTTAAACACTTTGATCTTGAGATAAAAATCTCATACAGGCATGAAACTTTTTAAAGATGATCTTGGCATAAATAAATCCATGGAACTATAATTTTTTGGGTCTTGAGGATTTCTAGGTGCATTTATCAAATGCACTTGTGATCTAGTCCATTTATTTTAAGCATGACATCCTAGTGATGATCTAATTCACTTACACTTGTGCTTGAGCTACTGCTTAATCTTTTAAAGCCTAAATGAACTTTTTGAGGCCTGTGCAAACTCTTTCCATGAATATAACTACTTGGATATCATGAAAACCTACCACTTTCATATATGACTTTAAAATGAACCCTAAAACACCAAATGACACAAGGACTAAACTAGACTATGACCAAAGCTAGAATGACATAGAAAATGACATCAAATGAACTACAACATACCCTATGCCATTATAAAAATAATTTATATAATATTTTGACTATAAGGGGTTGACCAATTTTGACCTATGGTAAAAATGGTCAATGCGTAACATTTAATACATGGGTGTTTAGGTTAAGCACAACTTCAACCACTAACTCTTTTTTACCCCGTGATTGCATTCATCCTCTTATGTCATTGATCTAGTTTTTTAGTGAATAAGAAGGCACATAATATATTTTATAAATATCATGTATCACATAATAGATACACATGACCAACAAATGAAAACACACATACCTATTTTCACACAAATGGGAAAAGCTTTATCAGACATTGGCCCTCCCTAAGGACACTAGTGAACTATGCCTTTGTTTGATTCTAATAGCCTTATCCAGAGATCAAATTAAACTCTATTTTTGATTCATAGTCAGTCAACACAATCACACAATTAAAACTACATTTTATATTTTAGTCCTACATTTCCATTTTCCAATTAAGTTGTTTCATTCTTGTATTTCCCCCTTTTTAGTATATTTATAAATATAGTAAATTATAAACTAGTGAATGCTTAATTTATACATATATATTTACATCATGATTTAGCTAAGTTAATTTTATCTAATTAGGATTTAACATATCTTGTTTCCTAATTTTTGATAAAATAACAATCAATGTTGAAATCTTATAGACCCAAGTTCTAGCTTAGTCATTTATATTTTAGTATTTTCCCTTTTAGTACATTTAAAAAAATAGTAAGTTTCAAATAAATTTATGTATTATTATTGTATTTGTTATGTATTATGATTTAATCAACATTTTTTCTTAATTATATTAACCCCCTAATCCAAATTTTGATTAAACAATTGGTAAACCAGTTTATTTGTTGAATATGGAAAGCCCTAGTTTTCCCTAGGGTTTCCTTCTATTTTTTTCATAAGGGTTAAAATAAAAGTATGATTTCATTATTATGTTGGAATATTTGATAGCATTATCTTTTCTCTCTCCCATTTTTATCATTTTAAAATTTTAAATTTTTAAATAGTTAAAATATAATCACTCCCTCCTCCTAACCCTCAAGATGGTGATAACTATTTTCTCTCTAACCAGGTCCATGCTATCATTATCCCAAGAGGTAAGGTGAAACTTATTATAATTATAAATTAAGGTAACCTTCATGTCATTATTCAACCCTCTCCACCTCCCACATGTACTCTTGATGGTGTTTGTATGCATATTTAACTAGATGTACCTAGGGTTTGTGTGTATGAAGCCCTTAAAAATCAAACCATCACTATAAGCAAGTCAATAGAATAATTTCAAAAGTAAAATAAATATTTCATTTAAAATAGCACATCATGGGAAAATATGACCACATATATAAATAATACAAAATTTTCTAGTGATAATCATGCAGTTATATCTTCATCTAGCAACTTTGTGCCTAACAAGACTTTATATAAAAATTGGAAGGTACAACATAATACATCTACACCTAGTAATTCAAAAAGTATGAAAAATGATAATAAAAGTTCAATTGAGATTTTAAGATAAATAATTCAAAACAATTTTATTAAATTACCTCCTATACAGTCTCTAAGGAGATCAAGAATTACCTTCTCTTAACATGGAAAGGAATGAGGAACCTAATTACTTGAAATAAATCAACCATTTTTGCTGCATCTAATGTTAAAAAATGAATCAATCATTTGATCTAAACTAAAGATGATCCTAATGCAAGAGCATATGAGTCCATGCATAGTCTTGCATACAAAACATGAGTGGTTAGTTAATAATAAATTGTGGTGAAGTTTTTTGCTATTCTAATAGTTTGATATATATTTTCAAGCATCAGGTTTATTATTTGAGTCACCAAAAGTTTTTCTTATGTTCCACAATCATATTTGGATGGATATATTTTTTGTGAATCGTGGTGAAGTTTTTTCTCACTATATTTCACTGCACGAGCATGGCGGTGATTTACATTGAACATATGGATTCTCTTTGTTTCAAAAATTTAATATACTATATTCTGCATCTTGGATCTCAATATCTTTCTTTCACATTTATTTGAGCTTCATTCTATTCATTTGAACACCTTGCATGGATAAGTTGTAACATGTTCGGGGTGAGGCTTGAGATGGCATTGGGAAAAATGAAGGCAATTATGATCTATTATTTTGGGATGTATTACGATTGAGAATTATGTGAATTTAATAATTATAGTGCATCTTGATGTGTTAATGAAAGTTAATATTTGTGGCCTTAGTGGGTTGAAAGCAATTAATGTAAATGGGTGGATTGTGTATTTATATAAAAACATCATGTTTATTGAAAATGTATTCAATTTTAGATTTGAGAAAGAGTCTAAGAAATTTTACAAGAAGTATTGCAATAGAGATATGTGTGCAAATCTAGGAATGGCTATTGGAGTTGAGTCACTTGACTAACACAATGGTGTTAGTTTGTTGTTTGTAAGGATGAGGGTTATGTTATCATTTGTGTGTTTGAATATTGAAAATCTGTGTTATTGGTGAATGATTTGATGTTTTTTAATCTCTCTTTTAAGAAATTAAAATTTGTTATTATTATGTGGCTTCCACTATAAATTTGTGGGATGCATGGTATAAGACTTATCTTATTCAAGACCTCTACTAATGATTGCATCATTTTATAGCATAGCAAAGAAAATAACTTTGGGATTGAGATATCGAGGTTGGTGTTCTTCATTATTTGTGAAGGTGGTAGAGAATAAAGAAGTGTGTAAAAGAGGTATGTGTAGGATTTTGAGTGGAAAAGTATTAGATTTTAAGACTGAAAATTCAAGATTCCATAAAAAAATTAGGTTGAGGAGGTGTAGTAGTTGTGAATATGAATGGAAGACTGGATGAGATCACAAAAATGTTATGAATTATGTAGATAAGTTTGGCTATTGTCGAGGAAGATAGGAGAAGAGGATTCATCCTAAGGGATGATGTGAGTGATACAAAGGTTGAAAAGAAGAAGAGGATGAAGAAGGAGATCTAGATCATGAGCAACTAGATTAAGGAAAAAATAGGATTATTAAAGCCATATCTAAGATTGGAAGAAGAACTTGAATGTAGGTTTCATGTTTTTATAGAATAGTGAACCCAAAAGATTTGATATATTGGTTAACTAAGATGAAATAATACTTTAAATTTGATGAAATATTATATGAGTGAAAAAAAATATCTTACAAAAAAAGTTGATGGAACATGCTACCGTATGGTGGAAGGAAGTATAACTTGAACACAATTGTAAGGGTAAAGATAAAATCACCCATTGGAAAATGATGGTTATGAATTAAAAGCTGATTTTTTGCCTAGAGATTATTAGTTGGATATATTGAAGTTGTATAATCTAATAAAAATGAGCTAAGTGTGAAAGTATGTAATTTTTTTCAAGATCACTATTTGGGTTGTGCATAGTGAGATGGACAAGAAAAGATAGTATGATACATTAATGGATTGCGTTGGGTCATCTAAGATGAGATCAACATAGTGATATTTCAGATAGTGGTGGAAGAATATCAACATAAACTAAGAGAAAAAAAAAATTGGCATTGAGAAAAATTATTTCTAGAAGTAAAGTGAATATTGACGATAACAAAGAACAACTAATGAAAAAGAGAGATGAAGATGTAGGCTCTACGGAAACATCATAAGTAAGGGAAGGATCATCTTATGTGAGAAGTGGTAGAGGAAGAGTTTGAAGTGGAATATTTAAAGGAACATGTTTAAGATGGGGGAAGGGAGGATGCCATACATTTGAATGCCCTCATGCACATTTATAAAGTGGGAAAAGAGGAAGTGGTGGTGTAAAAGTCTTACAAACAAGTGTAAAATCTAAAGAGATGCATGTACATCATATAGATGAACTTGAGAAAGGGGAAAGTTTAATAGAATCAAGGAGAGTCTTAAAAGTCATAGGAAATAACAAACATGTGAGCCAACACAGACATCTTTTACTGACCAAGTGTAGGACAAAACATAAATGTTGCACAATTGTGGTAGATAGTGGGAGCAAAAATAATTTGGCATCTACATAAATGGTGAGGAAATTAAGATTTGTGTGAAAGGAACACCCAATACCATGCAAATTATCATGGTTGATAGATGGTCTATAAAATGTTTTTATGGAATAATGCAAAGTAGAGATGATAATTAACAACATAAAAACAAGGTTTTGTGCGGTGTTTTAGATATGGATGCATGCCATGTTTTGTTGGGAAGGCCATGGTAGTATGATCATGAGATATTATTTGATGGGGGAGAAAATAAAATTTAAGTTAGGAAGGATGAACAAGTCAATATCCTAAATCCACCAAAGACAAAGAATAGGAAATATGCACACTAAAGTCATTTGGTTGTGTATTAACAAAGAGCATTCATGGGATATAGAATGTGCAAAGATATAAAATAGAACCATGTAGGGGAATTTGAATGAGAGTGCGAACCATAAATTTATGATCTATTAAGTAGGTAATGTCACAACATAGGTGTGGAATAATGGATTGCACAATAAAGAAATAGGAGGTTGACCTAGGGGGAGTGGGAGTTGGTGCAATAGTAAGATGAAAGGATTTTAGAGGAGGTCATTTTTTGACCTTGTTTGTCAGTAAAAATATTTAGAAGGTGAGAATCATCTTGCATGACAAAAAGACATGCCAAGACCTTTGTATGGGGTCAAAAGAGAGGGTTTCCCACTCAACCTAAGTGTATGACCACCATGCTCACATTTTTTCTTACCTAGGGTGTATGGTGTAGGAACATCTATGTCCATGTGTAATATGACATCAACCAAAACATGAATAATAAATTCTGGTGATGTATTTTGATATTCTAATAGTCTTTGATATATTTCTCAGCATCAAGTTTCTTATTTGAATTACCAGAGTTCTATTTCTTTTCCATTGTCATATTTTGATGGATCTAATTTTTGTGACTCTTGGTGAAGTTGTTTCTTACAATATTTCACCATACCAATATGCAATAACCTACATTGAACATATGGATTTTTTTGTTTTAAATTTTTAGCATACTCCATTCTACATCTTGGTTATTAATATCTTTCTTTCTCAATTCTTTGAGCTTCATGCTAGTCATTTGAACACCTTGCATGGGTAAGTGGTAACATGTTTAGGATGCGGCTTATGATGGAATTTTAAATAGATAAAGGAGTACGTGATGTGTTATTTTAGGATGTATTACCATTAGGACTTATGTGCATTTAATGATTGTAATACATCTTGATATGTCAAGTGTATTTAATATTTATGTCCTTAGTGGGGTTTTGAAAGTAATTAATGGAAATGGGTGGATTATGCATATATATCAACACATCCTCTTCATTTAAAAATGTATTCAATTATATATTGGAGAAAGTGTCTAAGTGAAGTTAGGAGTACTGTGATAGAGATATATGTGTAGATCTAGGTAGGGCCGTTGGAGTTGAGGAACTTGACAAACACTACGGTGTTATTTTTTTATTTGTAATATTGAGGGATGTGTTATTATTTATGTGTTTTAATATTGAAAGGATGAATTAATGGTGATTAGTTTGATATTGTGTATGATATCTTCTAAGCAATAAAATTATCTTATTATCATGTGAATTTATATTATACATCTGTGGGTTGTGCGTAGAAGACATTTATTACTTGAGTTTTCTAACCATGACTGCATCAAATCCCATTCTCAAATTGAAATTATAGCTTCCAATAATAATAGATTACTTTTTTAATATAAATTGAAATCATTAAATAATTAAATGCTTCTTGTGTGTGTATAATTTAGGATGGGATATAATTACTTTTACATCCAACTGATTAGTCATACTAAATTGTGAAAATGAATATATGCTTGAAATTTTAATAGTAGACAAAGGAATCTATTTTTAATACACCAAACAATCTTTAATAGAGGAATAAATTAGATAAAAGGCCTAATTTTAACCTTAGTATCTAATAAAAATTATGATAAAAATGTTTTTAAGTATACATTTTTCCTTATCTAGTACTAGGGATATATATATGCAAAAAAAACTAAAGAACATACTAAATTTTTTATTGTAGAGACTGATAGGGAGAAATTTAAAAGTCCCCCCTTAATCACTCTAAAACATATAAAATTCATATAAAAATAAGAAACTAGTAGTAACTTAGTCAACCATAATCACATTAACAAGGGTATCTTCCATATATCATTTTCATCTTTGTCATCTGATGGAGGCCAACATGCAGGATGATCAATTATTGCATCAACATAAAGTTAAATCTTAGTCTATTAAAAAATTTCACCTAGCCCTTGGTTAGGTATTTTAAGCCCTCCAACATTATATGTTGATAATGAATGATATTTTCACCAATGGAATGTATCGTGCTCATGAGGTTTCTTTGGTCTTCAAGAAAGTAAAAGATGCCAAAAACATAGGAGAGTAGGTTGGAATAACTTAATGATTGTGCCACATCAAACACATTTCATATCCCTATAGATTAGCTTGGATCCAACATAAAAAAATTCATTAATTTTCCAATATCCTCTCCCTCAACATCAATAATGTCTTTGGTACCTTTCCACATTATCAACACCTAAATTTGTATATAAGAATTATAGACCTCCTCATTGACATATATTGAAAACTAGTTCCCCATGACTTATCCAATAATGTTATTTTACATCTACTTACCCTTATTATTGGATGCCCTAGAGGAACCAAATAATCCTTTAGTCTTTCCTTTTTAACTACACCTTTCACCTACCACAAATGTCACAACTATTCCAAATTTTAGGGTTAGGAAGATGAAAACCAAGGGAATGGAGCCTAAAACAACTTGTAAGAAATGACATGGAATGAAAGACAAAATGAGATAAAAATTAGTATCCAAAAACCAATCACCAATGAGTACGTTAACAAAAATACAATAACACCCAAAACACACATAAGGGGATAACAAGTGCAAAATAAACATGTAGGTAGTAAATGAAGAGGGAGATTATTCAAAACACTATTACCTAAAGCCAAAATCATTTTCAGAGAAGAGAAGATATAATTCACTCAAGGACAATACATAGGCACCACTCCCCTCTTTTTATAGTAATACATGTCAATAACAACCCAATGTACAAAATACAAACTAAGATAAATATACCACACCAAATCCATCTCATGATTGATTTAAAATATAAAAGTTTATATAAAGTAAATTAATAGCCATATAAAATATATACCTATCTTCTCCATAGATTTCCAAGAGCACCTTAAAAGAGCAGAGCACCACCTCTAACACACACCACCTTTTAAATATTTTTTCATGACAATGCATTGAATATAACAAGGCCAAACAATCATGGTGAGAGGGGTATTTATTAATGCATGTGAACTAATATATTTACTAATCCATCGAGGGTGATTAGATTATAATAGTTTTGGAGTTGAGAAATAATGATATCATTACTTTAAAAATATTTTTTCCATTTTTTATATTTTTATTTATTTTTATGTTATCTATGAGCCAATTACTTTTGTTATCAAGGTGAGATGTAATATGTGCACAATATTATTATTATACATATTTAATGTGGTAGTTATACTAACATGTGTGAGAAGGGTTAAGTGTATCTATAGAATAATTACACCTTTCACGCCACCAATAATCATCTTCCTCTCACCTCTTTGATTTTACTATAAAAGGCATATTTACGTCATTTATGGGTAATAATGAAATGCACTAGTCTTGAAGTATTAAACCTAGTGTGTTGGTAGAGATATAGTCATTTAAAAGGACCAATGATCACTCCTTGATATTTTTTATATTTATGCAACATTATGTTGTTTGTAGACATTCTTCTTTGTATATCCTTTGTTTGGTAATATATTTATATGTTATTGGTGGAATATATCATCTACAAACCTATTGATGATGCTATTTATAGACACTAAAATTAACATTTAATGCTAAAATAATGAATTTTTGACCACCCGTTATGCACACTTAACGTAAGCTCAATTCTATGGTTTTAAACCACTATTATTATACTTCTATATGGATGACCCTCTATCGTAAAGAAAATATGATACTAAATATTTATACTCTTCATTCTAAGTAGGCTAGACTTATTACTTGACTTATTCATACTTCTATTTTTATTGTCTTTATTCCTAAAATGAGGCACATTATTTAGGCCAATGTCTGAAGCTGTAAATTCCATCCATCCTCTTGCTAATTAATGGTTAGTTTCTCAAATTCAAATTTAATGCTTGAATACAACATCAATGTAACAAGTAATTTGTTCAAGAACATAATCACATCAGATTTTCACCATCATATATAATTTCATGTGTATTGTACACACACCACCATAACATGGGAGAAATACATTGAGTTTGATCCCTCTTCAGAGTATTGGTATGCAAAAAACATTCAACACATAGGGTGCTGAGGTCTAGTACAACCCCAACCCCTTGGCCATTGCCCCCATTTTACAGTATCTATTGCCTCTTGTTTATAGAGCTAGGATTTTGAGTGAAGATCAAGGCACACAATAGATCCCAAAATAAAGTGAAGGCACATGAGAGACACACAAGACCTATAAGTGAAAACACATATGCCATAATTTAATAGAGATCAAAAACCCTAAAAGACAAAGCTTCACCCTATAGACACTAATGCATGCTGATGAAATCTAAATAATGCAACCTTACCCATGACTAATATAGAGCCTTGTTCTTAATTCACAATAACATCACATAGTCTCATTTTCAATTTATAGTCACTGTTAAAATCCCATAGACTTGAGTTCCAAGTAAGTCATTTATCTTTTATTATTTTCCATTTTAGCACATTTAAAAAAAAAGTAATTTATAAATCAATTTATGTGTGATTATTATATATTTTATGTATTATTATTTATTCAATAATTTAACCTAATTATATTAATCCCATATTCTAAATTTTTGTTAAACACTTTGGTGAACCCACTTTATTTGTTGAATATGGCAAGCCCTAGTTTTCCCTGGGGTTTCCTTCAAAATATTTTCCTAGGGTTTCAAATAAAAATTTGATCACCTTATTATGTTGTACTATTCATTAGCATTATCTTGTATCTCTCCTCTTATTATCATTTTATTATTATTATTTTTTAAAATGGTTAAAATAGTATCTCTTTTTCCTCCTAACCCTTAATATAATGATAATTACTTACCCTCTAACTAGGTCTATGCTATCATTATCCCAAGAGGTAAGGTGACCCATCCTATAGTTATAAATGAAGATAACCAAAATATCCTTCATTAACCTCCTCCACCTCTCACATCTCCTCTTGATTGTGTTTTTATGCATATTCAATTAGAAGCACCCAAGGTTTGTGTTTATGAATCCCTTTAAGATCAAATCATCACTATGAGCAAGTCAATAGAAGAATTTAAAAAGTAAAATTAATATTTCATTTCAAAGATCACATCATATAAAAATAAAACCAAAAGAATCCAAAAAATGCTAGTGATAATCATAGATTTGTATCTTTATCTATAAATTTGTGCCTAAAAGATGATATAAAAATTAAAAGGTACAACATAATACATCTACAACTAGTAATTCAAAAAGTATGTAAAATGATAATAAAAGTTCAAGCGAGATTCTAAGATAAATTTTTGAAACAAATATTATAAAATTATCTCCTATACATCCTATATTGTGCATACCATAGAATGCATGGACATCATATAGATAGTTGTTTAGCTTTGAAGAAAAAAATAAAAAATATAATTAATAGTGGTTATCCTATAAAAGATACATAAATCAAGCAACCCAATCACATTATGATTGCATCTCCTAAGGAACAAGTATAGATGAAAAAAGATAATTTAGAGAAAGACAAAATTCAAAAAGAACAAATATAGAAAAATGAACAAGATGAAAATTAAATATTTTAAAAATAACAAATATAAGAGGATAAATTTTAAAAGTAGAGGAGACAAAAGTTATAACATGAAAAGTTACTGAAAGAGAATTTACAAAAACAAGTGGAGCCTAAGTAAGAAAATACCTTTAAGGAAGGGTTTCTAACAAAAGAGGTTCCAAAGAAAGAGATGATTTAAAAATTAAATGTTTCAAGTATGGTTTTAAATGAGTCAATTACAACCCCTTCATCATATCAATAACCTTTCACTATCAATGCTCACATAGATGGCAAGAAATTTACCTATGCCAAGGTTATGGACTACTAGGAAATATTTTTTTATTCTATATCATTTATTTCATCTCTTAGATATAAGTTTCACCACATAAATCAAAATAATGCTTATAAAATGTGTGTGAGATCAATTGATTCAATTATTTTCTTCAAAATAATTTTATCTTAGTTTCAACATTATTTCAAATATAAATTCATAAAATGTTGTGCTTAGAGGATCATGGTTAAAATCAATACGAGCAATGATTGATAAAATACAAAGGTTATTTTATATTTGGTCATGAAGGAAAAGTAATTTCCATTTCAAAAGAAGGAAAATATTTAGAGCAAGAGCAACAAAAACAAACCATATCTTTAAATAGAATTAAAGCAAATAAAATTCATGTAATATCAATAAAAGCACATGATACAATACATATTGTAAACTATAATTTAGAGAGACCAATACCAAAATATGGGGTAGTTGGTTATTCGTACACAAATATAAAAGATGATCAAAATGACACATCATAATTTACAACATAACCTAAGAAGTTGGTTCTCTCACATTATGGTTATGGTCACAATAATGATTATGTTAAATACAATTACAATAACATGACTAATATGCAAGATGAATATGACAATGTAATTGAGAATTAAAATACATTTGATAAAGGACCTACATATAGGTATCTTGTTAATGATATCTTAGGATTATAGTAACATCATTATTTTTACATGGATTCTTTGCATATCATACTATTATTTTAAAATTTAAAAAACATTTAGAATATTTCAAAATTATAAGAATTAGGAATTATGCATGACGTATGTAGTTCATTAACATCATCTAATATATGCTTTAGTATATGAAGTACCTCTCTATATTTAATTTTATATCAAATATGCTTCACAAGTTTACTTGAGTGAGTTAAAGAATGTACATGCTGTCACTTTTAGATGCAGTTACAAGTGCTGATATTGTCTCAAATATAGAATATATTACATAGACAAAGCCACATTACTCCTGAGAATCACACTCTTTGCTTTTGTCCCATTATACCAAACTTGTCCCAATGAACACAGGCTCTAATTTATCAGATTCAAAATAGTTACAAGACTTGTATAGTTTGTTTTCATCATAACAAGTTCATTTGGGGCATATTTTACTTAGGTTTTATCATTCTATAAGTATCCCTATTTGTTCCTTTTATAATATAGTACAATGTGTGAATATTTCATTTTGTCTCACTTAGGTTATGTTTGATATTTCACTGGATACATGAGTTACTATATATGATTATGTTAAAAATTACTTACGTAGATTAATTTCACTTATTCATGTATGTTTATCATGTTTTGATTATTTTATTCATACTTTGTATCTATTCAAATTCTTAAGATTTTGGAAATTTGAACATGACCTTGATTATGTCTCTAAGATTTATTGTGTGTTTCTATGTGTGTGAGTGACATTTTAACATGTCCTTTATTTGTGGGCCATTGGTATTATTACGTGATTTGTATGCTTTTGTGTGTGTGTGTGTGTGTGTGTGTGTGTCATTTCCATGACTCTTACTTGTTATGTTTTACTTTATTTTTCAATGATGTGATAGATATCATGTATCTCCCTAGTTTTTATAATAAAAGAGGTTCTAAAGAAAGAGACGATTTCAAAAGATAATGTTTCAAGTGTGGTTTCAAAGGAGTCAATTATAACTCCTTCCTCATATCAATAAACTTTCACAATAAATGCACCCATAGATGGCAAAAAATTTACCGATGTCAAGGTTATGGACTACTAGCAAATAATTTTTTATTCTATATCATTTATTTTATCTCTTAGATATAAATTTTAACACATAAATCAAATTAATGCATCTAAAACAGGTGTGGGATTAATTAAGTTAAACACTTGCTTCAAAATAATGTTATCTTAGTTTCAACATTATTTCAAATAAAAGTACAAAAAAATGTTGTGCTTGGAAGATCATGGTTAAAATAAATATGATCAATGATTGATAAAAAACAAAGGTTGTTTTATATTTGGTCATGAAGGAAAAGTCATTCCATTTCAAAAGAGGGAACACATTTAGAGCAAGAGCAACAAAAAGAAACCATATCTTTAGCTAACATTAAATCCAACATAACTAATGTAATATTAATAGAAGCAAATGATACAATACTTATTGTAAACTAGAATTTAGAGAGATCAATACCAAAATATGGGGTAGTTCATTATTCATACAAAAATACAAAACATGATCAAAATGCCATGTCATAATTTACAACACAACTTAATAAGTTGGTTCTCTCATATGATTTTTATGGTTATGATAACAATTATGGAAAATATGATTGGAATGACATGACTAATATGCATGATGAATATGATAATGTAATTTAGGATTAAAACACATTTGATATATGACCTGCATATAGGTATTCCAATAATGAGCTTTTGGGATTATAGTAGCATCATTATTTGTACATAGATTATTTTCATATCATATTATTATTCTAAAATTTCAAAAACATTTAGAATATTTTAAAATTATAAAATTTAGGACTTATGCATGACATGTGTAGTTCTTTTACATATGCTAATTTGTGCCTCAATATATGAAGTACCTCTCTATATATAATTTCATATAATATGCTTCACAATTTTACTTGAGTGAGTTGAATAACATACATGTCACTTTAAGATACATTTATAGATGGTGATATTGTCTTGTTAAGCATGAAATATACTGAGAGGGGGGGTGAATCAGTATATTGTAAATCTTTTACTTAATCTGATTTATTTTATTTAACCATTTAATTACACATTAAAGATATGCAATAAAACTAAAACAATAAAATGCAACACATAAGAGTGAGAGAGAGACACCAAATTTTTACATGGAAACCCAAAGTGGAAAAAACCACAAAAAATAATCTCATGTATATGAATGAGCACCAATTCAAATTACAAAGTTCATAAGCACCAACTTGTAGGAACACCAACCCCTTTGTTGAGTATCAACACATCAACTATTTGTGAGCACCAACCCCTTTCAAATATTTGTGAGCACCAACACATAGGAGCACCAACCCCTCTTGTGTATAAAACATAACTATCTCTCAATGTTGCTTACTCAATAAATGATATAACTCTACAATATCTCCTAATTTTCTCTCCTCTTTTTTTATATAAAATAATTAAAAAACCATACACTCTCTTGCATATTACAAATGGCTTCTCAAGCCTTTATTTATAGCTTTCCAAATGAACTTTGGCATTCACCCTTTGTGATCCTTCAATCCTCATGGAAAATGACACCAAACATCAATGACCCTTCATATCCTTGCATTTAAAAAGTCACATGGTGACCCTTCATAAGAAAATGTGTCCTTTTCTCTTTTATCTTTATTTTGGTGACTTTTCATATTCCTCAAAGTGTCCCTTTATGGAAAAATGTGCCATACCCTCTTTTGTCTTCACATGGTGACTCTTGGAATTCCTCAAGATGACTCTTCATGAAAAAATGCATCCAATTCCTCTTTTGTCTTTACCCCATGACTCTTTGAATTATCCATGGGCCCTCTTTTGACTTATATGCAAAAAAAAATATATATATATATATATATATATATATATATATATATATTCATTAATATTAAATATATATTAACACACATTAGCCAAGTTATGAATATTAAATACACCATTAAATGGAATGGGGCCTTTATCACCAATAATGCTAGACCTTTGACATCAATGACAATATTTCCAACAATCTTCCCATTTGTCATTGATGACAACCTCAAACTAAAACTACTACATCCTAAAACTTGTACTGCACATCCCAACCTACACATACTACCATCTAAAAAGTATACAGTAACTCCCCCTTATTATAGCAATCTATACCTATTCCCTATACCTATTTTTGCACCTATATCTGTTCCTATTTTTATTTTTTTCCCCCTTTGACATCAATGGCAAGGGCCTATTTTGGAGCTAACGCTTAGCTCCCCTCAACTAATGCTAATCTTCAATGGTAGGAAGTAAAAAAAAAATTACTCCCAACTTCTCCCATAGATACTCAAATATGTCTTTTGATAGTAACTTTGTGAAAATATCTGCAATCTACTCTGTAGTATTGATAAATTCCATCTTAACCTGTTGATCTATAACCTACTCTCTCAAGAAGTGATATCTAATAGGAATATATTTTATTCTTGAATGCATCACTAGATTCTTCAAAATATTAATAGCACTTGTGTTGTTACAAAAAGTAAAAATAGGTTCATTATATTTTACCTTGATATCTTCCAAATCTTGCTTCATCCAAATCACTTAAGTATAACATAATACTACTACAATATATTGTACTTCATTGTAGAAAGTGATACTGAATTCTACTTCTTGCTTAGCCATGATACTAATCTATCACCAAGGAAGAAATCTCCTCCACTTGTACTCTTTTTGTCATCCAAGAAACTTGCCCAATTTAAATCTGTATAAGCAACCAAAGTGAAATCTCTACCTATGGGATACTACAATCCATAATCTAATGTCCCCTTGATATATCTGAATATTCTCTTTACCAACTGAACATGACTATTTTTTGGAGCTGACTGATATCTTACAACCATACCTACTACATGCATGATGTCTAGCCTCGATGCTACCAATTATAAAAGACTACCAATCATAGATATATACAAATATTGATCTGTAATAGGTGAATCTTCATCCTTGCTCACCTTATTTCCTATACTGATTGGTGTGCCAACTGGTGCACAATCCTTAAAACCAAATTTATTCAACATTTCCTTGGCATATTTACTTTGAGATATGAAAATTATTTTATTTGACTGAAATATTTGTAACTCTAAGAAAAATGACAATTCTTCAAGCATAGACATCTCAAATTTTTTTGTATATTTTCAAAAAATTATTTTGTCATCTTTTCAATGTTTCCTCCAAAAATGATGTCATCAACATATACAACAATAATCAATTGATTCTCAACTTTTGTTTTGATGTAGAGATTACTGTCATCAAATATTCTCTTGAAACCTCGATCCTGTAGGTACTTATCAAGTCTTGCATACCAAGCTCTGGGAGCTTAATTCAATCCATATAGTGCTTTCTTCAATTTACATACATGGCTACTAATATTTGAGAGAATAAATCCCTTAGGTTGCTTAATGTAGACCTTTTCTTTTAGATTCCCATTTAGGAAGATAGATTTGACATCCATCTGAAACACTTTGAAAATTTTAAACACTTCATATACAATAAACATTCTAATAGCCTCTATCCTTTCCACTGCTACAAATATTTCTTTAAAATCTATTCCCTCAATATGAACATATCCTTTACATACTAATATTTCTTTATTCCTGGTCACTTCTACATTTTCATTCAACTTATTTCTATAAACCCATTTTATTCCTATCACATTGTGATCTTTTGATCTAGGCACTAATTCTAAAGTATCATTAATTTCTATCTGATTTAATTCTTCATCCATTACCTTAACCCAATGGTTATCATGTCTAGCTTCTGAAAAAGTTCTACGCTGAATTTTGGATAACAAAGAGCAATTAACTTACTCAGATTCACTTACCATCATTCTTTTGGTGCAAATTCCTTCATTTATGTCTCTAATGATGTCACTTTCATTATGATTTATTTAGACATATTTGGATGGGGTTTTGGTGTCCTTTTTCTCCTTTTCATCTTCATCTGATTCTTCAAAATCTTCCTCTTCAATGATTTTAGGAATGTCTATTAGATCACTGATTCTTTGTGCTCCATCTTCTTCTATCCTGACACTTGCACTTTCAACTATTTTCTTAGTTTTTTTATTATAATATTTATAAGCTTTACTTTTGCAAGAATAACCAAGAAATATACCTTCATCTGCTCTAGATTCAAACTTACTCAATTGTTCATCTATTCTCTTTATGAAGTATCTGCTGCCAAAAACTCTAAACTAATCAACTATTGCTGGTTTGAATTTCCATAGCTCATAAGGAGTCTTATCACTATTGAATCTCAATAATTATCTATTCTAAATATGCACTATTATAGTAACTACCTCTCTCCAATATTTATTTGGTATCTTGAAATCATTTAGCATTGTCCTCACCATCTCTGAAACTATTCTGTTTCTCCATTTAACTACTTCATTTTGATGTAGAGTTCTAGCTACTGAATAATGTCTCTTTATTCCATGATCTTCACAAAACTCAATAAATTGATCTGACATGAATTATCCTCCTCAATCTGACCTTAGGCACTTAATCTTCAAATTGATTTTATTCTCAACTAATGCTTTGAAATGTCTGAAAGCTTTTGATTTAAAAAAAAAAACATTACCCAAGTCATATGTAAAAAATCATCAATAAGCAACATAAAATTTTTCTCACCTTGAGTAATTTAAGTTCTCATAGATCCACATAAATCAGTGTGAACAATATATAACATCTAAGTGGTTGATTATTCTTTTATTTTGAACCACCTTCTAGCCTACTTCCCATGCTGACAAGGTTCACAAAGCATGTTGGATGGCTTTGTAATCTTTGGAATATTTCTAACTACTTGCTTCTTGCTGATGTTGACAAGATTATCAAAATTTATGTGTCGCAATCTCTTGTGCCATAGCCAGCTTTCTTCAATCTAACTCAAAAAACATATTTGACCTTTGATGTCTGATAACATATACAAATTATTGCCTATTCTTTGAGCATCTACAACCAACACATTTGAATATTTTCTCCTAATTTCACAAGCTTTTGCATAAAACTTTAGTGTGTGCCCTTGATCACACATTTGACTTACACTTAAAATATTATGCTTAAGACCTAAATATAATTTTTTTTTGATTTTAGTTCTACCATTATCCAAACTTATTGTACCTTTTTTGACAATTCTGGTAGTAGTATTATCTCCAAATTTCACTATGCAACCATTGATCTTCTTTAAGGTTATGAATTTACTCTTGTCTCCTGTCATGTGCTTCGAACATCCACTATCAATGAACCATGGCTTTTCTTTATTTCTTGCATGCAAAGCTATCTGTACTAACATAGATTTTTTAGGTTATTTCTTCTACCATGAACCTGTCTAAACTTTCTTCTTGATGAATGGAGGCTTGAAACTTTGGTCCTTCTTGATTGACACAAACATACTTTACAGTATTGGGTTATGTGTCCAAAGTTATTACACTTGTAACATATTATTGTCTCTTCATTAAATCTTGATAGAGGAGTAAAAGAGTTGTGGCTCTGCTTGACTCTGCATGAGTTTCCTTCTTCTTATTTCTAAAATTGTTAGCCCTTTTTCAACATTCTATTTTCTTATGACCATATCTATTACAATATAAATAGTAATCATAAAAATAGGTCCATTTTTATATCTCTGACCTGATTGCCTTTTATAGCTCTATTCCTTCTAGCCTTATTTATTTAAGATGTCCTTTGTATTCTTAACTTCTTCCCTTTTAATTTCCTCTTTTATAAGAGCTTTAGCATAGCTCTTTCCTTTTTCTGTGTTAACCTTGTCTATGAAAGTAGTGGCCTCCCCTTTCTCTTTTTCAAATTTGATACCTATCTTATCTGACATTGATATTTGACTTTCTAATATCTTATTCAATATATTAGTGTTGTTTTCAAATTTTGAATCATTGGCTGCTCTATCATTGATTATTTTATTTGTTTTCTTAAGATATTCTTTTAAAGAAGTAATTTTAATAACATACCTTTCATATTCTTCACTTACTTTTTACAACTGTGCCATTAGATCTTTTTCATTCTTCTTAGCTTCTTCAAAGTATGTTTATAGATCTTCAATTGTTTTCTTTGACTCCTTTTCATTTTTCTTAATTTGGAGTTTCAATCTTTGATTCTTTTTCTCAAGAGATTTTAACTCTTCTAGGGTGAAAATGAGTTCTCCTTCTAGATTCACTTTGACTTCATCCTATTCTTCTTCTTGATCATCTGTACTTTTACTTGTGAAGGCATCTTCATGTATGGCTATGAATATAACTCTTTTTCTAAATCACTAACTCCACTATCTTTGATTGAGCTAGGATATTTAGAATACAAACTCTTCTTCTCAAATCTTTTCTTCAATTTTTATTGAAATTATTATTATATGTAGACTTTCCTTCTTCATTTCACCATTACCCTTATCTAGGTACTTAGCTACAAAATGTCTAATCTTTCCACAATTAAAACATTTAAAAGTCAATTTTTCTTGATATTTATCTGCGCCCTTTTTTAGCTTACGAATGAATAGAGATTCATTGTCATCTTCATCATCGCTAGAATTGTCACTTGATTTTTGAATCTTAGTCTTCTCTTTCTTTTATGTCTTTAAAACAACTTCTTTCTTTGAGGGTTTCTCTTATTTGATCTACATATCATATGCCATAAGAAAACCATGTAGCTCATCCATCTTTAGCTTGGCTAAATTATTAATCTCTTCAATTACCAAAACTTTTGCATCATATCTCAATGGTAAAGATCTCAAAATTTTTTATACCACAAATGATTCTTCTAGATTTTCTGCAAGACCTTGAATTTTGTTAACTATTTTATCAACTTGCAAGAGATAAATTTCTATATTTTCTTCCTCTTCCATCTTCAAACTCTCAAATTATCTTCTAAAACTCTAAAGCTTAGCTTGCTAAACCTTTCCATCACCTTTATAAATATTCTCAAGATTTACCCAAGTTTCATGAGTAGATTTATAATGCATAATTTTAACAAATTTTGATTCACATAAACCACATAAAATAACATTGAAAGCTTTAGCATTATTTTTACTTGCCTTCTTTTCCACTGGAGTAGTTACAAGTGTCTGTGGTTCTTCATATTCCTCTACCACTGCTTGCCAAATGTCAAATCTTAAAGCCATAAAATAAGTTCTCATCCTTATGCTCTAAAAATCATAATTTGTCCCATCAAACAAAGGTACCTTATTTGTAAAAATACCTTCATGTGATCTAGCCATCATGCTTTCCTTGATCTTCCATCAAACTGTAAAACTTTTTCAAAAAGAACCTACTCTAATACCAATTGTTAAGCAAAAAATATACTAAGGGGGGGTGAATTAGTATATTGTAAATCTTTTAATTAATCTAATTTATTTTCTTTAACCACTTAATTACACATTCAAGATATGTAATAAAGCTAAAACAATAACATGCACCACATGAGAGAGAGAGAGAGAGAGAGAGAGAGAGAGAGAGAGAGAGAGAGAGAGAGAGAGAGAGAGAGAGAGAGAGAGAGAAATTTTTTATGTGGAAACCCAAAGTAAGAAAAACTATGGACAATCTCAAGTATATGAATGAACACTAACTCAAATTATAAATTTCACAAGCACCAACTTATAGGAGCACCAACCCCTTTGTCAAGCACCAACACAACAACTATTTGTGAGCACCAACCCATAGGAGCACCAACCCCTTACAGAAATTTATGAGTACAAACCCACATGAGCACCAACCCCTCTTGTGTATAAAACATAACCATCTCTCAATGTTGCTTACTCAAAAAATAATAAAACTCTACAATATCTCCTACTTTTCTCTCCTCTTTTCTTATATAAAATAATTACAAAACCATGCACTCTCTTGAATATTACAAATGGCTTCTCAAGCCTTTATTTATAGCTTTCTAAATGACATTTTGCATTCACCCTTTGTGACCATTCAATCCTCATAGAAAATGGCACCAAACATGAATTGCCCTTCATATCGTTGCATTTGAAAAGTCACATGGTGACCCTTCATAAGCATATGTGTCCTTTCCTCTTTTGTCTTTATCTTGGTGACCTTTTGTATTCCTCAAAGTGTCTTTTTATGAAAAAATTTACCATACCGTCTTTTATCTTCACATGGTAACTGTTGGAATTCCTCAAGATGACTCTTCATGAGAAAATACATTCCATTCCTCTTTTGTCTTTACCCCTTAACTCTTTGACTTCTCCATGGGCCCTCTTTTGACTTATATGCAACCAAAAATATATTCATTAATATTAAATAAATATTAACACACATTAGCCAAGATATGAATATTAAAAACACCATTAAATGAAATGGGGCCTTTATCACCAATAATTTTGGACCTTTGACATCAATGATAATATTTTCAACATGTCTCAGACCCAAAAAAAATTACATAGACAAAACCACATTACGCTTGAGAATCACACACTATTCCTTTATACATTATAACAAACTTATCCCAGTGAACACAAGATCTAATATATCATATTCAAAATAGTAGCATTCCTTCTATAGTTTGTTTTTCATCACAACAAGTTTACTTGGGGCATATTTTACTTAGGTTTTATCACTCTATGATTATCCTTATTTATTCCTTCTATAATATATTACATTGTGTGAATATTTATTTATTGTCTCCCTTAAGTTAAGTTTGATATCTCATTGGATATATGAGTTACTATATATGATGATGTTAAAAATTACTTATTTAAATTAATTTCACTTATTCATGCATGTTTATTATGTTTTGCTTCTTTGATTCATACCTTTTAGGTATTTAAGCTCTTAGTATTTTAGACATTTGGACATGTCATTAATTGTATATCTAAGTCTTATTATGTGTTTCTATGCATGTGAAAAACCTTTAAACATGTCCCTTGTATATGGGCCATTGGACTTTTTACATGCTTTGTATGCTTTTGTCTGTAATTTTTTTTGTGTGTGTGTCATTTGCATGACTCTTTCTTGTTATGTTTTAATTTGTTTTTGATGTTATGATTGATATCATATTATGCATTTTACCTTACTAGATCTATATAGATTTCAAATATTTAGTATATGAGAACTATTCACTGCATACCTAATTACTAACATCTACATAGACATGACACTATGTATGCTTGAATTACATGTATCATATATTACTATATTGCTTAAATTATCAATATGATGCCATGATTTTGAATGTTATCCTTATTACTCCAGATATTAATATTTTATATCATCATGTGCATAACTTTTATTTTGAGCTAAGTTATTGCGTAGGATTTACAACTCATTCTAGATGAGGGTATGTGTAGGATTCACAACTCACCTAGATGAGGGGGGATACATAGTGGCTTGTTTTGGAGACTAAGTTGTAATAATCTACTACATAAAAATAAAATAATAGTATTTGTTGAGTTGATCATAATGTATCCTCAATTTTTACTTAAAAAGTGTATTAAAACATCACACCCTAAGGACCATAGCACATGTTGTGATTGTTGAAAGCAATGTAATTTCTTTTCAAAAATCATAAATAATATCTTATAAAATGCTCAAAATCACACTCAGTATACAAAATTATTTTTAGTAGTTTTAAATTTATATAAATAATTATTTCATATTTTGCTTAGATTAGGGGCATCATGTGTTCCAAAATTTACATAGGTTTTACTCAAAGACTCAGTTAGTATTAATTAGTTATTAGAATCAATATAATTAGATATTAGATTGGGGGCATGTGTGCAACACATGACTATTTTCTTGCTTAATTTTGCACTAGTTTTGACAATTCATTCCATTCTATATGTTTTATATAATAGACTCAATTCATATTGTATTTCAACAATTTTCACTAAGTATTTCACTAGTTTTACTCCATAATGAATCTTATTCTGTCTACAATGGTTGGTTTAAAATTTTACACCAATTTTGCACGAAAATGTTCTATTGGGATTTATAAAAGGATTTAAAGATATTTTACTACCTTGAGTTGTATGATGATGAAGTCAAGTGAGTCTAATGTTTTTAATCATATTTTCCTACCAATGAGGATTGGGGCATGCAAAATGTAATCTAAGTGTTTTAATGAAGAATTATCCTATGGTTCCACCCTCTCTAGTCACTAGTTTTGTATCAAAAAACTTAAGGTCCACATATATGAAAAGGTCTATCCATTCCTTATTATTTGATCTATAAATTTATGTTTAACCCTTTTTGGATGGGTTAGGGTGGAATAGACTAATCAACTATGGAATAATATAATATAAAAGTAGGGAAATTATAAGAATTCAGATTTATAATATTCTAATAAATATCTTGAATCTAAGAATATGCTATATATAAAAAATTATAATGTCAAAAAATATTCTAAAAGTTAAAATATGAAGGAGAAATAATACTTAACTTATTCAATGCTACACATGAAGACATATCGGGTATAAGTTTAGAATAAGATAGATTGATGTTCTAATTTAATTCATCAGATTTAGGAAAATAACTCTCTATCAGCCTAGACACTACCATTGGGATTTAGACACTACTATTGACTCTTTTATCTTGGATTTGATGTTTTTATCTGGCTCAATATACATAATATTTTTAAAAATATCCACATGTGCTTGTAAGGTTTCACTATCACCTAGTATATTATCAACTTAGATCAAATTAGATTATGTATACATGTTCATAAAATCAGTGTTTTGCTCAAAACCCTAGGTCCTGCAACTTAACTTTTCACCTTGAAAAATAAGGGTTAATAAGCTTAAGTAAATTTAATCTAACCTCAAAGACCCCTTTATTAATGCATGCTATTTAAATATCCATATAATTTTAATAGGGCATTATATTGATGTACTTTTCCCCTTATGTGGGATTATGTGTGAACAATTTGGCAATATTCTATGTGTGAGTGAATGTAGTGATCTAGATTGTAACTTGACCAATACTACTTATGATATTCTCTTTTAATTCTTAAGACTTATAATAATATTGTTCCTATGATAGATTTATAAATAGGGAAGAATAGGATAGTATAACTTAATTGTGCAAGTGATTTTTAGTAGTGTAGTGTGAGCTAGCTTGATGATATATATATATATATATATATATATATATATATATATATATATATATATATATATATATATTGCTTAGATTATTAATGGATGGCTTTTGATTTGTATTTATCCCACACCTTTGAAATGATATCATGGGATGGTTAAATAAAACACATAGGTTGACCCATACATGTTGAAATATTTTATAATTTGACCATTTAGAAGGTAGGGATACTAACATCATAGTTGGGACATTAATGTTAACACTAGTGTTGTGATATGGATGATAGTGTCATGTAGGATACAAAGTTTCTAGGGATATATAACTATATAAGTAGGATATAAATAAATTTTTTATGTAGACTATAGTCTCCAGGTGATCTAGGTCATTAGAATATTATGGTCAAACTATAGGATAAGTAATTAGGCATAGTGAGATGGTGAAAAAACCCCTTTTAAGTAATAGAAAGGTCATAAACCAAAGGGTTGAACTGTAGACACATAAATTAAGATTTAATATAAAATTATGAACTTGTGACCAATCCCTTACACACTTAGATCTAGACCTATCTCAGGGCCCTTTTTGATCACTTTTAACCACCTTGCACACTCCTCTAAGATGATAAAAAACCCCTGAATGTACTCATCTATATTATTATAAACCTTAGACATCCTTTAGGCCATACATAACACTTAGCATGATGAAATCACCCATTGGATAAGAGAAATATAGGGGACTATATTTCACCACTCTAGTGTCCTTTCCCCCTCTCCTATCTTACCACTAAATAATGGCTAATTTAAAAAATAAAAAACTATAGGATTGTTGACCTATGTCCCTAATGAACCCCATTTGAAATGATTTAAAGGATATGAATATATAAACACATTTCAAACTATTTTTTAGACAAGAGATTATACATTGAAAAAAACTAGAATCATAATTACACATTGAGAGAAAAGTACCTATTTCTCCCAATTTTGATTGCATACAACTCTAGTAGCCCAAAGCTCAAGTCTGAATATATTTTATAAGTCACAATTCATAATTAAGGAATTTTATCACACCAGTATTACACCATCACCTATCATATTTTATTAGTTAATCACACACCACCATATCATGGGATAACTACATGAAATTTGATCCCTCTTTAGAGTATTAGTATGTAGGAAACACTCATCACATAGGGTGTTGAGGTCTTATCCAACTTAAACCACAAACCCCTTTTTATTAGTTGATTTGCATTGGTATTCAAATGTCAAGGAGTTATAATTTTTGAAATAAAATTAGTCATAAAATTATCTCTACAAGTGATCATAAGCTCCCACACCAAATATAGGTTCTCCAAATGAAGACACAAAGAACCCATAGACCCTAATTTCCTCACTATAAGTGGACAAAAGCACTGCATAACGGACAAGGGCACCACCCCTCTAGTGTCTTACTCATGTCACTATTTTCTAGGCCTAAATATATCCATTTATTCTTATTTCAAATCACCATTTCCCCTTACATATCTAGTTTCAATCTATAATTCCTCTCACAAATACAATTTCCAGCTAAGTCTTTGTCTTCTCATTACACTATTAATTTTAGTAAGTTTTAAGAATATAATAGTTCTAAATTAGTGAATGCATTATTATTATATTATTCTATTGATTTTTCACAGTGGTGTTATCAATTAGGGTTTTACATAAGTTCCAAATTTGATAAAATATATTGGTAAACCCATCTCTTATTTGAATGTTGCCAACTAACTACAAATGTTTTTTTATTTAGGATAAAGGGGAGTTTTTTGAAAGGGACTCTACTTTTAATTACAAAATCTATATCCTAGGTCACAAGAACCAAATTTAATGAAAATGGATTTCATTACTAACCAGAATCATAACCATGACTAGAACACATCCAACTCATAACCAAATCATAATAAAAACAACATGAACCAACAACTAAAAGAAAGCAAAAAGGCTTAAGCATGTGATTCATACCCTTTAAGGGTATCATTAAAATTTTTAAACATATGTTTTAAGGTCTATTTCATGGTACTAATATCTTAGTCTTTACTCTTTGTTATCTCTTTAACTCTCTTGATTTTCTTGATAGATCCCTCCTCTTCATAATTATTTTTGAGAAGTTATAAAAGAACTCCCATTCTTGTAAGGAAATTACTAACTAAGGCTTTGCTATGCTCCACCAAAAATTAAAGATTATATTCGAGATTTAAATTTTCCTCTTATAAAATATAGATCCTTTATTCTAAAGCCTTTACATGATTAATATTCTTCTCAATATTACTTATTGTTTCATTGGGAGATCCTTTATTTATGGATTCATTTAACAAACATTGGTCATTATTAAACCATTGAAGGAGGTTTATATGGAGATCAATTTATTCCCATATATATTTGAGGCTTTCATTGTAATTATCAATCATAATGTCTTCATTAACCTCCCCAAATTTTCTTTTATTATTGACCTAGTCCTTCTCCCTATTATTGGCATTGGCTTCAAGAGTATTTAAAATATTAAAACCTTCAATTTCCTCATCTAGGTAATCATTAAAAATCCTCAGCAAACCACCCTATACAATAGCCTCAAACCCTGTAGTCTTGTTTGGCTCTCTCAAATATATTTTTTGGGCTAAATTTATCTGAGATCTATGAAGATTCTTGGGGGTATCTTTAAGGATTTCTTTCTTAGATTCTTCCACTCTAAAATGATACCTTAGTATCAACCTATCAGACTTCACTTACCTCCACAAAAGTAAAATAACAACTTGGTGCATGGGAAATATTCCTTTCCCTTTATTTATTTGTAACATCAAGATCTTTAGTGAATTAATAATGTAGAAAGGGATGTTGACATGAATTTGGTGTATGAATAGATGAAGAAAAATAAAGTGGAAGACTTGGACAAAGTTATACCTATCATCAAGAGTGATGAATTTCATGACTTATTTGGCCACTAAATTGAAGGGATGAGGGATATAATATTTGAGGTATCCATGATGAAATGAGAACATCCCATTCAAATAGGAACTTATTAATTTCATCCTTCATGTCTTTGTTGGATTTGCAGATATTCTTACTAACAATCTCCATTCCTGTGACATGCCAAAAAACTTCTCTATAACCTTGAATTGTATATCTTGAATCTTAACAGTCCTTTCATTATACCTTCCACAAAGTTTATAGATACATCTAGATCATATCTCTCCACTTTTTGAATGAAATTTATGAATCCACCAATCTTGATAATTTTCCATAAATTTAAGTCCTTAGCCAGGGTTTTCACTGAAGAAGGTTTAACCTTGTAGAGATCTTCCCCCATCCTATTGGATATAAAAATTATTCTAAATGGGATTTACTATAATAGACTAGGAGATAACAAGCCTTATTAATCCAATTAAGGATGTATCTATGCCAAAGGGTGCAATCAATCCTCCACTTAGACCCACTTGTCATGAAAAGCCCTTTACTCCTTAATCTCACATGAGCTTGAGTAATTGACATCATGCTCTCATGATTCCTTTCCCTATGAATAATGAATATTGGGTACTCATGGGTTATCATACGGATTCTCTTCCTCCATAAGATTATGTGATCCCAATAATTAATAAAATGTATCATAATAATTTTAAAAAACAATGTAACAAACTTGAATAAGAGTAGGAGATATAAAAAAACTATCATCATACTACCAAAAATTGAGATCAATTGAAAGAAGTACACACTAAAGGGACATAACTTGGGTTACCTAATTAAATATCTAGATGATGAAATGAGTCATCTCCTCCTTAGACCTATATTTACTAAATTGTTTAGCTTCCACACCAATATTGGCAAACCAATATGTTAGCTGATTTCTCTCTCTATATAAATTGTTGAATTATAATGTCTTAAAAGGAATTTATGATTTGTAAGGCTTCATATATCATGTTAATAATATTCTAATTAATTATATTGAGTGAATCCACTTCCAAATATAATATATCCACTCCTAATTATTTATCTAGTTAAATACCCAAAATATCTACATGAACTTCAACATAATGGCTTGTTTGTATCCCCATATTCCTTGTACAGGCTATTATGACATCACCTTTAAAATATCTAAGAGTTCCTCATCCCTAAAATCTTCTTGGATTTATTTTTTAAGCACCATGAAATTTAAAATTGACCCGACCTAGAGAGGGAGCTTGTTAGATTGTAAAAATTATCATTTATTTTCTAGGATCATTCTTCAAGGAGCTTGTTAGAGATAAGTCCTAGTTCTAGGAAATAATGAATTCTTGTCCTTCATAATTGAACTTTTTAAAGTTCCTATAGGATTTTATATTATTAATCAATATTTTTAAAATTTTTATAGTAACCCTTGAGCTATAAATTTTATAATCCTTAAATATTCTATCATTTTGTTCTTTCCAAAAACCCCATAAAGTGTGAGGAAGATCCCAACACCAAAACTTCTTCAAATATTTAATTTTTAAAGGGGGCTTCTAAATATTACATAGAGATAATAGAGAGTAAGGAATACCTAATACATCTTAAAGGAGGAAAGAATATTTACCCAAACCTAGAAACATAAATGGCATTCCATTGTTAAGTGATTCATTGATTCTTCTTGTACCTCACAAAGTGGACATCTATTAACCACCATAAGACCACATTTTTTGAGGTTATCCATAGTGATATTTTTATTTTGAAGAATACTCCAAAAAAATATATTAATTTTGGGGATACGTTCTTTTTTTCATATCTCTATCCATGGAAACTTAATCTCTAATCTATCCAAAACAAGATCATAGCCTGATTTAACACTGTAGCTACCAGTTACATTTTTGAACCATATAAATTCATATTCCTTATGGATATTAAGAAGATGGTATATATGGATAGGATATTGTCAAGATTGATAATAATTTATTGAATGGAGTTAGGCCAGAGCTCGATTCTTCTTCAAAATCTTATCAGACTTAGGGTTACTCCTTTGTTACCCATAGATTAGAAGGTGGAGAAATAATGCCACTAGCTACTAGGCACACTTAAGTGAGGGATCCCTGGGGATGTGAATTTTTGGCTTGATAATTTTTTTTGGCCATCCATAGCTCTCAAGTAGGTTTAGAATAGGGTCCTGACTTTAATGGTAGGATGGCATTGGAATCAAATGGAGTGGATCTATAGAAGTCCATCTAAAAAGTAAACATTAAGATTCCATAACAATGTCTTGGAAAGGATTCATCCTTTGGATAAGTTTTCAAAAGGGAAGTCTCTCTTAAGCATAGACTAGATCCTCCCCTCTAGGTGGTGGACAATAACCCCTTAATTGAATTTGGAGTGGATGTGACTAAAGAAATTCATAGGAATGAGGATTGATTCTCCTCTAAAAGACTTATTTATAGATTTCATAGACATTAACCTAGTCTCTTAGCCTTACATGATTGTATCTATAAGAAGTAGCAACCGATTATGGAGGATAATATGAATATTAATCCTTATGTAAAAGGAATTTTTATTGTAGTCTTCGATTGTCTGAAGGATTGATCCAGGGTTATATAGAATAAAAATTGGTGTTGGGATAACCAATTTATCTTTACAAAACCTTGGTTTGTAGATTTCAATCCCTTGGTGGAAACCCTTACCACCATGTCTATTTGGATCCAACTTCCCCATCTACCTCTACATTTTTGGTCAGCTTCCTACCTCCCAAGTATTAGGAATACACTAGAAAAATTGATAACAATTAATGCTTCAACTATTGGTTTTATGCATATCATGTTTGCATAGATCTTGGTAATGATGGACACCTCATAAAAACTATTGACATTAACTTAAAAATTAGTGACCACTATTAGACACACTCATTAGATTATGAAGAAATCTCCTTTAGGTGCCATAAATGCTTTGACACTAGACATCTGGTGGTTACTTTCCCTAAATCCAAATAAAAGACTACAAATTTATGGTGAAAGGATGCACTTCCTTTGCATCTCACAATTATCTCTGAATCTAAGAAATGTTACAATTTTGAAATAATAATCCTAGTGGCTACATAAATATAGGCTATTAAAGATAAGGGTGATAAAGTTGGAAACTCTATCTTGGTCAAGAAGTAATTAATGAGTAATGGGTCTTCTCAACTAATTTATGAATGGAAGATAGTCAAAAAAAGAGGAAAGGATGAATAACTCTTGAACCAACCCCTCATCGAGGGATAGATTGAAAGGGGAATGCAGTTCCAAGGAAGAAGCTAGTAAAAGGGCTTAGTCCCCCATACTTTAGTTTATTACTTTTGCTGGTGAGACTTGGTTTCAACCTCCTTGGTCCTTAAGTTTGAAGGAATGTTGGCCTCCTTGTAACCTTGTCTTTTTTGATTTCAATAATAAATGTGAGAGACCTACCAACCCTTAATCATATATAAAAAATGAATATGGTAGCCATATAAGAGGGAATTTAGATCCAAGATAATGGTCACATTTTAAGGCTTCAAGTTGTGAATTAGAATATGTTTCCAAATTTTACCTCTATCAAACACCTAGATGTATTCAATGACTTTAGACCTGAAGTTGTTATGAATAATTTATCTAACATGATGCCAAGGCTCTAAATAATTAAGTGGGTAGTCTAGGATCCTTCTTTTTTATATTTCCATTTATTATTTTATGATTTTCAAATTTGGTATATTCTATTATAACAATAATTTTCTAAGTTTTACTATCATATTATATGGATGAAACATAATCTCTTCCTCCTCATCCTAACCATTAAGGTTGTGATAACTACTTTCCCTCTAACTAGGTCCATGTTATCACTATCCCAAGAGGTAAGGTATCCCATCCTATGGTTCCAAATGAAGGTAACCAAATCATATTTCCTCAAACCCCTCTACCTCCCACATCTCCCCTTGATGGTGTATGTATGCATGTTAAATTTGAAACACCTAGGGTTTGTGATTGTGAAGCTTTAAAGGATCAAATCATCATTATGGAAAAGTTGATGGAAGAGTTAAAAATTCAAAATTAAATTATAGTGCAAATATACCATAATTTGAAAATCAAATTAAATGTGCAAAGAAACCATAATATGCTAGTATTAATCATGTATGTGCATCTCCATATAACAATGTTGTACCTAAGAAGATTTCATATAAAAATGAGAAAATGAAATATAATACATATATAATAAGGGATTCAAAAAATATGAAAATGGATAATAATATTTCAATTAAGATTCTAAGGGCAATTATTATAAATAAGTTGATCAAACTATCTCCTCTATATCCTTTAAGAATATCAAAATACTATTGTGCATATCATAGAATGCATGGGCATCATACAAATCATCATTTGAATTTGAAGCATAAAATACAAAATATAATTAACATCGATTATCCTATCATTGGTACATCACTTAAGTAACCCACTCACCTTATGAGTGTATCTCTCAAAGCACAAGTGACAAAATCAAAATTAGTAAAAAAATGGATACCAAAGGAAAATTAAGATCAAGAAAAGGTTCAAAAGGCACAATTAGAATAATAAAATATTCAACAAACTAATTTAGAGAAATATAGAGTACAAAAGGCACAAGATGAAAATTAAAAATCACACAAGGAATGTATTATAAAGGCAATATTACAAAAAAATCAAGCACATAAGTTGTAAAATCAAATTCAAGATAAGCAAAAAAACGCTCTTAAATGAGGGTTTCTAAGAAAAGAGTTTATAAAGTAATAAATACATATAAAAGGTACAATTTCAAGTGTGTTTCCAAAGGAGTTGACTAAAAATCATTCATATTTTCTAAGAGCATTTGATCCTTAATCCCCTCATAGATGACAAGTAATGTACCAATGTGGTGATCAATAACACCATTTAAATGAATGTTTATAGCATGACATTCTTACAATTCTTAGATATGATAAAGAAAATTTGGGTAAGAACAATTTATCTAAATCATTTATTAGATCCATTGAGTTACCTTGCATAGTTGGTCCCAAAACATATTTAGTGGCATTTCATGTATGTCCTAGTTTGGCACAATATAATGATGAATTAGGAAGATCATGGATGATAGAAATGGGGTAAACAATTGGAAAATATTACAAACATGTCACATTTGCACATGAGATTTAAATTATCACAATTTTAAGAGAAGATAGAGTTTATTCAAAGGAAGAACAACAAACACAATGCATAACTTCAGCTTGCATAGAAAATATATACGTAATGGCATATCACTAAAGGAAAATGACATAATACATATTTCAAAGAAGAAATTAGAAAGGCTAATACCATAATATGAGGTAGTTTCATCAAAGCTATCTTAGAATAATATTTTTGTTAAATCTAGCATTTTTAGAGATCAAGAGACACAATATATAAGCCCTTACATCCCATATAACACAAATAATCAATATAATAGTGATAATCATTCTGAAAAGAGAAATCAATACTTAGATTCAAAATTTAGTTCAATTAAATAATAGTAATAGAGCCTTTTCCATTCACATAAGATTATCATCCCTCTTCTTGACACATGGCCTATTGATTGTGAGTCCCTTTCAAGACTCATTGATTAGTATATCTCTTTCACTTTGTACATATTCTTACACATATATGCAAAAATAGTAAATATTCAAGACATATGCATGTTTCTAGTTACTTTTGTATACATTGGTTTAGTTTCACATAGTATTTTATACTTATTTTGGTTAGTTTTATATCATACATGTTTTACCAGTATATACTAGTGATTACAGATTACACATAATATCAATCCCAAACTTAGTTTTAGGCATTTTCATTGTTACACACTTTGAACTTGTATTTAGATAGGATCATTGTGGAGGATAAGAGTGCATTACTCTAGCATCCCTCACATTGCTATTGTACTAGTGAGCTAAAATTATCACCATTGAGTTTCAAACTACATATAATATTATTACATGTACATTCATTAGTTACCTCACTAAGGGCATGGTATATATATGTTTTATTCTTATTTTCCCATATTATCTTATTCAAATCTCATATCTTTACATATCATTACATCTTTCAATATTTATCACTCACTAACATAATGATATATTATTGTTTATCTCAGTTATTAATTATACCTAGATTACAAATTAACTCTTGCTGATCAAACTACATAATCATGCATGATTTTATGTTATTTTTTCTATCTTTGCCTCTTATATGCATTCTTTTTTTTCTTTGAGGACATTTTAATATGTCATTTTTGAGTGGCTCTAAGCCTTCATATGTGTAATTATATGCATATGAGGACATTTTAACATGTCCTTGAGTGTGCTTTCTATTTGTGTTTGTGAATTTTTTTACATGTCCTTATACGTGGATCTAAGCTTCCCTTGTTTGCTTCTATATATGTGAATTAGATTTAAACATGTCCCTTGTATGGTATGTTGCCCCTTGGCCTTCTATTGTGTGTTGTGCATGTACTTTTTGATTGTATGCATCATGTCCATGACACCTTGGTTTATTATTTGCTCAGATATAGATGACATGATGGACATAATTCATCCACCTAGCCCTTACAATTCTAGGATGGATATCATGCATTCCTCCCTAAGTAGTTCTAATAAACATTATATACTTAGTTGATCATTTATATATGTGTTTCATTGTCACATATATCTAAACATTCTTACTATGAATGCTTGTTTCCACATGCATCATACATTATTACCATCCTTAGTTTACATGCATAATGATGCCATGCTTTTCCATGTTGTCAATATTACTCAAATTTCCATTTTTAAATCATAACAACCTATTAAATCACTTTTTATTTTGAGTTAAGTTCTTGTGCAGGCTCAATAACTCACCTCAAAAGAGGGGGCATTCACAAAGGTTTATATTATAGACAAAACTTCCTAAATTAGTATACAAACTTGATTTAACAAAGATTACATAATTGTCATAGTTTTAGACTCAAAAAATACATAAAAAGTCACTTTGGACAAGAGAACCACATTGTATAGGAGAACATTTATATAGTGTCCTTCCCAATGATGTTGTCTAAATAACTAAAAAATAGGTATTTCTAAAATTTCTTAGAACCTCAATTTACCCAAAACATTACTCAGTAGTTTCATAGTCTTAGTTCCCATATTTACTTAGTTTGTCTTAGATTTGATCAATTTGTGGGAAATATTGTGTAGCATGTTGTTCCAAGTTAACACACAAATTTTCTAAGAATTACAATTATTTTTCTATCTAAGAATCCATATACACCAAATATAAGGTGGGAGGCATGTGTGTGGCACATTGTTTCCTCATTGATCAATTTTTAACACTAGTATTATAGATGGAATGAAAAATTCATGTCATTCTCCATGTCATATACATTAGATCTAGATCATAATCAGTATTTACACCAATTTTATCCCAATTTTACATTAAAATTGAACCTGATTCAATATGTAGTGGTTGGTTTTATATTTACACAAGTATTTACACCAAAAATATTTATTGGGATTGATGCATGGATTTTAAATTGATTCACTAATTTGGGTAGGTGATGATGGAGTCAAACACACCCACTTATTGATGAGGATTGGGGCATGCACAATTCAATCTAATCTATTCAACATCAATGAAACTACAAGCATAGAACTCACCACAATCACCAATTTTACATTAGAAAAAACACAATGGTTCATGTATCTAATTAGGTGTATTCATTACTTGTCACTCTATAACTCATTGTATTTCATGTTTTGATATTCATATTAAGTAAAGACTGATATTACATATGTTTCATTGTAGGTTTCCGCATAGATCACAATTCAACATTGTGATCATTTAGGTATGCACACTTTTTCCTTTTACTCCAGTAATTCCCCTTTGTTTTATTAATATAATAAAGGGGGAAAATATAGAACATAAATTAACATTTAAGCTAAAATAATGAAATTGTGACTACTCTCTTACATATTTAGATCCAGATCTATCTCATGACACTTGTTGATGACTTTTAACCACCTTGAAAACTCCTCTAAGATAATAAAGGCCCCATAAATGTATCCATCCCTATTATTATCAACCTTAGACATCATTTAGGCCCTACATAACACTCAACATGATGAAATCACCCATTGGAAAAGAGTACCCTAGGGGACTATAATACATTGATCTAGTGTCCTTTCCCCCTCTGCCATCTTCCTACCAAATAACAACTAATTTGTAAAATTAAAAGCTATAGGATGGTTATATTATGCCCCTAATGAGCTCCATTTGAATAAATTTAAAGGATATGACTATATAAACACATTTTAAACTATTTTGTACACAAGAGTATTCCACATCAAAAAACACTAGAATCATAAATGCACATTGAGAACAAAGTACTTATTTCTCCCAATTTTGATTACATAAGCCCAAGTAGTCTAGAGCTCAAGTTTGAATACATTTTATAGGTCACAAGTCAAAGTTAAGGTACTTAATCACATTAGTTTTTATCAGCATATAACATATTTCACCAATTATTCACACAACATCATATCATGGGAGAATTATATGAGGTTTTATACCTCTTTAGAGTATTGGTATGTAGGAAACACTTAATAAATGGGGTGTTGAGGTTTCACCCAAATTAAATCACTAACCATTTTTTACCCATTGATTTGCATTAGTGTTTACATGTCAAATAACTAGGGTTTTTTAAGGAAAATCAGTCATATAATGGTCTCTATAAGTTATCATAAGCTCTTGCACCAGATATAAGTTCTCCAAATGAAGACATAGAGAACCATAAACCCTAATTTAATCACTACAAGTGGAGATGAGTGATACATAGTGGACAAGAGTGACACCCCTTTAGTATCCTTCCCATTGCACTATTGTCTAGGATCAATTCCAACTATTGATTCTTATTTCCAATAACCAGATCCCCTTGCACAATAAGTTTATAACTCTAATTCCTCCCACATATATGGTTTCTAAGTAAGTCTTTGTTTTCTCATTACACTTTTTTATTTTTAATAAGTTTCCATAATATAGTTGTTCCAAATTAATGAATGATATTATTATTGTATTATTCTCCTAATTTTTCATAGTAATGTTGTCACTTATGGTCTTACATAAATTCAAAATTTGATAAAACACGTGCCATGATTATATTTTTCAAATGTAAAAGACTAACATATCATGTAAGATTAGATTTGAGTATCTACACCCCCTTTTATCTAGTGATGCATAAGGATGAAATTATTAGGTTTAAAGGAAAGAAATGTGTACCTTGGTGTGTACAACACACCTTGATTTGGCTTAAAACTTGTTTGAATTATATATTTATGTATTCTTAGCAACTAATAACATGTTACAGTGTAATTAGTACATATAATTTGAACATTAATACTTTAAAATCTTGAAAGTAAATAGAGAAAGGAAAGAATACACCTATATGTCAATACAAACATGTTGTTACTTGTAATTTTAGTTGGTGATGATGATTCCTTGCTAAAGCATTGGAGAAATAAGTTCACAAATAAACTTTGGAGATGTGAAAAGGTAATTGGAGGATGATCATGCCCCCAATTTAGTGCAAGGGAAAGTCGTGACAAGGCTATTGAGAGCACTGAATCTCAATTGTATAACTTAAGTGTAAATATAATCTAGCCCATAAACCTAATATAACCAAGGTTAAGGGATGCAACCCTTTAAGATTGAAAAGGGGAGTAGTGCTAAGGTTGCTGAGGGAGATAAATCTTGATTGCACTACTCAAGGGATCCAAATTTTATATAAAGATAAAGGTTTAATTAGTGTGTCTAAGAAATGTTGGTACATTAATGTGTGGTGAAAAAAGAATAAACCCTATTCATGCCTCCTCATCAAATATACTATAAGTGATGTATAATTTGAAAAATGTAACTATGATTTGGTGCATTTGCATGGCATATGCAATTTTATTATGTCTAAAACTAAAGTGTCTATCAAAGTAACCTCTTACTTATAAACTACATATAATATGTACCAAAAATCTAAAAACTCTATCCCAAATATGTAAAAATTAATGACAAATACATAAAATTTTATTCTAAGTATATATCTAAATCATGTAAACTGTATCAAATTCTAGAAATTCTACCAACTATGTGTGTGTGGAATTATGTCTATGAAATCCCCCCACTAATATGCCCCACTTTTGAGATGAGTGGAATATAATTTAGTAGTCACATTATCTCAAAATCATAAAACAACCATACTATATTTATATAAATAAGGTAGCAAATAATCATATAGTGGTATCATGTCTAAGTCTATGTATCAATAAAGCTCACTATCTAATTAAAAAAATCCCTATGATGCATAATATGGATCATGGTAATGTTTAAAAGTAATAAAAATAAGCTCAAAAAATAATCAAGCACACACACAAGAGCACTCAATGCCATTAAAAATGGGTTTAAGGATATTGAAAATAAGGGGCATGTTTAACCCAATAAACTTGAAAAATACCAATCATGTTTCAACGCTGTAGTTCATGATCTTTCCACTTTTAAAAAGAGCTCACGTTCACCATGTCACTAGTCCTAACTGCTTATCCTATAGTCCAACCTTGATATTATAATGAACCAGATCACTTGTAACATATATTCTACATAAAACCTAATTTATAGCTTACTCAGGTAGTTAACAATTAACAATTTTTTTATCCTATAAGAGATTACCATCCAAATCAAGACACTAATGTTGATGTTAGTGTTTAAATTCTAACGCTAGTGTCATTTCCTTTCAAATGGTTAAATTGTAAAATATTTAAACATGTATGGGTTGACATATGTGCTTTATTTAACTCTCCCATGAGATAATTTCAAAATATGTGGTATAAATACAAATAAAAATCCATCCATTAATAATCTAAGCAATATCTATCAATCATAAGGAAAGATCACACTATACTAATTAAAATCATTTACAAAACTGAGCTATACTACCCAATTCTTTCCTATTTTAAAATTAGTCATATGAGAAGTGTTCTTATGGGTCTAAAACATTTAAGGAACAACACATGAGCAATATTTGTCAAGTTATAGGATAGATCACTACATGCACTCACACATCATATTTCACAAATTTTCACACACAAGCCCACATACAGGGTAAAACTATATTGGTCTAAGGCCCTCTTTAGAGTATATGGCTATGTAGGCAATGCTCATTAACAAAGGGATTTTTTATGTCAGCTAAACTTTAATTTATACAATTAACCCTTTTTTTGTAATGTTTACATGCTAAGTAAAAAGACCTAGGGTTTTTAAAAAAATACTAATTTTGGGAACATGTGCACATGATCTAAGTTGATAACCTAGAAGGTGAAATTGAATTATAATAGTCACATTTAAATATTCTGAAAAAGAGTCTATATCGTAATGTAGACAAAAGTGTTGATACTCTAACATAAGCATTTATAATGGTGCCTAGATTATGATGGTAGTGTCTAGGTTGATATAAAATTAATTTATAAAATCTAACAAATCAAGGTAGAACATCAGTCTATCTTCTTTTACACTTTCACATGTTAAATCTACATATGCATCATTTTTTAAGATAAGTATTATTTCTCCTTTCATAATTCAACTTTTATAATATTTTTTGGTATTATACTTGTCTATATTTAACATATTCTCAGATTCAAAATATTATAAATATGAATTCATTTAATTGGTTTCCCTTTAAAATAGGTTAATCCATAGTTGATTGGGATATTCCCCATTTTAAACCAATTCAAATTTTTTTTAAAATAGTTTATTGTCTTTACTTTAAAATATTTATCCTAATTAACAACTAATTTATACATGTTTCATTTCAACTTTACATGAATCACAATTCAACATGTGATCTACATTCAAGACTATTTTTCATTAGTAAGCTCAAGTATAAAACTATTAATTTTACTCTAGTAATTTCACTTTTCTACATTATTAGAATAAAATTTGGATAAATGTAGACACCAAAATAAATATTTAATACTAAAATATTGAAATTGTGACCACCCTTTATGCACACTTAACCTATGCTCAATTTCACAGTTTAAAACAACTATTCATCTAATTATATATGGATAACCTTCTTTCTTAAAGAAGATATAATAGTAAATGTTTTGATTCCTAATTCTAGTCTAGACTCATTACTTGATTGATTCATACTTCCAATATTATTATCTCTATTTCTTAAAAGAGGTCAGTCCTTGAGGATAATCCCATAGGTTAGTCATGCTTGAAGTCACTGATTTTATCCTTCTACCAATTAATGACTAGTTTCCCAAATTTAAATTCATCCCAAAAAGTCATTCCACATGTTTCACAAGCCCAATTTGAGGAAATCCCAAAAGGTCCTTTATATAAGCACATTTTTTACCCATTTATTTTCTAGATGTAAAAAGGATTCTATCATTGTAATCACCATAATATATAATTGAACATTGAGAGGAAATCACCTATTCTTCCTAATCCTAAGTCCCTAAAGCCCAAAAAACCTTAAATTACATTTGAATACAACAAGGTCACAAGTCATTTTTTAGACACATAATCACACTAGGATTGTAACAACATATACAATTTCATCAGTATTGAATGCACACCATCATAGAATGGGATAACTACATAGATTTTGATCCCCTTTCAGAGTATTGGTATGTAGGTAAGACTCAAAAATTTGGTATTGATATCAAACACAACCCCAAACCCTTACCTATTTCCCCCATTTTACACTATTTATCCCCTCTTGTCATTGAGATAGGGTTTTGAGTGAAGAAGAAGGCACATAATGAAACAAATGAATTTGAATAGACACACATGAACTATAAGTAAAGGCATTTATGTGATAATTTATGTAGAGGTCAAAAACCCTAAAGGACAAAGTTGTGTCATATAGACATTAATGTAAGTTGGTTAAGTCTAAACAATGTGGCATTATCCTAGAGTAACATGGATCCATATTCTTAATTCATAACCTTATATAGCCTCATAGTCAATTTAAAATCACTATTACAATCTTGCTTTCCTAAGTTCCAGTTAAGTGGTTTATCTTTTATTATTTCCCATTTTAGCACATTTATAGAAGTATTAAATTTAAAATCACTTAATGTGTGATTATTATATATCTTATGTATTTTGATTTACTTAGTAATCTATCATAATTAAATTAATTCCCTAATCAAAATTTTTATTAAAAAATATATTTACATGTGGAGTTTCTTGGGTCTTTCTCTTACTTGACATGGTTTCAGAGTTGATAGATTTTTCCTAATATGGTATATGATCTATTATTCATAGGTATATTTTAGGCCCCTAACTTTGGTTTGCTAGAGTTTTCATGCTAACGTGATATCCACCTTGGTGCATCTAGTTATTTTGTAAAGTAGTTAACCTAATGGTTTGATAGCTAGCTGGAGGGTGCAGTGCAACACGTGCTAGATGGCTAACAACTAACCAACTCTAGAATAATTAGGACATTGACAAAGATCTAAAGAAATATGGAAAGTGGAGTGTGGGAGTCATGGGATCATGGAGTTGGTAGTTATGATGGTAGAACTCTAGCTTAACTCTCACATGCAGCCTCTACCATAGTAAAGATGCTCCTAAAGGCCTATATTATGAGTTTGAACTAGAAAAGGAGGTCACCCTAAGAATTGTAGCAAAGCTCTAATATAATGGTTTTGGAATCACACCCTATAGAGTTTTCTCTAATGGCCATTAATTCCACCTAGATATTTATCTAGGCTTAGATATATAATGGACACCCTAGCTCCAATTGTATGTGACCAAGCTTACCTATGAACTTTTGGGCCATGAGTAGTATGGTTTTAGATTTAAAATTTTATTTTGGACTTTGAACAATTAGTAATGGTTTTACTTTGAAATAAATTTGGGTTTTTCTTGTTTCACATGTTAGTAGTATTGCTATGGGGTGAAAGTGAGTTTATGTTATGACATAATTTGGTTAGTTATACTGATCTAAATTTCATGTGTTTTATTGGTTTTATATTTTAATAAAGTCTCTATATTTTCCTAATGTCAACATCATTCTACATGTAAAATAGGTATATATTTGTGCCCATGAACCCAACATTTGTTTAATCTACATCTTATAAGTATGGAGGATAAATTGAATCAAATTAGTCTTGTGACCCACTCAGAGCCTATATGACCTTAGGATTACCCTAAAATATTTTTGTGCTTATGGGTCTGACCCTCAGCTAAGTTAATGTTGCATTACTTGAGCCCCCCTTTAAATCTTCACATCATGTCATAACTAGGCCAATGTGGGCCCCAATCCCTTCTCAGTTGCATTTTGGATGAGTGCATAGGACATGTGCCTTATGTGAATTGATGCCAACATAGCTAAGTGCTTAAATGTTGAGCATAAAAGAAGTTATCCTATGCTTGTGCTAGTTTTCAAAAAAAACTTACTAGACCCCAACATTTTGGTTCCATTTTTGGGATGCATTGGATCTTATAGAGTTGTGTGTCAGGCATATAATCTTCATTTGGTGCTATCACATCTCTAGAGTTTATGTGGGATACATGGTTTGGGCCTGAGTTTTACTTTCTAAGATTGATGACAATAAAAAATTTGAACTCTTAGAATAATATTATCCATCAACAAATAAACCTATGTAAAATAGGCTTATTCACCATGTACTTAAACACCTTGTGAATAGAAAGGAAGATAAATGGGGTCACTAAAAAATATTGTGTAAACTTCTATAGGTCATAGACCATGGAAAGCACCTCATGCTTAGTCATGGTGTAATTTTATTTTGCCTTGGTTAGTTTCCTACTTGAAAAATAAATATGATGAGAAGAAGAAAATGATGAAAAATGCATACTCTATAGGAAATGTAGAAAGGCTATAGATCATGGGAATTGTAAATGAGTTGAGCAAATAGATCAAGGCTCAGGAGAGAAACCTAGAAGAACTCTTATGTACCCTACAAACTAAGGCCTATGAGCAAGGGGAAATTTTAGAAAGAAGTGTGGCAAAGGTGTAGGCTAACCTAGAAGCCTTCTAAAAGGAGTTGGATAAAATAAATACACTTGTTCTTACTGATGCTTCAATCTAAATTGATATCATCATGAGTGAAATCAATCTATCTATAAAGGTATTTAAGGACTTTAGTGTAGAGTTCCAAGAGAATGCACATTTAAGTTTTGTGCTATAAAAGTTTGACGGCATAATTTGAGGATAAACTAGGGTTTTTGTATGGGTTAAAGCACCTATTCTTCCCAATCCTAAGTCCTTAATGCCTAAGAAACCCTAAATTACATATAAATACAACAACAAGGTCACAAGTCATTTTTTCAAACACATAATCACACTAGGATTACACCAACATATAAAATTTCACTAGTATTGAATACAAACCATTGAAACATAGGAGAAATACATGGATTTTGATCCCCTTTTAGAGTATTGGTATGTAGGTAACACTCAACAATGGGGTATTGAGATCAACCACAACACCAACCTTTTGCCTATTTCCCCCATTTTATATTATTTATCCCCTCTTGTCATTGAGCTAGGGTTTTAAGTGAAGAAGAAGGCACACAATGAAATAAAGGAATATAAATAGACACACATGAACTATAAGCAAAGGCATATCTATGATAATTTACATAGAGGTCAAAAACCCTAAAGGATGAAGTTGTGCCATATAGACATTAATGTAGGTTGTGAAGTCCAAACAATGTGTTGTCCTAAAATACCCTCTATCTTAAAGAAAATAAATATAGACACTAAAATAAATATTTAATACTAAAATAATGTACTTGTTACTACCCCTTATGCAAACTTAACCCATGCTTAGTTTCATAGATTTAAATAACTATTCCTCTAATTATATAAAGATGACCCTCTATCTTATATAAATTATGATACTAAATGTTTCTATTCCTCATTCTATCCTAGAATTGTTACCTGATTGATTCATAGTTCTAGTATGATTATCTCTATTCCTTAGATGAGGTCAGTCCTTGAGGATAATCCCATAGGTTAGTCATAGTTGAAGTCACTGATTTTATCCTTCTGATAATTACTAACTAGTTTTCCAAATTTGAATTTATCCCAAAAAGTCATTCCACATGTTTCACAATCCCAATTTGAGGAAATCCTAAAAGGTCCAATATATAAGCACATTATTTACCCATTTATTTTATAGATGTCAAGATTATTCTATCATTATAATCATCAAAATATCTAACTGCACATTGAGAGGAAAGCACATATGTTTCCCAATCCTAAGTCTCTAAAGCCCCAAAAACCCTAAATTATGTCTGAATGCAACAACAAAGTCACAAGTCATTTTTGCAAACACATAATCACACTAAGATTACACAAACATATAAAATTTCACTTGTATTAAACACACACCATCGTATCATGGGAGAACTACATGGATTTTGACCTCCTTTTAGAGTATCAGTATGCAGATAACACTCAATAATGGGGTATTGAGATCAAACACAACCCTAACCCCTTACCCATTTCCCCCATTTTACATTATTTATCCCATATTTTCATTGATCTAGGGTTTTTAGTGAATAAGAAGGCACATAATGAAACAAAAGAATCTAAATAGACAAACATGAACTATAAGCAAAGGCATATCTGTGATAATTTACATAGAGGTCAAAAACCCTAAAGGATGAAGTTGTGAGATATAGAAATTAATGTAGGTTGGTAAAGTCCAAAAAATGTGGCTTGTACTAGAGTGAAATGAATACCTATTTTTGATTCATAACCTTACATAGTCTCATATTCAATTTATAATCACTATTACAATCCTGCTTTCCTGAGTTCTAACTACGTGGTTTATCTTTTATTATTTTCCCTTTTAGCACATTTCCAAAAATATTAAATTTAAAATCAGTTAATGTGTGATTATTATATATATTATCTATTTTTATTTAATTAATAATCTATCATAATTACATTAACTCCCTAATCCAAATTTTGATTAAACAATATATTTATATTTGGAGTTTCTTGGGTCTTTCTCTTGCTTGACATGGTTTCAGAGTTGAGAGATTTTTCCTAATATGGTATCAGATCCATTATTAGTAGGTATACATTATATCTTTATATAGTTTCAAAAATATTTACATTCCCACACAATTTACTCTACCTTTAAGAAAGTTTTTGTGCCAACCCTCTTTGAGGTTTTCAAAATTACCCTATGGGTATTTTTAGTTCTAGCTAGAATTATATTTTTGAGCTAACCTTACTTGGGGGTTTTCAATATTACTCATTGGGTATTTTGTTTGGAGTCATATATGTAATTTTATGGTCATGTGTATAGAGTGGATTCTATTCTATGGAGAGTTCTTTACATGTCCCATCTCTTATTGTTCTAGAACTAATTTTTCCTTCAATTGGATTTACATTCATGCTGTATATTTGTGTATGGATGAATTCCATTGAATATTTTTCTATCTTTTTTGAGTGTTTTTTATGTTGATTAAACATTCCCATTGATTTTTATTTCTCTTGTATTAGACATCCTGAGCTCATTTGGTAAGTAATTCAATTTCAAGGGCAAATCTACCATTTTATTTATTTTTGGGGCATCCTTGAGAAAATTTTATGTTTTCATTGCCCAGAACATCCAAAAACCCCTATGGGACCCATTTTTTAGATATTTTGGTTTTTTTTTGCATATTCTATATTGATTTTAGTTTTTGGACTTATGGTGCTCCTATGGCATGTATTTTAAGGTTGTATCTATGTGCATGAAGGACAAAGTATTATTCTAGTGGCATAGTGAATGCCACCCGACAAATATACCACTAACACAATGTGTCCATAGACTATAATATTTATTTTTCCTAATCCAACACTCATGCTTAGTCCACAACCCCTAGTTTTGTATCACCAACCTCATTGTGATCACCACTCCACTTGTTGATTGCCTGTGATCACACCAATTGTGACATGTGACCATAATAACTATACAACTAGTTGTTTGTGCTAGCCATTTTTTCTACCATGCCATCACTTGATGGGTGTGTTTATCCTCTAAAGGTTAATCTAATCCACAAAACCCTTGTTATAGAGTACTTTTATTTCAAGGCTCATAATTTTTGATCCTTCAATTATGGAAGTGTGATTATTTTTCACCTTGCCTATTTTTTGAAATCTACATAGTGGTGGGTTTTAGTTTTCATTTTTATGATTTACCCCCATAATTTATAGGTTTTTTTCCTAATTTGATAACCACACTTATTTTTTAGACTTTTCAAATACTATAAATTTTGAATAGTAACTTAGACTTACATGTTAATTTTTTAAAGTGTGTGTTTTTTGTGATCTTCACAATAATAATATTTGTTAATTCTGATTCTATTTCAAATCTATAGTTTTTTAACATAATGGATTTTTGTAAGCTATAATTCATATTGCATTATGCATTGAGCATAGTGCCACCTCATTTTTAGAGGGGATCATTTTTTAGTGATTCATACAATTTCTGGGTGGGTTTTTCATATTAAATTATTTTTGCACTAATTTATAAAGTTCCATAAGGGTTTTCTATTTTATCTTTGTATACCTTCATGCATGTGTGTTTTATCATTCACTCTTTTCTCATATCAGTTGTTAGGTTCTTCATGTGGCATATTGGGCACTCTCACTTTAAGTTTTTGGTGTACTTGTTTTTAACTACCATATCGACACACATTTTTTGAGGTCTTAATTCATTGGATATTGATAGCCACTTTATCTTCACTCCTTAGTCAACATTAAAAGGTGTTGTGTACTGCTAATGCTTCTTTAGTTGTTTGAGTATGATATGTACCCAATGTTTGTTCTAGGCTAGTTACCCATGAATTTGAGTTATATAGAACATGTACCATATAGTCACTCTGTTCACACAATAAAATTCATGAAAGCTATTTTTTTCTAATTCCTTATTTATTTTAGTTAATGAGAAATCTATTTCTTGGACCAGGCTCTATCTTGACTATGCTTGTGGATTTTTGTATTGCAGTTAGTATTTTTATCTTTGAAACCCATCAAATTGATTATTTTGAATTAGTGAGTAACAACTTATTTGTTTGAGTTTTATGCAGATGTTCTCTTATGCAAATGACGGCTAGTCTTAGTAATATGACATGATAGTTTCTAGTGGACAAAATTATTATCACTTTAAATATTTTATTCATTCTTTAACATATAATTTAATCCATTGGAGGCTCCATTAGATTAAATAATCATCTACTTCAACAAATTCATTATTCTTTTTCTCTTTCATTATAGTTGAGTACCTCATTAGGCCTAGTTGTTAGGAACCATCTTTATGAACTTAAGACTTATCTATAGTAGATCACCTAATATGATCTTTACAAGGAGTGTTGGTGCATGTCATATTCCCAATTTATGTCAATTCAATTTTAGGTAGTTATTTTTTTATCAAGGTGAGATGCATTATTTGCACAATATTTTTAATATGCACATTTAATGTGGTAGTTATCCTCACATGTATGAGAAGGCTTAGGTGTACTTATGGAATGCTTCTACCTTCCAAACCACTAATAATCATTTCACACTCACCTCTTGATTTTTATATATAAATAACCTTTGTGTCCTTTATGGGTAATAATGTAATGCACTAGTATTAGAGCATATTTTAACTATTGATATGGTAGATATGTAGTCCTTTAGATGAACCAATGATCATTCCTTAATCCTTGGTATAGTTGTGAAACATTATGTTTTATTTTCACATATTATTATTTGTATATCCTTTGTTTGGAAATATATTTATATGTTATTGGTGGAATATTTTGTCTACAAAATTATTGATGATGGCATATTTACCTGTAGAGTTTCATAGGTATTTCTCTTTCTTGACATGGTTTTAGAGTTAAGAGATTTTTCAAAATATGTCTATTCTTGTGCTCAAGATTCTTAATCCAAATCCACCATTAGCTACCCAATGAAGAACTTTATTTCCTACTTTTTTATGTGTTTCACCTCCACCTTATTAAGTTTTTAGCATAACCATTCAATTTCCTTGACCAAGCCTAAAATTTAATTAGATTTAATACTAATCCTTTTTACTACATTAAGTATTACTTCAAATTAAAATTTAATTATAAACTCTTTACTATTGATGTGGGTCTTGGGAAAACCCTTAATTTTAATGAGGTATTCTCTAACATTTTAAGATATCAATGGAGGTAAACTCCAATCTAGGGCATGAGTTGTAGGTATGGGTTAAAAAAACAAGTAGTGTCATAGTAGGCTGACCATACGGGTTGTTAATCAGGTGTGCTTGTGGTTGAAATGGAACCTAATAAGTAAATTAAAAATTAGTTGAGTTGGATGGATGGACACTATTATAAAGTGGGTAGATCTTAATCAAATAAACTTTAAAAAAGAGGGAAGGGTAGAGAATAAAAAAAGGATATATGGTCTCAAGATATTACTTATAAGGTTGGTTTCTTTGTGGAAAAGTGTTTCCAAAACTAATTCTTACTATTGGTAGCTATTTCACTCTCACATACAAACACAATTATGTAGTATGAAAATATATGGTATAGGAAACTCAAGGATCTCAGCTGAAGGTTGCTCCTTTTAGAGTAGTTGTTGCACACCCTTACTCATGAGATTACAACTTAGATTAGAAAGGTATTTATGATAGCTATGGCTCACACCTAGAAGACTATATCAAAGGCAAACACTTTAGCACACTTTGAAAATTAAGATAGTTAACATATTTGTTTATAATCAATAACACTTGATAAATATTTAATAGTAATTGTACATCTAGAATTAATAGAAATCAATGATAATAAAAATAATTCTCCATAGATTACACACTTTGAATTACTAAATCAAAATAACCAAGGAAAATAAGGACTCAATTACATAGAAATGGAAGGAAAACACATCTACATAGTTTCATGACAATCAAAAGGACTTCTTCCTATATTTTTAATTCTACCCTTTGAAATGAGGGATTTACATATATAAATAGACTTGGGGAGGGGTCACCTCATCCTCTAAGTTCATATAAAACTCTAAGTTACATTTTAGTAATCAGATCATTAATTTTAATTTGATGTCAAAACTACACATACAAAATTAATTGATCATAATTGTATCCAAAAATAGATTTGATTACATGATGCCATGTAATGTGTGCATGCTTACAAATTGCTTAGGATAACTACTACATACATATGTGAAGTATGAGTAAACTATAATTACATTCACTAATCTTACATATAAGATTACATATAAAATTAACATTAGATAACTAAGGCTTAATCAAATTTAGTGATTGCAAGACTGTACTTGACATAGTAGGAGGCACTAAATTATCAATGGAGCTAAGATAGGAAATGGTGTTTAATTGGAAGATGGAGTTAAAATAGAAGGTATGACCTTAAACTTCTTTCTCACCTTTAATTCTTAATAATATTGGAAACTAACCTCATGCTGATATCTAATGATGTCCATTTTTAAAAGTGGCAGTCAATGCATCCTATTTGATTGCTCCATTAAACATGCATGCTCAACCTTTGTGCTCTTGAAATTAATCCAAAAGATTTCAACTTTAGCAATTTTCTTCCTTGCAAAATTGAGATTAGCCTCAATTTATTCTAATGCTAGTCCTTTAAGATTCTATTTGAAATTTATTGAGGCTTGTTAGAGGAGTTAATCAAAACCAGCTCTAATTATTGGTTACCCTATAGAGTCCCTAGTTGAAAAATATTCAACTCATCCAAAATCTATAAAATCAGGTTCTCATAGTCTATGAATTTTGGCATTATTGCCTCAGCACCTTCTACCCATTCTCTTGCCTCCTGTGTTCAAATGACAACAAGATTGAGGAAATTAGATGCCTCCAATGGTGTCATTAAGTTTAGATGGTTATAAGCCTTATATTTTATATACAAAACAAGGAATTTCAATTTGTTCTCATATTATTTCAAATAATTAATCAATTTTGTTGTTTCAATGATATGAGGGACTAATTCAAACCTCATTGAAGCAATAATATCCAAAATATTGTATAGGCTTGAGGCTACACTTTTTACATCTGTTTCAATTTATAAAAGAACACAAACACTTTATTATTATTATTAGACTTACTCTAATTCTTGATTGATCTCTCTTCTCACTTGTTCAATCCCCTCATGAAGATCGAGTAAAGCAACCTTCTTTGTTTCAAAATAAGATCTAAAATCCTAATTATAAGGATACTTCCCCCTCCTATTCATTCTCTTGGTAAGAGAGAAGACATCTTGCCTTTCTTTTAAAATTATACCCCTACCAACATTATCTTTAATCTTCCTTTTATTTACTCTTTGGATACTCCCTATGAATTTATCAAATACTAAGCTTACAATGGGTAGCTCAATTATTATGAGATTTGGCCTTTGAGAGGCTTGATCTTCTAATTATGTTATATGCTATGAGATCACCAATTAGGTTGAGTCAGTTTGCTGAGTGTCCATGGTTGTAGTTTTAACTAAAAAGTATCCTAAATATTACTTCAAGGCTTATTTATGTAATGGATATGGTAGAGAAGGCTTAATGATCTTGGACCAATCAAAACCATCGTATTGGGGCATAGGGTGGACTGTGTATACTAACTTCTTATTCCTAGTCTTCTTAGATGATACTACATCAATAGTCTAGGTAGGACTAGAAAAAGGCATTGGCAAGCTCAATTGGGTAGAAGATACATGTAGTTGTGCACTTGCCAATACTCCCCTAGTTTTCTTAGTATGAACATTTTTAGGCTTAGGGGGAATTGAGAGAATGATAGAGGTAATAATAGTGGAAGTGGGAAAAACATATACTAAAGACACAATTGGAATTATAGAAATAGTTGGGATTGAGGAGACATAAATACTAGAAGACACATATTCCACTTTGGAAACAACTAGGGATGGTTTGACACTAGGACTAAGAGAAATATGATCAAATGAAGTAAAAAACATAGGAGAAACAAATGACACAATTGGTAATGTAAAAATAAGAGGAATTAAAAAGATAGTTGGGACCACACCCTCACCTAATTTATCTATTTAAAGTGGTGATTTTCCTTTAGTTTATTGGAGGCTTAATATTTTTTCTCTTTGAAACTCTAACTCTTCATCTTCATCAATCACCCACCATAACTATTATTCTATGTCATATTTATCTAATTTATCTAGTACATACTTAGGGAGACATAATGAGGTAACTTTGTGCCTTGCAACCATAATCACCATATATTCAGGGTAGAGCTAATAGTCCCCTTTTGGAATTAATATATCAATAATGCTCTTCAATAATCTATAGTGGTTCATATTGGATAGCCGTCCAAACCTAAGGATATATGTCCTCTATAATTTAGAATATATTTCTTGTGTAGGCATATATGTACCCAAATGAGTAAGAGTCACATATATGATTTTTGATGTAATATAGCGTTAGGTGATAGAGTGATCCATTGTGCACATATACTATGCCCATAAATGCATATAAGAGGTATGAAATCATGTAAAAATGGCCTCCAAAATACCTCTTGTCTTTGTGTAATACTTGATCCTATATCCTAGCACTAACTATCTCTCCCACAGTAAAGGTTAACTTTGAGGTCATCAATAAATATAGAAGTGGAACCCACTTGAGGTGAAGGAATTGGATGGTAGGGTATCCATATAAATTATTCAAAAGTGACATTCCAATACATAATCTCATCTAAAACTTAGTTATAAGTATTAGTTACTTATCCTTTCAGATGATAGTCTCCCTAGGGATAATCCATTTTCTTAGTGTTTTATCAATTGAATTATTATTCTTCCATATTGCCATTCTATGCAAATCAAATGTAATGTTTGCAATAGGAAATGATAGGTATATTTGGAAGGTGTATCCTTAAATGAAATAAATGATGGTTTTGTGATCCATATGGTGTAGAAAAGTGCCCCCATTTACCTTGCCTATAAAAAATAGGTCCTACATTAGGTCAATATATGGCTTTACCTTAGGTTTAGTTATGATAAAATGTAATCCTCATTGCTTGAGTGGAAGTAAATTTGTATCCAATTACCTCTATGTTAGTGTTAAATTATCTTCACATGTATGGGCATCCACCTTTCTAATTATGTCCCATAGAGCTGAGTAGTTGGGATACTCATAATTGAACACTATAGAAACAAAATGGTGTTTATGTACTTAGTAGAGTCTTTGATAAAACACCTGGATGGTGGTTGGAATCCCTTGAATGTCTTGGATGAAGAAGCCATGGTTAATTTTCTATGTTCATAGAGTTTTAATTCTTCAATTTTAATGGCTTAGCTCTTTTGGAAGAACTTAATAGTTTGAATGCAGGTGGCTAGGGCTTTGAGTTCTCAAGGAAGCAAGTTTTATTGTGATTGTTTGTGATCAATGGGAACAATGTTAAATTTCAATTCATTGATATATATTTTGGTATTTAACTCTAGTTCATGCATAATTAATGCCCAAAATCTCTAGATTTGTTTTACTCATTTAATTCAAACTTTGCCACTTTATTTTGGTGGGTATACCACATAGACATTATATACATTTGGAAGAATTCCACATCATTACCTTTGACAAGTGTTGTATATCACTCTTTTTTATCTAATTCAGTTATGTCATGAAGGATTTTGATATTCAAGAGTCAGATGTTATGTTAAAATAGTGTTACCCTAAATTCTTGTAAAGTGAACACATCTTGAAAATAAAAGTTTTGAAGGCCAATGATGGATGTATTTTATGAAGGCTGAAAAAGTTTCCTTTTCCAAATGCCAAGTTATAAATCAATAAGTTTTGACACATGATTTATGATTTTTTTTTGAAGACCAAATGCTGGTTGAGACTTTTTAAACCAAAAGTTTCGAAGACCACTTCTAAGAGATTTATTCAACTAGTTTTTCTGAACACTTTCAATGAACATTTTTTTTGAAGACCAAAATATAGAAGAGTAAACACCAACCATTTTTATGGATGAGTAAATGCTGAACACTTTAGTCAAAGATGAAAAGTTTTGAAGACCAAAATCCCAAAAATAAACTTGTGATGAACATAAATACCAAAGACATACATACATCATAGATAAACTTGTGAAGACTTAACCTGTGAACAAAAATTTCAAATAACTTATTTTGAAAAGGTTTAACATAGGTGCAAAGGATCCAAGAATTCCAATGTTTGACTTCTAAACAAAATTTTCAAAGACCTAATTTACACAAACTTGAGACTTTATAAACTGTGCATGTTTTAAAAACTTGTATATATACAAAACTCTCAAAAAGTATTAATAAGTTATTCCAAATAAGAAAAACATGTAAAAATATCCATTTTAATTTATAATAAATAGAAAAGTTAGGTATACATATAAATCTCAATGAAAGAAGATTTTTAAAATAGGCCTAGAACCTTAATAATATAGTGGGTCCCCATTCAAAAAAAAGAATAGGGGTATGTTGAGTAAGACCCTTAAGAATATAGTGGGTCCACATCCAAAAAAAATAATGAGGGTATGTTGAGTACAACACTTAAAACCCTTTAATATTGCCACATGCACTCCCTTTTGAAGTGTTCTTGCCTTAACCATATTATTAGTATCCTTTCCAATATCTAGGGATAAATTCAATAAAGGTTGCCTCTAAGAATCCCAAAAAATTACATCACACCATACAAGACCTGGATTTCCCTTAGTATCCCCATCAAAATTATATTTTATCAACCTTGGCTCCAGAGACAACCACTTAATATTCACTACTAATTTTATACTAATAATAGAACCTTTTTTGGGAAATGAAATGTTGCTAAATTTTTTGACCAAATAAACTTATTCCCCAATCCAATCCACATGTTTTAGAACTATTTCCATATAAATTTATGAGATTTAAGCTTCAATCCTTTTCCATACCCATCTTTTCAAGTGACTTGAATCCCTAAATATCTACTAATTTATTTCCAACAAAAGATTATAATAATTGATAAAAGGCCATGCCTCCCAAATAAAAAATAGACCCTAAAATTTAAGCCTATATTTCCAACCATTAATTATTTCTAATACTAAGCCTTAGAAAACCCAATATTAGAGAGTGCGCTTATAGAAAAAAAATATGTACGTACTTTTTACGATCAATGTTTTGGATCACACTTCATGATCCTTCATTAGGAAGAGAATAGAGTGAGTTAAGAAGTGTGATCCAAATCATTGATAATAAAAATCCTCACTTATATCATATAAACTCAGTATTTTTGAAAATTTTCAAAAAACAAATCCCCCATACTTCACAATAAAATTAGAAATATAACATAATGTAGTCTCTTGCTTCTTAATAATTTTTACAAAGAGAAAATATAGATGTGAGTACAAAAAATATCTTCCCAAGATGATCATAAGTTAAAATATTCATGTTTTCTACCACCCAAAGAAATATATTGGATTTGGTGAGATTATTAATATTCTAGATAAATTTTGAAGGAAAATCCCTATTTTTTATACCCTCACTTTTTAAATCTAGTTATACATTGATTGTAAAGAGACTTCTCCTATGAATTTTACTTCTTGAATTAACACATACTCCACATCCAAGGATGGGTAGAGGAGCTTTTCCATATCCATAGTTAAACTCTAAATTTACTCTTCATTCAATTGATCTATTTATTCAAACACTTCCAATGCCTATGCTCATCATTTTAAAAATAATAATAACCAATCTTTTGACGTCATTGATCAATAACATACTCCATTAGTTTTATTAGACAAACCTAGTCTAAAAAAGGATTATTTATTAGCAATAAATGATGACAAAAAGAGACTTCATATCTACTACCAACCTACCATCTAAGAAGTGGGAGGATGAAACTATGACACATTTTGACAAAATCCCAAATAGTCAAACCTCTCAGATGGGGAAACTGAGTGAAGAAAAATCAAAATTAATGGTGTATCTAAATATTTATGTTGAAATGACTTAATACACATTATTACCATATAATTATAAATTATCCAACATAATTTAGCTCCTAAGGTCTTATTCATAATATTTAACCATCTCAATCCTATCCCACCCAAACTCTTTGTGGTGCATACCTTTTCCTAAAAGGCCAAATTCATTTTTTTAAATTTTATTCGAACCCACTCTATAAGAAATTAATTTAAAATTTAATAATTAATTTTAAATTTTTTTTGGGGGATTTAAATATGGAAATCATATTCATTGGCATATCTTGTAAAGAATACTAAATCAGTTTAGCTCTACTTGCCATGGAGAGCCACTTCCCTTTCCACACAAATAAGTTATTCTAAATCATTTTCAATATTGGTTTCTAAGATTTATTAGTGCTCCTACCTAAAAATAATGGCATTCCCAAGTAATGGCTAGGGAAAATATTTTCCTAAAAATCCATTTTTTCCTTTATCTTTCCTTGAATCAAAGGAGTCACATTGATTAAATAAATATTGATTTGGATCCTAAAGCTCTTTCATATCTATATAAAATTAAATTTCCAGTTGAATTTTCCTTCTCCATCTATTCCATAAGTAACATCATGTGATCCAAAAATTATAAGTGAGAGATACTCTCTAATTTGGAACTTATTGTAAGAATTTTTAGACTTATTAAATTGATCCCCCTTTGATATTTATACCTAAATATTCAGTCATAATGATGAAAAAATATGGGTTATTAATATAATTATACACCCATAATGTCCAATCTTCATAGAATCCAAAGTTTTCTAACACAAGGTCCAATAACTTCTAATTGATTTGATCATAAGCCTCAATCATATGCAATTTTATAAACATACTTGTTCATCTCTTGTGACTGATGGAATTGATAGTTTCCTTGATAATTGAAATTCCATATAGTTTCTGCCTCTCAACTAAAAATCCTCCTTGTTTTAAATATATGATGTCTTTCAAAAAATCCTTCAGCCTTTTCACTATTACCTTGATGAAAACTTCTTATAGATAATTGCATTAAAAAAAGGAATAAAGGCATTGAATAATGGGAATTAATCCTTAGGAATCATAGTAAAATATATGTTGTTCCATTCTATAAATGTAATCCTTATCTTTCTGCATTATACAATAGCTTCAACCATATATGAACCCACAATTTCCCAATATCTATAGAAAAACATGCCTAAAATCTATTAGAACCAGGGGCCTTATTTTCCCCATACCAAATAATATATTTTAAACCTCTACCTTCACGACCAAGTCCATACATTTTTTAATTATAGAGTCTAAAATAATAGAGGGAATAAGGTCAAAAAACTAGGTCTGGTCCACCTCTATTTCTATAGTATCTTTAGGTCTAGTATATATTTATACTATCTTATTACCCCTCTCTTAATCTCACTAAATTCCTCAATTGTAACCCCATATGGTATATTTTTTTGTCGATTATATTTTTATTTACCATGATATAAAGATGTAAGCATTTTATTTTCTTATCTTCCTCTTTAATCCATTTTAATCTTGATTTATACTTTCAAATAATTTCCTCTTGTCTCAATATTTAATTGTTGTTCCATTGTCAATCATTTTCCCATATCTTCCAAGTCACTATTTTAGTCTCCTTAGTCAATTGATTTTTTAATATCATGTAATTAAGCTCCAATATATTCCTCATCATCAAATGCATTTCAATTTGTTTCCTTATTCCACTCTTTAACTCCTTGTTTAATTACTTTGAAATTTTGAGTATTTATATCACATTTTGAACCTTTGAATTACATTCCCTAACACTTATTAAAATTATCATAGAAAGAATGGTCCTATAGATAATTGAATTAAAATGTAAAGGGTGTCCATATAGGTTTATTAACCCATTCAATTGTCATAAAAATGGGTGAGTGTTTTGATCTTGCATAATCGATGACTTTTGTAGTAAATTGTTGACATTATTTAACTAGAAACCTATCCAACCTATACAAAATCAATCATTACCAATTTATACTATTATTTTAAGTGATCAAGAACCATGTAATTCAAGGTATTTCAATCTATTATTTTGAAACAAATCATTAAAATCACAAATATCCTTAGATATATAACCCAAACTTCCTTTTTTTTGGTAGTTTAAAAATGACATTGAATTATCCATCAAGAACCCATTTAATTACATCTTTTCCACCATTAGGGATAAAAATATCCATCTGAAATGATTTATCTATTCTACTTCAATTTGTCCATAAACACTCAAGTTCAAAAAATTTATTTTACCCCTCATTTCTTTGACAAAGGCATAAATGTAATGCCTTGTATTTGAGATCATACTACAATAAAAAATCTCAAATTATAGAGGAGAGAAAGACACTCGGATGTGCCATCAACATCCCTTATAACCCACTCACATTTTATACAAAATTTCTTGATTGAAGATTCAAATTTATCCTTCTCAAATTTAGTTACTTGAAATAACATAATATTTGGTTTTAATTCCTAGATCATCTACTTTAAAATGTGACATTTGTTAAAGGAATTTAAGCCTCTCAACATTCCAAGTTAAGAGTTTCATAGAAAATTGGTAGAGTAATTTTAATTTCCACCTAAAATCATGTTAGTGAGTCTTTATTTATTTCATTTCTTTAAGTCACTTAGGTATCAAACTAATTTTTTTATTCCTAGATATTCTCCTACTTAATCCCCTAGAACTTATAAATGGTTATGTTTTTATTATCACTTATTCTTTGAGTTTGAGTGTATAATTGATTATATTTATTTCCTCCTCACTCCTAATTTACTTTTATTCTTACATACCCCATACATTTTCTTTCTTGAGGTTAAAATATCTTCCAGTACTTTCCTTGACAAGATTACATTGAGGCTTTCTAGGTCCAAAACCCCTTTCTTTGGTAACCAAAATTTCTCTTTATCCTATTATATTAATTTTGATGATTCAAATATTGAATTTATTAAAGTTTTCTATCTCTCTAATGTCTTATTATTTCCTTATAAAGTGAGTTTTGTGACCATACCAAAATTAATGGAAAATTTAGTCTTGTAATGGCCTTCATTATCTACTATCTTGGGAGTGGGTAATTTATCCCCTTCCCTAGAACCCTCCACTATTAGTGATGATTTTTATTTTTTTTCCTTCTTAGTATCCATTTTTATGTTTTTAATTTCTTGAATATATCTACCTAGGGTAAAAATTTGGTCATGGTATCTCCACTTAAATTCAACCTTCCTTCTATCTGACACTACTATATATCTCTACTACCGATTTTCACTCTCTTCCTTGCCCAAAGGTTCTATCTAATTTTATTATTTATTAATATAATCTACATGGTATTTACCCACTAATAGAGGTCCCTTCCCTTCCCTTCCCTTCCCTTCCCTTCCCTTCTATATCTCTATTTTTCTAATGTTTTTAATACATAACTCTAGACACTCCCCCTTTATATGTCCAATGGATTTACACTCAAAGCATCTAAATGACATGCACCCATAATCCATTTCATGCATCCCTATTATAAATGGAGAAGAGATCCATATTTATTTTAAATTTTTTTTTTACATGTATAATAAAGCACATATTCTTATATATTTACTTAACTTATTATTGAAAGTACCATCATAGATACATATTAGCTTATCTATTATTTTTTAAATTTGTTACAACAATTCCTCATCTTAACTTTTTTATGGATGATTTTATAGACACACCCATCATGGCATGTTGTCAATCAAAAGTGCTACCCTTGTGAGAATGGTACTACTTCCCACTCCTATTGAAACAATGGAATCTCTCCTAAGTGTGGATGAATTTGAGATTGAGATAATATATATATATATATATAGAGGGCTGGTTCCTTGATGAAATCACTAAATTTATATCTAATCCTACCAACTACTAATTTTTTTACTAAGGAAAAAGGTGAAGGGACAATGCTTACACTGAAATTGATAGTAAAAAATTGAAATAAAGGTGATGCACCAATGTTTATGACCAATTTTACTTGAAATTGACAATCTTAAGAAGCAAAGGAACTTTCAAATATTCTCTTCACTTTAGGTATATGGATTATACAATAGTGTTTCATACAAAGGACTAGACAACACTCACTCTTTGCTTGGAAGGAATTAAATATTATTGAATTCACATCCAAAATTAGACTAATATTGAACCTAAACACTTATAATGACCTATATAAACTCAAATATGTTGTAAGAAGGTACAAAAACTAGACATTAACATAGGAAAGCTACTAATTCAAAATTTTATATCAATGGAAATCACACATACACTTCACACAATAATCTAAAAATGGAGGAAAACAACTTCTTATTTATTCAAGAGGTATATTAATTTTTTTTGATAGCCTTTAAAAATAGCCAAATAAAAAAAGTGATATGATAATTCTAAAAAATAAGATACAAATAGAAAAAAGTAGGAGAGGGGAGACAAAACAACCCCAAAATAGGGATGACTAACTTTGTCTTCAAACCCTTCAAATCACTACGTAGTATTTCATAGATTTTATCTTCTCTTTCCTTTAAAAAAGTGGAATAGGGGTAAAAGGGGTTTTGTCTTGAAAATTTGAAGAAGTCTTCAAAAATGATTGGTCAAGATTGACCACTTGAAATTCCTAAATCTTTGCTTGCATACCCTATATACTAGTTTACTTATCCTTCTTGAAGAATAAGTCACATATTTGAAAATAGGTCCTAAATTATTCATTAATTCCTTGATTTAAACCCTATCCTAATACATTTATGAAGTCTTTCCTCCTTTAAAGGGTTGTTATAAGACTCTTCAAGCATCTTTGACCTTTTCTCCTTGACTTGGTGTAGGAAAGGAAAAGGTCTTTTTGAAGATGTTAAAGACTCTTTAAAGCACTTAAATTTTATTTTAAACTAAATTTTTACATATTATTATCCTATAAATGGTGTGGAAGGTGAGAAATAACATTCAAAGGCTTTTTAAAGGGTTTCTATGCATTGATTTGGTTGGTTGTCCCTTGCACTCCTCTTGCATCATGGCATACAAAGGAGAAAACTTGGATTTATCTTCCAAAAAAATTATCCTTTCATGTATGGATTATAAACATCATATTATACCTAAAACAAGGAACTTAGATCCATAAAACCCTCCAAAATATGTGATTTTTCTCCATTAGCTTGCTTTTCTACCTATTCCTTGTAGCCTTTAAAATAAGTAAACCTCATTGTGTAGAAGAATGTAAAAACTATAATGAATAAATAAGCACATATTTGAGTACATAGTATCCCTTTACATCTCCATGACAATTTTTATGACCTAACTCTGAGTGGAAATATCCTTTTAGCTCATTTTCTCTCTCTAATTAGGCCTCCTAGGCCTAGAAATAGAGATCTTCCTCCAAAATCCTACCACACGTGTGAAAGCTCTAAAAAGTGTTTGATTCAACTTATCTAGCCTAAAAACATGATCCATGTCAAATTTAATGTCTAGATGCCTTGTGTAGGTGGGAAAACCAAGAAATGGCTCTAAACCTTAGTTTAGGCACTTATGCATGCTTGAGAGGTAGTTTGAGTGTTTTTCATGAAAATTTCAAGTTTAAACACTTGGAATGAGTTTTATGAGGTCTAAAAAATCCTATCACATCTATTTATACTAAATATAAGCCACTTAAAGTGTTTTTAGGCCTGTAGATAGGATATTTGGCTAGCAAAATAGTGCATTTCTTCCCTTTTAACCAATTTAGAAACTTACAAAGCTTGTATATCACCTTGGAATACCTAAGTAGCTTTTTAGATGATGGTAAAACCTTTTTCAAGTCCTACTTGACCTCTAAACTTGATTTAAGATCCATTCCCTACTCTTCACCTTCAACTATGTATTATGCCCATTTCATATGGTACTATACTTGCATATGCAAACCACTACCATTCCATGTTGCTCATGAGACTTTATAAGGTTAATATATTCATTTGGAGATAAAAAAATTCATTTTAATGAAATTAAAAAGATTTTTCTTCCATCAGGTCATTATGAAGGGTTTAGGGAGGGTTTTAGGTATCTCCAGATCTTAAGGATTGTTCATAAAGAGTATATCCTATTTATTCTTCCTAATACCATAGGGTGGAAGTAGGGGGACTTATACGCCACATCCAAACATCATTTTGACCCATGAATAAATTCATTAAAGTTATAATGGAAAGTTGTGTTGTTTAGATATTATGTAGGCTATCAAAAGTACCCAAGCAGTCATGGTATTGAATCCCCTTCATGTAATGGTAAAGATCCTATATGCTTATGTCTATTTACTTATAATTATTCATAGATCTTATTTATTCATATATTATACAAATTATGTGTAAGTTGTATTATTTTTGGGGTATTACTTTAATCATAGAGTTCATGAACCATAACAAGGTGATTTTGCAATAAGTAAGCAACTATTTTAGAGAACGTGTAAAGAAATTTCAAAAAATACAAAATGAAATACTAGAATATTTGAGAATAAAGAAGTTGCACTTCACAATAATTAGTTTTATAGAGCTTATTGAATTTGCACAGGTAAATAAACATTCAAAATATGATAATCTCATGAAAAACAAAGTTCCACATAAATCAATGTCCTTTTTATTCACTTTGAACCAATTTTATACAAAAGAAAAACTCAAAAATCTAAACACAAAGTTTTAGATTGCTTAAACTCTCTTGCTTCAGTTACAATTGATTTTCTAAAATTACCATCCCCAAGCACCCATGCCTGCACTTATATTTATACAATTTCAAAAGTCAAAATCAAATAAGAGATAACTTCTTAAATTTTTATGTGTTGTACTAAAGCAAGGAATTGTTGAGATGCATCTTCCTAGAATTCCTCCTCTATGGCATGCAATGATTGATGACATGTAGCTTTTGTTAGTTTTACTATTTGAATAAAAAATAATCTCTTTGCATGTAAAGCAAAGTTTTCTCAAGTAATTTACTTTTATAAAATGACTTTAAGTAATGACATCTAGCCTAGTTACTTAAGTATTACATCTTACAAAGTAACTTACTTACACAAGTAACTTCACTAAATGACATTACTGACAAAGTAATTACTCAAAAAAAAATTACTTCAAATACATCATTTAAATAAAAGAGAAGAAAACGAAAGAAGAAATAATAAGTTGCCAAGAAGAGGAGAAAAAACAATCACTCCATATCGTGAACTTTAGATCTACATTTCTCTCTGTATTTGATATGTTGGGACATCATGAACTATATTATTGCATCATCTAATTTGGAAAGTGACTACCTTTTGATCTCATATATCAATAATTCTCTTTCCAACTTCCTGCCATATGTTTTTACCTTCTCAAGTCTTGATTCAAGCCTTTCAATTTCTTGTTGACACTTGATTAACTCTTTTATAGATTTCACTATGAAAGGAGTTGTGACCTTTTTAATTGATTTCTTGAACTATTGATATAACTATTCATATGTCCTTGGAGTTTTTTTAGACCAAATATTAGTAAGACCAAAGATACAATCCTCTAGATTCACTTTTTCATTGTGAGCATCTTCTTCTAAAGTATTCATTTCTTCACACATGGCCCCAAGAATATGCATGCGAAAAGATAGGAAGTGTTATTCTTGTTTCACTTTATTTATTGAAACTTCAAGAATAATCTATTATTTTATTAAAATTTTCTCACTTAAAGTGTTTATTCTTTGAAGACTTTCTTTCTCTAACTCAAAAATTCTATTCTCATTTTCTATTTCTTTCATTACTGCCTTTATTTGTGCTATTTTTTTTTCAATATCATCATGAATACCTGGAACCTCAAGAAAGTGCTTCTGAGTAGTTAGAAACATCTTCTCTATCCATTCATCAATGGCCTTAGCTTTATCTTGAGTTTCCTCAACCTTAATTATTATTTATTGACCAATTGACTCACCTAAAAGAATTGACTGCTAAGGAGTAGATCTTGCCACTTTAGAAATTATTTCACACAACATTATAATTTGTTCCTTCAATTTGGATTTATCATATTTTTATTCATCTAAATTCTTCAAAAGAGTGTCAATCGAAGTCTAAGTGTCTTGATTTAATCCCTTTGTAGTAACTTCTCCAAGGGATACCTTTTTGACTATTACGTCTTATTCAGTGATTTCATCTTTTCATTTATCTAGAGGAGGAACAGATACCTCTACAAACTTCTACCCTGAAGGTTCAATTATCATCTTGGAAGTTACCTTATCACTCTTGATCTTCTTTTCATTTTGATCAAGACTTTTTAATAGATTCAAATCAATCTCTTCAAAATTTATTACTTCTCTAGTCTCACGAACTGTTTACAATGCTAACTAGGATGAGAAGTCTGTACTTGTTGGAGTAACTAAATGTAAAACCATTTAATACTAATTGTTTCTTATCACTAAGTCTCAAGAATGAGCTTCTTGTGCATCTAAAACATATTATACTACATTGTGTATTGCTTGCTCATCCTTTTCTTTCTCTATTTCTTTCTCATCCTGTGTTTCCTTCTGAGCTCTTACTTCTTTCTCTTTCTCCTTTTCCACTTCCTTCTCCTCATTTTCCACTTCCTTCTCCTTCTCTTTTTCCACTTCCTTATCCTTATTTTCCTCTATTTATTTCCTAGGTTCAACCATTTCCTTTTCCTTTTCTTGTGATACCTCTTGAGATGAAGTCACTTTTTTAGTAGTTACCTATTTTGGCTCCTTATGAGTGGTTGGTTGATCATTTAAAGGGGGTGGAGGTGGAAAAATGGGTGTAAAAGATGAAGGAAGAGGAGGAACAAAATCTTATTTTGAATGGGCTTTTCAAGAGACTTGATGCTATGATATTTTGGAGGTGGCATGAGTATTGATGGATTTGTGGTAGGTGTAGTAGAAGTAAAAATGATGGGTGGAGAAGTTTCTATGGAGGTGACCAAAGGAGGTGTGGTGGTAACTGGATAAATTGGTTCTTTATCTTTGACCACAAAATAAGTGTCATCAACATTTCTCTTCAACTTAAATTTCTTGTTCAATTGTTGACTACTTTTTCCTTGAATTATCTTCCTCTTCTAGCTTATTTTAGTAGTTTCAGTCATTAATTCCTTCATGAAATATCACTTATTAAAGATCTAATTAGAAGTCATGGAAAGGACCGTAAAATTTCTATATGTAATAGTTTTAACTTCATATTTTACAAAGATAATATCTAGAAGTGGAACATTATCCCATCTTGCTCCATGATAGGCATCACTAGTTACAATTCCATCATCCTCCATGTATTTTGGAATTGTTAAAAAATCAAAATTATGAATCTATTCAATAGTCAATCTAATATTGTCTCTCCTTTTTACATCAAACTCATCCTTACAATCAATCTAAAAGTCTTCAAGTGAAAAAATATGTATATACTCAAGAGAAATTGTATTCTAAGCTACTCCTTTATAATTAAAATTTGCTATAGATTTAAAATGGGTTTAATTGTAGTTGTGGTACATCTCCTTTTGTAGATTATTGGATTTGTAAATGATAAAACAATGATAATGATTAATAACAATAGGAAAACTAACAACATGATAATGAATATTTGATTATAAATCATGCAACTCAAATAGTTGCCTACACAACTCCATAAGGATCGATTTATCACTAGGATACCTTTTCAATTTGAATGGAGTGCCTAAGAAGCCACCAACTCTGATGTATGTGAAATTGAGGAAATAATGAAAATGCATCAAAATTAGAAGATTGATTCCCATGCTATATCTAACACTCTCTTATGTTTCAAATCAATATTCAAATTACAAATGATTTCATAAAATAACCCATCATTTACCATCTTATAATGTTGGAAGTATTCAGAGAAAACCAATTGGGGGTAATATTCATATATAAGGACTAATACCAATGTTCCTTTTGTAGTTAATCTAGATAAAGCTCCACTTAACACTGCTATGTATACCAAGTATAAAGTCATTTTGAAGTAAAAAGTTGTCAAAACTTGACTCAGCTAGTGATCAATGTTATCACTTATCAATCTTTACCATTCAATCATCATAAATATCCTATTGACATCAATGGCCCTGATGTATGCATACATCCAAGTTGAAAAACACTTAGCATTCTTTTCTCCATTTATTCTACACAATAACTAGGTAATATCATCAACTTCTTGGATGAAGTTAGACCTTACTATCTATTTTAGGAAACTTGAGGGCTACTTAAATTTCCTTAGATAGTTAGTGTTCATTACTTCAATACATTTTGGAGTTTGTCTTTCCCAGAGGCTCTTGGCTTTCTCCATTGATAAATTTATAACTTTAAAATTTGATAGAATCTTTAAACAATAATTAAGGTATTAAACATCAAGCCTAATTACTACATTGCCTGAAGTATCCTTCTCTATTCTAGTGAGAGATTCATAATACTTGGCACATTCTAGGATAAACTTAGGTAATTATGTAAAACTTGGGAAAGCTGTAGCTTTCAAGATTCTACTATTGGTCATTTCTTGCATGAGTGGAGTCATGATGATAGCCTTAAAATCTCTCTAATAAATTAGTTACAGATGTAAGCCCCATATCTATGCCATTGATTTCTATTACTTTGGATACAACACTAGACTCAATGGGGTATCTTTTGTATTCATACTTCATCTTTGGTTCTTGAGATTTCACAACTTTCTTTGCTTTTTCCCTACTCTTCATACTTGGTCCAAGGATTTATTCAAGTGATAACTTAAGGACTTATTCATTTAAAGTTATTGTTTTTTGTACTTCTACTCCATCTATTTCTACCTTTGATCCTTCTGATCTTGAAATTTATTCTAGTTAACTTTAGAAAAACTTGACAAGTGTTTTAGAACACTTAGTGACTGCTCCTACTAGTTTAGAAAAGGTTGAAGAAATGAGTCAATTTGTTGCCTCAAACAATACTTCTAAGTAAGATTTAGATTTTAGGTAATAAGGAGCCTTGAAAACTCTAGATAACTCATAGTAAGTAACAAGGTATCATAACTCTGGGTTAGTCTAGATAATTCTCAAGTCTTAAGTATTCAAGAATCTGAGTAAGTAATATATTAATAGGCATGGATAACTTTGGGTTTCTCTCAGCTTATAACTTCTGATTTACATTATCAAGTTACTTATATTCAAGACTTTGAGTGAGTAGTAAGTTATGAGGAGTCTAGGTCTCTCTCGAGTAGTTCACCAAGTTTTTTGAGGCTTATGGCTTTGAGTTTTTAAAGATAAGTAACTTAGGTTGGAAAACCTGAAGAAGTAGAAGTCAAGAGTAACTAGAATTATAGGGAAAATAATTAGTAATGGGAAGTCTAAGTAGGATAGGTACTTGAAATCTTTATATTTATTGAGGGAAGTTACTTAGGGTCAAGACTCTAGGTAAGCAATAAGTAATGAGGAGTTTGGGTTACCCTGCTATTTCATCAGTTAGGTTTTAGTGAGGTTTTTTTGCTAGATTTGTTTCTAGGTTTTCCCTTTCTTTGAGACTTTGCTTAGGATTTTTCATGAGAAATGTTTATGAAAACTCTTATAGGGGTTTTACAACACTTTTCATGTAATAATAACATTTAAATGCAAGTAAAAATGAGAAATATCAAAGAAAGCATTAAAGGTAACACGTGAATCTTACCAGAGAAAAAAAAGAAGAAAACATCCAAAATGAAGACATGAAAACCAAAGGGAAATCATATACATACCTTGAACATAAATAGGTTGTGATGGGTTTGATCTAAAATCACTCTAAAAGCTCAAATAGTGTCACTCAGGGTTCACAGGGGTGGTAACTTGGTTAAATAACTTGAATGCCAAGTGGGAAATGAGGTGGATTTTCTCAATATTTATATTAATTAATGCATTAATGACATGTAGGAGACATGTTTGAGGGAGCGATGCAATCCCTTAGCTTTTTGTTAGGCTTCTTAGACTACTTTTCTTATTTTGTCTTTTGAAGTGAATTAACTTCGTAACTCTAATTTTTTCTAGGTTTGAGAGTACTTCGAACTTGCAAACCCTTATTGATTTTACTTGTAGCTTTGAGCAAGTGAAGTTACATTGAAAACCCAATTTGATTTAGTTAGTGTTATATGGGTTTGTAGACCTAGTTTACTTGGCTTCTAATGAGAAATAAAGTTATATGATAATTCTGGTTTAAACTAGATGGTACAACTCAAGTTTGCAATGACTGCTTACTTTTCACTTGATAAGTAAAGTAACTAAAATAACCCAAGTTAGCTTAGAAGTGAGATCAAATACTTAGATTTTTGATCTCCTTAGAAATATGAGTAAATGGGTTTTTTAGTGATGGCCTTGGGTAGACATTTTCAACCTTCAAGAGTAATTTGAAGCAATTGAAAATGAAAGCAAGCAAAACAAAATCTATAAAGACTGTCTTATTTAGAGGACTAGTTTCAATAAGAATAATTGACTCACAAATGATAAAAGGAAAAAATTTAATAGGGGTATCCCAAAATTCAATGTGCAAAATTTTGGGTGACACCAGTTGGCTCCAATTAGGGACATCTTTGTTTCTATTAGAAAGAAAGAAACAAAGGTGATATCCTAATATCTCTAGTTTTGAGTCTTATCTATTGGGTATAGAGTCTTTGTACAAAACTCAATCACAAAAACTACAAAATAAACATAAAAAAGATAAACAAAAATAACTAAACAAAAGAAAAACTAAAAACTTATTTATATACATATAGGTATTACCTTGTTGCTCAATTCTTGTAGAGCTTCAGGTGCTGCCCATTAAAAGGCAGTGTAAGTTCAATTCCATCCTAATAAGCTAGGATGAAGCTATCTCTTCCAATAATCTTATTTATAGTGAAAGGCCCTTTTCATAAGGAGTCAAACTTACCATGCTTCTTTTTTTATTCATTTTATTTATCCCACAGAAGGACCAAGTCATCAACTTCAAACTATTTATCTTGAGCCTTCTTATCAAAGATATTTTTTACTTTCATTTGATGGTCAATCAACCAGTCAACAACTTGAGTATGAGCCTCTTGTAGTTTAGTGATAAACATAATCCTCTTCTCAAGTGAATCTTGATAATTTACATCTTCAATAGCTTTAGATAATTAAAAAATAGGCAACTCTATGGTGATTGGTATCTCAACATTTGTTCCATATAATAGCTAGAAAGGTGACATGTCAATGGCTTTCTTTGAAGTGATTTTATTAACCCATAGTGTATCAAACATATTCTTATGCTAGGTATGTTGATTATTATCCACTAGATTACAAGTGATGGTAATCAAGTTTTTGTTACTTTATTCAGCTTCACCATTCCCCTGAGGATAGTGATTTGAAATATGCACTAGATCTATTCCATATGAGTAACATAAATCAATTAGTTCCATTGAAGAAAATTTGGCTGCATTATCTGTTACAATCTTGTGTGGGACACCAAAATTTACTATGATATTATCTTTTATAAAGTCACATACAACTTCAAAAGTGGCATGCTTGATAGGAATGGCTTCTACCCATTTATTGAAGTAATCAGTTATAGTTAAAACATAACAATGCCCATCGCTTGAATAAGGATTTAACATGCCAATAAAATCCATGTCCCACTACTGGAATAACTCACTTATTATAACTAGTTTTAATGGCAAAGCTGACAACTTTACATGTCCCATAAAGTGTTGACATACTTGATACTTAGAAACCTACTCAAAAGTGTCTTGGGAAAGGGTAGGCAAAAAGTACCTTGCTTGTAAGATTTTATGTGCTATGACTCATGCTAAGAAGTGGCCTCCACATGCTTTATCATGGAACTTCTATAATAATATCCATTTTTACTCTTTTTCCACACAATAGAGGAATACACCATCAATTCCTCTTTTTTACAAACCGTTATCCCAAATGACATAATCCTTTGACTTCAACTTGATGGTATGCTTTTCCTTACATGTAAGATCAGCTAGACATTATCTATAAGTTAGGAAGTAAGCAATTTTACTATACCATTCATCAAGAATGTCAACAAAAATCACCATGGGAAAATATTTATCTGATTCAACTTGGAGTGAAGGTGCCACTATATCTGTGTCATCAGGTTTTCTCTTTACCATCAATTGACACAAGCCTCTTCATCTTACTAGATTTATTGGTTGATATTGAGATCAAACTCTTGCACCTTAACTACATAGGTGCTTCTCAGTAATCTAAGTTCCTACTACATTATAATTGATTTGACTATAGTGTTAGGTACATAGACTTTAGTATGTGAAGATAAAATGTAGTACCTAAAAACTTTACATGCTTTGACTACATCAAAGGCATGTTTCTCCATCTGTGAATACTTTAGTTCAAATATTTTCAATGGATATCTCATGAAAGCTATGGGGGATTCAATACCCTCATAATTATTTTTTATGAGTATGGCTGACATAGTGTGCTTAGAATAATAAAAATAAAGAATAAATTCCTTACTAAAATTTGGGGAAACTAGCAATAGATCTTGAGCTATGGTTTCCTTAAACCTTTCAAATGCTAAATTACCTTCAACATTCCATTTGAAGTCTTACTTCTTTTTCATCATATCAGAGATGTGGTGAGTCAACTAAGAAAAGTCAAGAATGAATCTTATTAGGAAGTTGACCTTGCCAAAGAAGGAATGTACACCCTTCTTAGAAGTAGACAAAGATAAAATTTATATGGATTTCACCCTTTTTGGGTCAATCTTCATTTATTCCCTTGAGATAATGTGACTGATAAGTTTCCCTTTAGTCATGACAAATATTGATTCTTAGGATTCAAAGAAATTTTGTGTCTCTTACATTGGATGAGAAGAACTTCTAAGTCAATCATATGATTACCTCTTTACTTGGAGAATACAGTCAAGTCATCACGATATAACACTATACTCTTGTTCTTTAAATTTGTAAATGCTATATCCATTTCTATTTGAAAATTTGATCTAGCATTGATAAACCCAAAAGGCATCTTCTGATAGGTAAACATCCTCCATGGCTTTATGAAAGCTATCTTGTATTGATGCTCATTTGCCATTTTTATCTAATTATACCTTGATAAATTTTCTAACATGGACAACATATCTAAAATTGTAACTACTTTCAAGGTGTGATCATTAATTGGCAATGGGTAATTATCTTTTAGAGAAGCTTGATTTAGATTTTGAAAATCAACACATAGGCATATTTCTCCATTTTTATTTCTCACTGGGATAATGTTAGCTAGCCATTCTGAATGATGAAGTGGATAGATGATCTTAACATCAAGAAGCTTTTATATTTCAGCATAGATAGTTCTTGAAATGGTTGGGTTATGATGGCATAGATTTTTATTTAAACACTTTACTACTGGTTGTAGTTGAATATAGTGCTATACCTCATTTGGCTAGAAGGTCTTTAGGTATTTGTAAGACCAAGCAAACACATCAATATAACTTTTGAGAATCTCAATGAATTCTTATTTTTCTTATTGGGAACAACATTTTCCAATGTTGACCATCTTAAGCTCTTCTTCATCACCTACATTAATTTGTTATACTTCTAGAGATGAACTATCACCATAATATTTATTTTTCTTTAGAAACTAATCATGATTGTCAAATATTTAATCTAAAGAAACTAAACCTTTAGGAATTTTATTCCTTTTAATTGAATTATATCTTGACTATTAGTAATCTTAGGATCAATAATACCTATTATCATCTGGCATGGAAGTGAACTACTACCTTCAAAGTATAATTTTTCAAAGTTATTTTGTTACTCAATAAATGTAGCTATCTACTTATCATTATTGAAAAATTTCAACTAATTGATATTATCTAGTAATTTTGGATGGAAAACCACCTCTACTCTATAATCACCTTCTCAAAAAAGTGTGGGTGGCTGATCTAGTCTGAGTAGAGTTACAGTGACTGTAAGAGAATCAGCTCTAGAATTTTGATCATAGGGAATGGAGTTGATTGAAAAGGTTTTAAAATTGAGTGTTGTACTCAAAACTTGATCATGGTAATGCCTCAACTTATCTTTCATCACTTAATATTGACCAAAAATTTATCTTACTATTAATTTAACATCACTTTATGCTTTTAGGAATCTTACTCCTTTTTCCTTTGCTTGTTCAAATCCTAACAATAGTGCCTCATAATATACTATGTTTTTAGTATTTTCAAACATGAGTTTGTAGGAGTAAGGAAATACTTTACCATCAGGTGATATCAATACCACCATAGCACCTGAAACCAAGAAAACTATATCTACCATCAAATTCTAGTGTCCATATCTTATCTTCTTTTTCTTCCTCTTATTATACTTACTATGGTTCTTGTATCTCCTTTCCCAATTTGAGGTAGTAAACTCCATGATCTAATTATTCTAAAATAATCTGTGACCTTGGAACATCAGACTTGGAAACTATGTACTTGAACTTATTTTTAGGCTTGAGTTTTTGATTTACTCCTTTGATTGGAATGTGAGCACATGACCAACCCATCTTGAATTCTCCACCTATATCTTTACAGAAGTTTCTACTTAACAACATTTCATAAAAGATAGGAATATTTGAAACCAGAATTGTCATTTTGAGTCTTTTATCTAGGAAAGACGCCTGGATAGCTTGGGCATCTTTGATCTATCCAATCAGTGGAACTTGTCTCTCCATTGAATAACATCTACATATTATCTTAGTCACATTGAGGTTGAGGGCATCAACTACTTTAGCTGGCATAACATTATCATAGGCTCTAGAGTCTAGGATACAGTTGTTTAACTTGATCCATTGATCAAGAGAGAGATAAAAAATGGCTCTATCCTTTTAGATGTGGAAGTATATGTGGGAGAATAAGTTACATAATTATTTTGAGGTGAATCTTTTTTGGGGGTAGGAAAGATACCTTTAGAGGCATTGGTTGTATTATTCGACCCTTTACTTTGAACATACTTGACTAGTCTATTCAATTGATCTAGATAAGACCTCATGTATTCAACTTCTAACATTTGAATTTTGGTTTTCTTTATGTGATCAATTATGTCAAAATAAGAAACGGATGTAGATAGAGTAGGATTAGCTTTTGAAGTATAAGTTATTAGCTTGTGAGTTTGAGAAGAAGAAGCTACATACTTATCTTTTGGAGCAAGAGAAGGTACAAGACTACTTATTTTAAGAATGCTTACATCTAATCTAGAGTCTCCTTTCTCTTTCTCTTATTCCTTGGAAGGTTTTTCACTAGCTTGCTAAGTCTGTGACCTTATGAACACTTTAAAATAGTGACTATGATCTTCTTCAAATGCTTCTTCATATTCATTTTTTAATTGATATACAAGGTAACCTATGTTGGGGTCACCATCAAGATCTATAAATTCATATTCATCAACAAGACTTTGATGAGTATCATCAATCATCTGATCTTATTCATTCATCTCAATGTGATTTTTGGGAGCATCTTCAATTTCTAGTCTTTGTGTAGGACCAACAATGTAGTTTCTATTTTGATTATTAAAATTTTGTGTAGGTACGTTCCTAGTAGGAGAAACATGAGTACCTTGAGAAATTTTCCTTTTGACTTGTATCAAGTCATTATACATCTTATATAATATGGGATCAATGGTTTGTCATGTGTTTAAAGTAGAAGAATCACCCTTAGATGTTATTTTCTTGATCTTTCTAGCCATTATTAAGTCATATTTGACCTCTATAGCAAGATTTTGAGCTACTACTAGATCATTTAGATGTGATTAGTGCAGTTGATAACGGACTTATGGTAACTGGCAATTGATGAAGAAGCACTTTTGATTATTTCTAGTAGGGAGAGCAGCTTGAGTGATTTTATAGGTAATCTATTAAACTTGGCAATGAAATCTCACATGTGTTCATGTGGTTATTTTTTCAGCTAAGTTAATGGGGTGAAAAATATGTGTAAATCTTCTACAAATTTAAATCTCTTTTCAAGCTACTCACACATAATATCCCAGCTAACTATAGTTCTAGGAGCCAAGTGGTAAAACCATTCTATAACTAAGTCATGTAAGGTCTCAATGAAGAGTCTAATTGAGACATCCTCATGCTTAACACTAATTACTATATAGGGATAAAAATAAGGCAATCAAGTGCTTGTCTAGGCTTTGTTTTCCATCACATGTGAACTTTGGAAAATTATTTCTTGACCCCTTTAATAAATCATGGAGATGAGGAGTCAAATTTAGAGGTCCATTCACTGCCCCCCAAGGAATAGGAAGTGGTAACACCATTCTTCTGGGAATAAATAACTAAGGATTGGTGGATTAGATTATTTATAAGGAATTATATTTTAGTTGATTCAAAAGAGTTTGTTCTTGTCTCATAGGTGAAAGGCTATCTCTTCTTATTCTGGCTTAGACAGGAAAGTTGAAATTAAAATGTTCTTACAATTCAAAAAAGTCATCTATTTGGCCTTGAGTTCTTTTTGGTCTAATAAAAGGTCTATTTGCAAGTTTAAAGCGCAAAAATTCTTCTAAGGATTTACTCAAGTAATTTGGTTTATAATCAAAGACCTAGTCGATCGTTCCTTGACATGCAACGAGCTTAAGATAAACAAGGTGTAAAATAAAATGTGGCTTCTAGACAAGAAAAAAATCAATAAAAAATGATGCGTCTCTTTTTAGCAAGTTAAGTTAACTTCAGAACAAGGAGTTTTAAATAGACAAGTGTACCATTACTCTGCATGTAGCATTTTGAATAATGGTTTGGAAAATTTGGGATTTTTTTGGAGAATTGGATGTCAATATATGCTTATCTCAACTTGTGTGAGTAAGATAATTTTAGTTTTGGGAGTTAAGTTCATAGTTCCCCAGTGGAGTCACCAGAAACTATTGGCTAGATATTATGTAAGCTATCAAAATTACCTAGGTAGTCATAAGATTGAATCTTCTTAATTTAACAATGAAGCTCCCATATGCTTATGTCTATTTAATTCTAATTATTCATATCTCTTAGTTATTCATAAATTATATAAACTGTGCAAGTTGTCTTATTTTTTGGGGTATTACTTTAATCACAGAGTTCATAAACCATAACAAGGTGATTTTACAATAAGTAGATATTTCAAAGAATGTGTAGAGAAATTTTGGGAAATATAAAATGAAAGACTAGAATATTTGAGAAGAGAGAAGTTGTACTTCATAATAAGTAATTTTATAGAGTTTATTGAATCCACACAGGTAAATAAACATTTAAAAGATGATAATACTTTTAAAAAATGATTAATAAAGATTGAAATTTACATTCAGATTTAAAGATAACACAAAGTTTACCATTTTAATCTTCACAAATCCACCAAATGATCTCATGAGACTTAAAGTTCCATAGAAATCAACATCCTTATTATTCACTTTGAACCAATTTCATACACAAGACAAACTTAAAAATCTAAACACAAAGTTTTAGATTGCTTAAACTATCTTACTTCAATTACAATTACTTTTCTAAAATTACCATCCCCAGGCATGTAGGCCTACACTTATATTTATACAATTTCAAAATTCAAAATCAAATAGGAGACAACTCCTTGAATTTTGATGTGCTATGCTAAAATAGGGAACCATTGAGAGGCATCCTCCTAGAATTCCTCCTCTGTGGCATGCAACAACCGATGACATGTAATATTTGCCAGTTTTACTATTTGAATAAAAAATAATCTCTTTTCATGTAAAGCAAAGTTTGATAAAGTAATTTGCTTTTACAAAATGACTTTAAGTAATGGCATCTGTCCTAGTTACTTAAGTCTTACATCTTACAAAGTCACTTATTTATACAAGTAACTTCACTAAATGACATTAATTACAAATTAATTACTCAAAACAAAATTACTTTAAATACATCACTTAAATAAAATAGAAGAAAATGAAAGAAGAAATAATAAGTTATCAAGAAGAGGAGCAAAAAATCACTCCACATTGTGAACTTCAAGTTTGCATTTCTCTTTGTATTTGATATGTTAGGACATCATGACCTATATTACTACATCATCTAGTTTGGCAAGTGACTACCTAATTCTCTTTCTAACTTCTTGCCATAATTTTTCACCTTCTCAAGTCTTGATTCAAGTCTTTTTATTTCTTTTTGACACTTGATTAACTCCTTTATATATTTCACTGTGAAAGGAGTTGTGACCTTTTTAATTAATTGCTTGAACTATTGATATAAATGTTTAGATATCCTTGGAGTTTTCTCAGACCAAATATTAGTAAGACCAAATATGCAATCCTCCAGATTCACTTTTTCATTGTGAGCATCTTCTTCTAAAGTCTTCATTTCTTCACATATGGCCCCAATAATATGCATATAAAAATATAGGAGTTGTTCTTTTTTCACTTTCTTTACTGACCCTTTAGGAACTATCTATTCTTTGATTAAAAGTTTTTCACTCAAAGTGTTTATTATTTGAAGACTTTTTTGCTGCAACTCAAAAATTCCATTCTCATTTTCTATTTCTTTCATTACTGCCTTTATTTGTGCTATTTTTTTAATATCAACATGAATACTTGGGACCTTAAGAAAGTGTTTCTGAGCAGTTAGAAACATATTATCTATCTACTCATTAATGGCCTTAGCCTTACCTCTAATTTCCTCAACCTCAGTTATTATTTTTTGACCAATTGAATCACTTGAAAGAATTGACTACTGAGGAGTAGATCTTGCTACTTTGGAAATTATTTCACATAACTTTGTAATTTTTTCCTTTAATTTAGATTTATCAACTTTTTATTCATCTAACTTCTTGAAAAGAGTGTTAATTAGAGTCTAAGTGTCTTGCTTTAAGCCCTCTATAGTAACTTCTCCAAGGGACACTTTTGTGACTATTAAGTCTTTTTTAGTGATTTCATCTTTTCCTTTATCCAATAGAGGAACAGATACCTCTACAAACTTCTACCCTAAAGGTTCAAGTATGAGTTTGGAAGTTACCTTATCAATCTGGGTATTCTTTCCATTTTGATTAAGGTTTTTCAATAGCTATAAATCAATCTCTTCAAAATTTATTACTTCTCTGGTCTCAAAAACTATTTGTAATGCTAACTAGGATGAGAAGTCTATACTTGTTTCTTACTACCAAGTTTGGGAAAGGAGCTTCTTGTGCATACTAAGTCTTGGGAAGGATCTTCTTGTGCATCTAAAACATCTTATACTACATTGTGCACTACTTGCTCATCTTTTACTTTCTCTATTTCTTTCTTAGCCCATATTTCCTTTTAAGCTCCTACTTATTTCTCTTTCTCCTTTTCCACTTCCTTCTCCTTCTCTTTTTCCAATTATTTCTCCTTCTCTACCTTTATTTCTTTCTCAGGTTCAACCTTTTCCTTTTGATTTTCTTGTGATAGCTCTTAAGATGAGATCAATTTTTTAGTAGCTACCTATTTTGGCTCCTTCTGAGTGGTTGGTTAATCATCTAAAGGGGGTGGAGGTAGAGAAATGGGTGGAGAATATGGAGGAAGATGAGGAGGAAAAAAAGTCTTATTCTAAATGGGCTTCTCAGGAGGCTTGATGCTATGATATTTTGGAGGTGGTACGAGTATTAATGGATATGTGGTAGGTGCAGTAGAAGTAGAAATGATGGGTGGAGAAGTATTTTGGAGGTAACCAAAATAGGTGTGGTGGTAACTGGCTGAATTGGTTCTTTATCTTTAACCACAAAATAAGTGTCATCAACATTTCTCTTGAACTTTAATTTCTTCTTTAGCTCTTGACTGCTTTCTCCTTGAATTATCTTCCTCTTCTGGCTTATTCTAGTAGTTTCATTCATTAATTATTTCATGAAATATCCCTTATTAAGGATCTAATTGGAATTCATGTCAAGGACCATAGAAGTTCTATTTTTAATATTTTTAACTTGATCTTTTTCAAAAATAATCTCTAGAAGTGGAGCATTATCCCCTCCTACTGCATGATAAGCATCACTAGTTATAATTCCACCATCTTCCATGTCCTCTAAAATTGTTTCTAAATCAAAAGTATGAATCTATTCAATAGTCAATTTAATATTATCTCCCCTTCTTACATTAAACTTGTCCCTATAATCAATCCAAAAGTCTTTAAGTGCAGGAATATGCATATACTCAAGAGAAACTATATTTTGAGCTACTCCTCTATAATAAATTTTTTCTCTAACTTTAAAATGGGTCTGATTGTAGTTGTGGTAAATCTCCTTTTATATGTTTTTGGATTTTTAAATGATGGAATAATGATAATACCTAATAATAATAGGAAAAATGATAATGGGATTGTGAATATTTGACTGTAAGTCATGAAACCTAACTAGTTGCCTACACAACTCGATAAGGATCCATTTGTTAGTGGGATACCTTGGCAATTTGACTAGTGTGCTTGAGAAACCACCAACTCTGACATATGTGAAGTTGAGAAACTGAATGAAAATCCATCCAAATTGGGAGACTGCTTCCCATGTTGTATCTGACACTCTCTTATATTTTAAAGTAGTATTCAACTTACAAATGATTTCATAAAAGAACCCATCATTTACCCTCTTATAATGTTTAAAGTATTCAAAGAAAACCAATTGGGAGTAATATTAATATATAAACATTGATGCCAATGTTTCTTAAGTAGTTAATATAAAGAAAATTCCACTTGACGTTTCTATGTATACCAAGTATGAAGTCATCTTAAAGTCAAAAGTTTTCAATACTTGACTCAGCTAGTGATCAATGATATCACTTATCAATCTCAACCATTCAATCATCACAAATATCCTATTGACATTAATGGCCTTGATGTATGCATACATCCAAGTTGAAAAACACTTAGCATTCTTTTCTCTATTTATTTTGCACAATAACTGGGTAATATCATCAACTTCATGGATGAAGTCAAAACTTACTATCTATTTTGAAAAACTTGAGGGTTGCTTAGCTTTCCTTAGATAGTGTTCATTACTTTAATACATTATGGAGTTTGTCTTTCCTAGAGGCTCTTGGCTTTCTCCATTGATAAATATATAACTTTAAAATTTGATAGAATATTTAAACAATAATCAAGGTATTGAACATCAAGCCTGACTACTACATGTCCAGAAGTGACCTTCACTTTTTTTGTGAGAGAGTTCTAATACTTGGCACATTATAGGATATACTCAGGTAATTATGTAAAACATGGGAAAGCTACAATTTACAAGATTCCACTATTGGTCATTGCTTGCATGACTAGAGTCTTGCTAATAGCCTTAGATCTATCTAATAAATTAGATATAGACACATACCCCATATCTATGTCATTGATTTCTATTACTTTGGATACAACACTAGACTCAATGGGGTATCCTTTGTATTCATACTTCATCTCTGGTTCTTGAGATTTCATAACTTTGTTTGCTTTTGCCCTACTCTTCCTACTTGGCCAGGGACTTCTTTAATTAAAGTTATTATTTCTTATACTTATACCCCATCTATTTTTTCCTTTGATCCTTTTGATCCTAACATTTATTCTGATTAACTCTAGAAAAACTTGACAAGTATTCTAGAAGACTTAGTGACTACTTCTACTGGTTTAGAAAAGGTTGAATAAATGAGTCAAGTTGTTGCCTCAAATAATACTTCTAAGCGAGATTTATATTTTAGGTAATAGGGAGCCTTGAAAACTCTAGGTAACTCATAGTAAGTAATAGGGTATCACAACTTTGGGTTGGTCTAGATAATCCTCAAGTCTTAAGTATTCAAGAATCTGAGCAAGTAATAAATAATAAGCATGGAAAAATTTAGGTTTCTCTCAACTTATAACTTCAAATTTATATTATCAAATTTATTATATTCAAGACTCCCAATGAGTAGTGAGTTATGAGGAGTCTGGGTCTCTTTTGGGTAGTTTATTAGGTTTCTTGAGGCTTACAACTTTGAGTTTTTAAAGACAAGTAACTCAGGTTAGAAAACATGAAGAAGTAGAAGTTAGGAGTAATTGGAAATTTGGGGTAATCAAGCAGTAATGGGAAGTCTAAGTAGCCAAGGTGCTCGAGAGCTTTGGATTTCTTGAGGGTAGTTACTTAGGGTCAAGACTATGGGTATGCAATAAGTAATGCAGAGTTTGGGTTTCCATGCTATTTCATCAATTAGATTTTTTTACTAGGTATTTTGTTAGGTTTTCCCATTATTTGAGACTTTGCTTAGGATTTTTCATGATAAATGTTTATCAGAACTCTTACATGGTTTTTACAACACTTTGCATGTAACAATAACATTTAAATGCAAGTAAAAAAGAGAAATATCAAATAAAGCATTAAAAGTGGCACATGAATCTTACCAGAGAAAAATGAGAAGAAAACATCCAAAATTAAGACATGAAAATGAAATGGAAATGATCTACATACCTTGAACACAAATGGGTTGTGATGGGTTTGATCCAAAATCGCTCTAGAAGCTCTAATAGTGTCACTAAGGGTTCATAAGGGCAACAACTTGTTTAAATAACTCGAATGCCAAGTGGGAAATGAGGTGTATTTACTATATTTATTAACCAATGCATTAATGACATGTAGTAGACATGTGTGAGGGAGACACATAATCCCTTAGCTTTTTGTTGAGTTTCTTGGACTACTTTGCTTATTTTGGATTTTGAAGTGAAGTAACCTCGTAACTTTAATTTGTTCTAGGCTTGAGATTATTTCAGACTTGTAAAACCTTATTTATTTTACTTGTATATTTGAGCAAGTAAATATACTTTAAAAACCTTATTTTCTTTAGTTAGTGCACTACAGGTTTGTAGACCTACTTTACTTGGCTTTTGATGAGAAGTAAAGTTATTTAATAATTCTGGTTTAAACTAGATGATGCAACTTAGGTTTGTAATGATCACTTAATTTTAACTTGATAAGTAAATTAACTCAAATAACTTGAGTTGGCCTAAAAGTGAACTCAAACACTTAGCTTTTTGATCTTCTTGGAAAGATGAGTAAATGGGGTTTTTAGTGATGGCCTTGGGTAAACATTTTCAACCTTCTAGAGCAGTTTGAAGCAATTGGAAATGAAAGCGAGCAAAAAAGAGATACAAAAGACTAAGATTTATTTATAGGAATAATTTAAATAAGAAAAACTAACTCACAAAATAAAAAAGGAAAAAATTTAATAGGGGTATCCCAAAATTCAATGTGCAAAATTTTGGGTGACACTAAGTTGGTAGCTTCTCAAGTGACAAATTATGCATTTGTGAAGGTTGAGAGAGATATGAGGCATATAGGTGATGCTTAACACTTAATTCAAGTTTAAAATGATTGGTTTAGATTTAAGACACCTCATATGAGGTTTTCCAATCTCCTTTAATGTTAATTTACCCTCCATAATCTCTATAACCTATATTTCATACATTAAGGGTTTGAAGTCAAGTATATCAAATTGACCCTATCTACTATGTTTTCCTCCTTTCTTCGATATTGAAGGAGTTAAAATATTATTGGAAGTTACTATCACCTTATTAGGTCTCTAATGTTCTTTTATCATCTTAAACAAACCAACTTTTCACCATCTTGATACACACAGGCTTGTATGGTCTTTATTGAATGCCATGACTGAGCTATAGGTGACTACAGGGTTTAAAGAGTATTTTGGTTATATTTTTGAATTATTTTAGGTTTATTGAACCTTCCAATGACCTATTACACTATCCACCTTCCTGAGATAAAATCCAAATCTTTTCAATTGCACTTTTCTTCTCTCTAAACTTAGAACCAACCTGAGTTGTCTAGACCAACATGTAGGTGGTCATGGAGTTTGATTATAATTTTGAGGTCTTGGTTCAAAAAAAAATAATTAAACACTAAAAGGTCATTAATATTATATCATAGGATTAGAAACTTTTTTTTACACTTTCAAGACTTATAAATTAACAACCATAAACCCTCCTTTTCATGTTTGACATTTACAACTGTAAGTGGTCATTGTGATGATTATAGTGTTAAGTCCATGAAATGTGACCTCCTCAACTAAGTCATTAACAACCTGAAGGTGACTAATATTCATTGGAGGTTTATTATTATTTCAATACAAGTTCCATTACCCTTTTATACCATTTAAAAATCTACTTTCTTATCTCGAAACTCAGACTTGTGTATGAGATTGGGATTGTAGATTCAATCATCTTAACTCTCCTTTTGGATTCTAAATGGCTCAGGTGTCTGTATGAGTCTATGTTATCTATTATTATATATGGAATGATGTTTATTAAAAAAACCTCTTAGAAAGATAATTTTTTATTCCAAAATGAGGACCTAAAGGTTTTCCACCTGTAGGTCTTCATTTTTCTTGCATAGGCTTGTTAAGATAGTCAATGACCTGAGTCTTGAAGCTTGAAGGTGTATCAAATCTTGTCTAATTCCCATGTGATGTATTTCAATGGTATGTAGACTTAAGCTACGCACAATGACATCTCAAATTTTCTTATTCACATATACAATCCTATAAGTTTGTTGAGCTTGGTTGTAGGTAGTGGTTTGATAGGAATTTTGATAGTTGACTTAGAAACCTGAACTTATCAGTTAGCTATTAGCATTTGATAAAAATTAAAACTCATGAGGATTTTCACACATGATTCTTCCTCATCTCAACCCAAATATAATGCAACTCATTCAACCTCATGATCTAAATAGGCTTGATTGTATCATCATTATAGACACCTAAAACTAGCCACCAATGGATTCATACTGGACTCAGACTGATTCTTGCCAACCATTAAAAATTAAGCCTAAAAATCATTTAATGCCCCAAATTTGCTTATGAATCATTCATACAAGATTATAATCTTGTTGAGACATCCATAATTGGGATATCCTACTATAAAAACAAAAACCTCTCACAGATTCATATCTATTCGTCTTATGGCATCATAACATGCAATTTGGATTATAGACATATTAAATGGGGCAAGTACACACATAAAATATGTTAGGTTGTGGAGCTAAAAGCTTCACTGTATGCAAACATGGAGGAGGTTGTTGAGTGTCATAGTCATCGGTGTCGATCAGGACAACCGACGTCGATCAGGGGTGAATAAGAAGCTACCGACATCGGTAGGAGTCGGCCGACGTCAGTCACCTCCAGTCAGACAGGGACCGACGTCGATCGCCTGTGCAATTCTAGAACTATTCGTTGCATGAATAGTTAGTTTGTTGAACTGATTGTTTGCATGTAAAGACTATTTTGAGTCTTGAGTTGCGTGTCTAATTATTGTAAATTAAAATTCTAAGTTATTATTTAGTATGGGATATATTTATAGACCCATTGGCATGTATTATAATTAAGAGCAATAGAGGAAGCCAAGGTAGATCCTTCTAATTGTAATAATAGGTTGATCTACAGGTGGAAGCAAGATCAGGAGGAAGTTCTACATGGTAAGTAAAATCATTTGAGTTACAGGTTGTTGCAAGTTCATGGGAGATCTGCTTGAAGTACTTTTGAGTGCTTGGTACTAGCAGTATTATTATTGACTGGTTGGAGGTGAACACCTACTCTGTGTTTGAGTTCTGTGTTGGGACCATTTTTGGTAGGAGAGTGAACTCTTGAGGGAAAGAGATCTGTACATCTGAGAGGTGTGGAAGATTGTGGCATCTTCATTGTATTTCCTTCTGGCATGAGTATTAATACAAGATTGTGTATTGTCTCTCATATTCTGTGTCATTTGTGAATTCTAGTTACTTGTTAATTCTAGTATAATTTTGTGATTAGTTGCTTATATAAGGTAATCATATTATACTCTTATTGAGGAGTAGGATCCTGATAAGTGGTATCAGAGCATTTATGTTCTATATTCCTTACAAGTAGTATCATAGATTTTGGTTGGGTTACTAATAGGTTGTATCGGATCTGGTTAGTGTTTGTTGATTACAAGTCACTCACAGGGGTTTCTATTTGAGTGGGAGTATAACAATGGTAGAAGAAAGTAAGATACGAATGGAGAAGTTTAATGACAAGAACTATCAATTATGGAGGATGTAGATAGAAGATTATCTGTATCAAAAAGATTTGTACTTACCGTTGGGTGGGGTTGCATGCAAGCCCATGGATATGAAGGATGAAGAATGGGAGGTTCTTGATCGAAAGGCTCTGGGATCTATAAGGTTGAGCCTTGCATCATCTGTGATTTCCAACTTATCTCAGGCTAAGACAACGGTAGAGTTGATGGAATCTTTGGCAAATTTATATGAAAAACCCTCAGTTTCGAATAAGGTATTTCTTATGAAGTAATTATTTAATTTGCAAATGCAGGAAGGTGGATCGGTACATAGTCATCTTAGTGATTTCCATGGATTAGTAAATCAATTAGTTTCAGTCAATATTGTTTTTGATGATGAAATTAAGGCTCTCTTAATCTTATGCTCATTACTTGAAAGTTGGGATAGTTTGGTAATGGCAGTTAATAATACTGTGTCTGCTTCAAATATCTTAAAAGTGGATGATGTTGTTAGTGTAATCTTGAATTAAGAAATTTGTAGGAAAAGCATAGGTGAATCATCAAGGAATGCTTTGAGTATTGAAATTAGGGGAAGGCAAAGAGAGAAGATCGAGCAAGGGAAATCAAGGTCAAAGATAGGCAGGAGATCTAGATCCAGGCCCGATAAGAAAATCTGCTAGAATTGTGGAAAGAAAGGGCATGTAAAGAAAGATCGTTGGTTGGTTGAAGATCAGCAAGAAGGAATTGAAGAAGCAGATGTTGTAGGTATTTTTGCATAGGATGCTTTGGTATGTTCCTTCGATAAAGTAGAATCTTGGGTTTTAGATTCTGGTGCCTCTTTCCATGCATCCCCAAATAGGGAATTTTTTCATGAGTATGTCCAGGGAGACTTTGGAGAAATTTATTTAGGGGATGGTAAGCCTTGTCAAATGGTTGGCAAAGGGAAAGTGAAGCTAAAATTGTAGATGGGCAACACATGGGTGTTGAAGGGGGTCATGCATATCCCAGTCTTGAAGCGGAATTTGATTTCTATTGGAAAGTTGGGTGATGAGGGTTGCACAGTAACTCTCACAGTAGACTCTTGCAAAGTTTCCAAGGGTGCACTTATTTTAGCAAGAGCTAAGAAAGTAGGTATTTTTATCTATCTACTTGTATTACTGATTCTCCTTCTAGTTTATCTACTTCAGCTGTAGATTCGAAGATGTGGCTTAATAGGCTTGGTCAAATGAATAAGAAGGGGATGCATGTTCTTGAGTGAAAAGGTATGCTTTTGGATTTGAAAAACATGGATCAAGATTTTTGTAAGCAAAAGAAGAAAGTCACGTTTCTTGACACTGGGTCAACAAAGAAGGTGGTAGCTTCTATTGGAGGATCACAGTATTGTAGAAGGAAGAAATCTGATGTTCATGACAAGAACATGAAAGCCTTGGTTTTCAAGGAGAAGATGACGGATAGAGATCAGCACAAGGGGCTGAATAATTCTGAGTAGAGCAAGGTTGATTTAGACAAAGTTTTGATCCAAAAGGAGCTCACAGGTAGAAGTCATCACTCACAAGTAAAACATAGAGATCGACATTGGTTAAAAAACTGATGTCAGCATCCAGATAGGGATTGATGTTGGCTATGTGCAGCATGACGTTGGTGACTCCAGATAAATAAACATCGGCATCAGTCAAGGGGAACTGATGTTGGTGATGAGGTAGTCGCATGGAACCGATGTTGGTCAGATGCAGACTAAGATGTGACTGGCATCGGTCACTGAGATGGATTTTGGATGGACAACAAGTTGTCAAGGAGTCTCAAATGCCCATATGGAGGACTGAAAGGGTATGTAAGCCTCAAATTCATCATTTACTTTCTTTACACTACTTGTTTCTGACTGATGGTCAAGAACCAAGAAGTTATTAAAGCAACAGAGTAGGTAAAATCTAGGAAATAGTGGGAGCTTGGCATGGATGAGGAATGTGATTCCTTGGAGAAGAACCAAATGGGAGTTTTTGGTGGAGTTGCCAGCTGGAAGAAAGCACTGAGAGATGAAAGGATTTTTAGGATAAAGAAGAGTGGGAATGGACACGTGAGATGGAAGGCCAACGTATATGGTCTTGTGTTAGCTGCAGGATAATGGAGGTTTAACCATTGTGTTTTCTTTACCAAGTTGGATAATATTAGCTACATTATCTTGTTACTGTATGTTGTGCTTATTGCAGGGTCACATATGCAGGGAGTTGCTGAACTAAAGGTAAAGTTAGTTCAGAGGTGTGTCATGAGGAATTTGGAAGCAGCAAGATTCTTTGGCATGAGTGTGTTCTAGAGACATGAAAGGTCACATGTTGATTTTGTCTCCAGATGATTGTGTGAAACTAGTTAGCACACCGATGGTTGGACAATTTTATGAACAGTGTCCTGGTTCACATGATGAGGTTGAGTACATGTGTACTAAACTTGAGATTTCCCAAGTAGTGGGAGTTGTCAGCAAGTTTGGAGCCAATCTGAGAAAGAAGCACTGGAGGGCAGTTCAGTGGATTCTTAGATATCTGAGAGGGACCAGTAGTAGGTGCACATGCTATGCAGGGTCAAGTTCTTTTCTACATGGGTTTGTAGATGCAGATGTGGTAGGTGATTTGGATGATAGGAGGTGCACCACAGGATTTGTGGTGGTTGGTCTTCAAGAGTGATCTTGAAGAGGGATACAAAGCTAAGAAACAAATTAGATGATGTTTAGGTATAGGTATAGGTGCAACTGTTTATCTCTAAGTGGGAGATTGTTAGGTTGTGGAGCTAAAAGCTTCACTGTATGCAAACACGGAGGAGGTTGCTGAGTGTCATAATCACTGGCATCGGTCAGGACAACCGATGTCGGTCAGGGGTGAACAAGAAGCTATTGACATCGATAGGAGTCAACCGATGTCAGTCACCTCCAGTCAGACAGGGATCGACATCGATTGCCTATGCGATTCCAGAACTGTTTGTTACATGAACAGTTAGTTTTTTGAATCGATTGTTTGCATGTAAAGACTATTTTGAGTCTTGAGCTGCGTGTCTAATTATTGTAAATTAGAAGTCTAAGTTATTTTTTAGTATGGGATCTATTTATAGACCCATTGGCATGTATTGTAATTAAGAGCAATAGAGGAAGGCAAGGTAGATCCTTCCAATTTTAAGAACAGGGTGATCTACAGGTGGAAGCAAGATCAGGGGGAAGTTTTACATGGTAAGTAAAATAATTTGAGTTGCAGGTTGTTTTAAGTTCATGAGAGATCTACTTGAAGTACTTTTGAGTGCTTGGTACTGGCAGTATTGTTATTGACTAGTTGGAGGTGAACACCAACTCTGTGTTTGAGTTATGTGTTGGGACCATTTTTGGTAGGAGAGTGAACTCTTGAGGGAAATAGATCTGTACATCTGAGAGGTGTGGAAGATTGTGGCATCTTCATTGTATTTCCTTTTGGCATGAGTATTAATACAAGATTGTGTATTTTCTCTCATATTCTATGTCATTTGTGAATTCTAGTTGTTAATTCTGGTATAATTTCGTGATTAGTTGCTTATACAAGGTAATCATATTGTACTTTTATTGAGGAGTAGGATCCTGACAAGTGGTATCAGAGCATTTATGTTCTAGATTCCTTACAAAATAAAATATTAAAAATACTAAAAGCCTAAACATAATAATTAAAATGCTAAACCAAATTAAATTCCTATTTGAATTATCGATGTGTAATTAATGAAATTCTAAAAAGGAAATTCAAAAATCAAGAATATCTTAGGTTTTCATGATTACCTTTTGTGAGTTTTCAAGCCTTTATAAATATATTAAAATATCTCACCCATGCCTATTCATTAAAAATCATTAATTATTGACACCTTTTAACTCTATTGGGCTTAATTGACTCACTTAGGTTAGGTTTGAATCCATTCCATGTTTAAACTACACCTTGATTCACCTTGGGTTAGGGTTAGTTTCTAAACCTATAAATACAAGCCTTTATCTCTTCATTTGGAGAGCTTGGATAGAGTTAAGTTATAATGTAGGTTTTATATATTGATTGAAAGCAATAGTTTTATAATGACAAAATCATAAGCCAATACACATCAAGCAATCATAAGCCATAAGCCAAGCATGGTGCCAAGGAGAAAAGGTGATAGCCAAACTCCATTGCCAAAGACTCTTTGAGCATAAGCCGAGTAAGCCACAAACAAATCACTTAGATCTCTCAATGAAGGTAAGGGATTTTTCATTATTTTCATTGTAGTTGTGCTTTCATATGTATTTTGTTCACTATGCTCCCCCTAAGATTTAGGCTTAGAGATGTTAGTATGTTAGTGTATTAGTTTCATTTTGTTTTGTGAAACTAACACTTGTTTTAGCCTTCTCTCTATTGTCAAATTCCTATGATCACAAATGGCATGCTTGGTGGGACTTAAATGCATCCCATGTATCAAGAAGACAAAGATACAACTCATAAATCTTCAAATTAATGCTTAAATATCTTCAAAATTAGAGTTTTAGCTTTGTTTTTACCATATTTTCAATTTTTATGCTAACTCAGATCTACACAGAGATTGACATCAGTCAAGCATAACCAACATCAATTATATCTAACTGAGCTCAGTTATGGGTGACCATCATCAGTTACGATGCAAGGGAATACATGGTTTACAAAACTTGTAATTTGAATCTTTTTAGCATTACTACTGGTTATTTCTTGGTTTTATTAGCTTCATTTTTCTTGTCTAACCATATCATTACAGGTTTTTGAGGATTTTTTATGTTAACCTTGGATAACTAACATTTTTACCTCATGTTGGTTTTGTATTTGAGATCACAAACAATTGATCTTAGTCCTTATTGATTGATATCAGTTATTAGTAACTAACATCAGTTCCCTGATAACTGACATTGGTCACAAGTGACTGATATTGGTCTTTATGTTTTTAAAATAGGAAACCCAAGAGTTAAGTTTTGAAAACTTATTTTATCATCATTGAAATTGATTTAAAGTTAGGGGAAACTCTCTAACCCTTGTAGGTCTAAGGTGGGAATATAACATGAATTTGCAAGTTTAGACTCATGAACATTTCATTTTAAGTGTTTAAATTGAATTTAGATAACTCTTGAACACTTCAATTTGATGCTAAAAAGAATTTCTAGGTCTTGAACATTTGATTCTAGTGCTTAAATGGAACCTAGAATTACTAAATCTTGAATATTTTATTTTAGTGCTTAAAAGGAATCTAGAATGGCCAAGTCTTGAACACTTCATATTGGTGCCTAAAATGAATTTGTTAAGTCTTGAACATTTCATTTTTAGTGCTTAAAATAAACAAAGGTGTTTTTGATTAAGTTGTTTTGTGTAAATTCTTACAAGTTTTTCAAATAATCCAAGGGGCCAAAGAACTTTATCAAATATCTCAATTTAGTGCCTAAAATCAACACTTAGATCATAATTTATTGAAAGTGTTTGTTACTTGTGTGGATTTTGTACGAAAAGAAGAGTGCATGTAGGCTCTCCCCCCATCCCTTATAGGGAACTTGGGTGACCAAAATTGCCTTTTCACTTACAATTTGTGCCTAGTCCAAGGTGTGGAAAGAATGTTATCTAGGTTCTCTCCAAAACCCGTATGGTTTTGGTGATCTAAAAAAAACCTCTAAAGTCTTTCCACTTAGTCATTTATTTCATGTAATTTGGCTTGTGAAGGGGATTTCATAGCTCCTTCATGAGTTTTTTAGGGAAGCATTGACTTGAGGTTTCATTTCTTGGCAATGTTCAACCCTTGCTCCATGGTGACATATACAAATTAGGGCACACATATTATGAGATCTAAGGGATTGAATGGCTAACCTCTCCTTTCAACACAAAGACTCGAGTAGGTCTAGTTAACCATGGGATTCCACTAAGTAGTCCATGGATAGAATCATTATGAAAAAGAATACACCCTTGCATAGTAAGTTAATTGATATGAACTCAATTGATGTGATGCATCTCTAGTGTTAATCACACTTGGGACCAATCTAGATGTTCAAAAACTATAGTTTTAGTCAACCCCATTTGACCAACCTTATCAATTTAGGGATTATAACAATTTCATTAATTGTATTTGGTCTTTTTCCTTTATTTCTTGGTATTTGAGTCTAAAACTTTGTTTGTCTTTTCACATCAAAATGAGTCTTGTGTCCACATTAATCCATTATTTTAAGAGGTGTTATGCCATCTATTAGAAACTATGATTTGTGATTTAAAACTTTGTGTCAAAAAATTTGTGTGTGTCACTTGATTGAAATAGGTAATGTTACTCTACCCCAATCATTTTCAAGTTTGTGCCTTGGAGTCTTTGAAACAAACCATTGTATACATCTTTAGAGAGTGATATCACCATTACACTGTTCAAATTGTTTCATAGACTCATCTTATCTTGTGTCCAAGTTTCACATATAAAACCAATCCATGTATGCCTTTGTGGTCTTTGTCTAGTGTCATTATTCCATTCAATTCTACCTAGATTGTTTGTTTAAAAATCCTAATTTTCCTAAGTTGAGTTTTTAATTAACTTTTACAAGTGTGGATCTAAACATTGATTGATTTCTATTTTAGCCTTGTCTAATTAGGGCTTAAATACCAATATTTCTCTTTTAAGTTGCATAACTTAGGTTAATTATTTACCCAAATTAGAAAACTATTATTTGTGCCTTTATTTGGGAGAAAATAATATATCTCTAAATACCTTTAGTCTTGTGCCTCATACCAAATTGACCAGTTTTATGTTTGAAAATCAAGTGCCTAGTTGATGCCAAAGTGTTCCAATTTTGTTAAATTAAATACCCTTTTGTTTTAAAATTCTATATTTTGACATCATATTTAGCCAAAAGTCCTAGCACATTTGGCTAAAATACCTAGCAACCTTTATTTTTCCTAGATTAGACCTATTTAGAACACTTTAAACCTAGAGTTTGGCATTTTGGTTTTAGTTTATCCACTTAACCTTTTTGTGTGAGACAATTAATGTTAGACATTTTATGTTATACTATTTTATACCAAGTTTTATGACAAACCATTTTAGAGATACAACTCCATCCCTTTGACTAGGTTAGATTGATTTTGAACCTTTTATCTTTTTAGACATTATTTTTTAGATTTTATAGAACTCATCCCTTTTGTCACAGAGCATTCATCATTTATTTGAACATGTCTCACTATACATGTAGTGGTCATGTACAATCCAGGGTATGAAAATGTATTTTCACAAGAAGAATTTGTAAATAGCCTTATGGAGATGATGTCATTTGTGATATGGATCCTTATCCACCTTACAACACTCAATAAATGGAATAAATTCAAGATACTTTGGCCCATTATTTGGTCAACATGCCTTCATATTCAAAGTAGGACCAATAAAAAATGACATAATAATTGGCTAGCATACCTTTGGTTACAGAATAAGTCCAACAACAACCTTAGTATGTTACCATTCCATTAGATTATGACCCTTATTTGTTTGATAATCACTTGGTTGTAAACAAGAATGAAGTCTTAATTAGAGCCACATAGGTAGGGACTAAGTTTCTGATAGACTTTCCCCATGAAAACTTGCCAAGTCTAGTAAGATGGACTTATAACATGTCTTATAATTGGAACAACAAACATGTCTCTTCTATAAATCCTCATGCCATAGTGATGATGTCATATTAGGACCCTCTTATTCTTGTCACAAGGAAATGCCTCCTAGAGGAACATTTCATTCAGATGCATATATCATACCAGACATATTTGAACCTAACACACACTTTTAACAATATGACCATGTCAAACACTCCTCTTATTAAACCAACTAATTTAAAAGGAGTTCTAATTGAATTGATAGGTCAAGAAAGTTAGGGTATAGACCCATTTATGTAAATAACTTTGGTAGAAAACAATTTTCAATTCCCAACTATCGAATAAGTGTCTTCTTCTACACAACATACTAAGCCAAACCTAGTGGATAATATGCAAGTATCATCCAATCCAGAACAAAGTGGTGTTAATGAAAAATTAACTAATTAACACTATGAGTGGTTTAGAAATTTAGGGGGCATGAAATTCTCCCTCCCAACCTCAAATAACTACGTCTAATCCTCAACCAGTTGCTTCTTCAAATATGTAACCTCAAGGATTAAGTAGCCAATCAATGATCAATGCCATGCCTAATAAAATGTGATGAATGTTACTCCACCCCAACAGGTGATGACTAACATTCCAAAACAACATGCACAATCCAACATGCCCATGAAATAGAGGCCAAAATTCTTACCACCTTAATAGAGGGCAACCAATGTTCCATGTTGACAGGTAGTGACGAACATACCTCTTCAGTCACATACCAACATATTAATCCAATCATAAATGATGTCTAATAAATAGCATATAGGTATTATTTAGTGAAAAATGCCAAATATTTAACATGAATATACTTCCTAATAGGGATTTATGCAACTAAGAGGTTCTAATGTTCCATAATTATGAATTAGGTAATAATTTTCTTTTATGATAAACGTGCCACAAGTTTAATGATAGGGCATTGGTTTACAAGTTCGCCTTAGTCAACAAGGTCTTACTAATCAACAACAAGTCCTTACTCAACCTCAGTAGACACAATATAGCCATATCCCTTCATCTTAGCCAAAATTTCCCAAAATTTAGGCCCATATACCCAATCCTAACTAGAATATTGCATAAAAGTGCATGCAATTTCAATAATTACACTCTAATCCACATATGAATATTCCTAGTCCATTCTTAAACCAAACCAACATTCCCCAATAAATGCCTCCATTATACCCTAGTCAAAGTACTCCACTTGTGATCACCCAAACTCCACCTCAAACTACTGTTCCCACTAGTTTCCTTGCATAATAACTACAACAAATGAAGGATGCAATTTCCCTCATCCAAGCCCAAAACAAACTAAGAAGTTTAAGTTAGATGATGTGTGTTCCTACCCTTTCAACATGGAGTATATGTAGATACCATTTATTCTAGGGTATGAAACACCTAAATTCAACAAATATAAGGGGAAAGGTGACCCCAAGGCCCATTTGATGGAATTATTTATTGCATACCATCTAGTGGCCTATAACAATATATACCTTTTACTATTTTTTTCAAGAATCCTAGTAGGACAAGAATTGGAATGGTTCCTAAAATTACTAAACAATTTAGTTTCTGATTTTGATGATCTTTTATACAAGTTTGTGTAACTCTTATATAATCTTGAGCATGAGATTTAATTATTAGACTCAACATAATCCAAATAGAAGGCTGGCAAAAGTTTCATAAGCTATTTTTAGTGATGGATATCCCTTGCTAGCCTATTCACCCATAGTCTACTAGACAAATAAATAGACACTATGTTCACCAAAAATCTACATAGTGAGATATCTTACCATATAGAGTTGTAGTGTGCACATACTTTTAAATAAATCATTGACAAAGGTTTTTTGATTAAAATATCCCTTATTAACAAAGGGATCAGTAAACTTACCTTCTCAAATCAAACTAGAATAAAAACTAGAACAATGGCCAAAATTAGAACCAAGTCTAAGTACAAGCATCATAACCAGCCCAGGCTAATAGTTATGATAAATCCAAGTAGTTCAATGGCAATAAGAATGTTTTGGGGAATGGAGAAACCAAGTCATGACATGTCCAAATGATGAAAACACCATTTACTCAACAAGTGTCTCATATGGAAATAACTCCTAACCAACAACCTCTTTAACAAATGCAGTAAGCACAATAGCCTAGACCATTGAAACAAACACAAAAATCTATGCCTTTACAAGCCCCTCCTCCAAAGATAATTTTTCCTACTCATCACATCTTTAGTGGCCTTGGATAATGCATTAAATTTGTGTTTTGAAAGCTCTATAGCTAATGTGATTAATTGGCCTATTCTAAAGCATTATCCTAAGGGCATTGACTATCCAAACTAGTATAGGCAAACCAAATTCTTTGAGTATCATAGGGTTGATGTCCATAATTTGGACCATTGTGTTCAAATTAAACATTTGATTGAGAATATGTTGGAAAATATAGAGATCACATTAGATTGTGGAGTTTCCACATCTAATCAAAACCTTGGTATTTATAAAACCCTTTTCCACAACATAACAACCAACAACAACAACAAAGTCCATTACAACAACAATAACAATATCAACAGCCAAGGTAGAACCAACAAAACTAGTATCAAAACCAACAACATAAAATGAATAGACATAAATAAGACTATAATGATGCTAACAACCAACAAACCTACCATGCAATTGCACATGACTATAATAAGGTTATATGACATATTGTAAGAGGTTATATTAACAACTTTCCATTAATCTAAGACCAAGTACTAATCAAACAAGACCATTGCTAACCATTCCCAATCAACCAAACCATGTTGGTGATCCTTCTTTGACTTGGAACAACATACAAGAATACCAACAAGTAGGGATCCCACTTTTGGTATCCCATGACCATCCATAAGTACACCAACAATTAAGACTTATCCTATCTGGTCCCCCTCTACCATCATTTGTTAACAATAATGGTCCTATATCTAATCCTAATTGTGCAATCATAACTTAATGGTAAAAAATTACCATACTAGGCCCACAACCATTTGCCACTTCACCCATCCAACCAAATGTTTTGGTTTAGAATAAGCCATTTACCAATATAAAATAAAATATGTTTACTATTATGGAATAATTGCAAAAGACACTTGCATAAATATCCATTTTATATTTTTGCGTATGTCTATAATCCATAAGAACATATTAATAGATTTCCTTATCCAATCCCAAGTTCTTAATGACATATCTTGAGACAAATTTCAAGATTTGGTTAGACATTTATCTCCAGGCCAACAATTAATCTTCAACCAAAGGGATATGTCATCCCTTTTCCCTTTGCGTAACAATCCATTGTACATCAAAGTTGCCATAATGATACACAAAATGAAGCGTGTCCTCATAGACAATAGAACAAGCCTAAATATCATGTCTCTAAATCTCATTAAACTTCTCAGGTAGATGATAGCCAACTTGTATCTAAAAACAATCACAATCAAAGCTTATGATAATGAAGAGCAAGAATCATAAGGCACCATCATCTTGCCAGTTATCATTGGGCCCTTGACCCATGATACATTATGCCATGTATTAGACCTTTTTTTGTCATGTAATATGATTTTGGGTAGACCTTGGATACATGAGATTCATGTAATCCCTTTGACATTGCACCAGTGTATCAAGTTCTCCCATTCAGGTATGAAGGTCATCATCCATGGATATTTGTAGCCATACAAACATTGCAAGCATTTGAAGGTTGAGTAACAAACTTATAACTATCATTTTGGCTTGAATCTAATTGCCAAGAAGGAAAAGGGAAAGTAAATACTTGTTGATTCACCAGAGGCCAACTACATTGAACTTGATACCCTTGGTTCACTTTCCCACATATCACCTCTTAAAATATCTAATCATTATACCATCTTGGCTAATTACCCAGGATAATATTTGACCCATGATACCTTCCACATTAACAAGATTCCATAGAACCCCATGTATTTTGGAAGACCAAAATCCAAACTAGTTTGCATGGAATGGAAAAGGGAAAATCCAAACTACATAGTCCAACACCTATCATTTTCATACCAACTACTAGCCAAGAAAAGGACCCACTTGAAGGTAATGAATCTAGTTGTATAATGACAAACTGGGTAACTGTTATATAAATGCCAAGTATCCTATTTCAAATAGAATCATGGAGAGGCATGCATATGAAGGGGGATTCCTTAGGCTAAATCAACAAGGTTTGCTTGAGATAATTTCTAACACTCAATACAAGGGAACATATGGACTCAAATTTAAACTTCCTAGGGGTGATCCCACATACCTTATTTAAGTTACATCACAAATGACTAATGATGATGATGCTGAAAATGAAGTAGAGTCTGATTACAGCCCCTTTGATAACTAAACACATCCTAATTTGTTTGTCACTAATTCCATTTGAACCCTTCAACCAATCATTCACCATAATCTACTTCCATTATATTATCCTCAACTAACATACTAGGGCCAACAAGAATTAATAGTGCCAGTTGATGTGCTTCAAAATGATGAGGCCTTCTACAATTTTCTAAGTCTTAAAGATAATGTTCTATTGGGAGACCACAAACAAGGGTTATTAATAAATTTGGATCCTAAAGGCTATTTTGGAGAATGGGTGAACACCTTTAGCCACAAACAATTGAATAAAACATTAAGGTCCCAAAGGGAAAACCTCTTTAAGGAGATTTTTGACCAAAAGAAATAGTAAAGATAAAGGCCAATCTAGTGGTGAAAACCTATTTCAAGCATCATTAGATGGGGGTGTTCAACCTTCCTCAAATAGAGCTCAAGAAACCACCAATGATGAACTTTCATATGGGTCTAATTTTAGTCTTAAATAATAGAAATATTTTGATTGAATCATCCAGGAGTTTCCAACTATATTTGTACATGGCCATCCCTACCATTGGGGGATTCTGATTCATCACACCTAGGAGAACTTGAAGAGCTAGTCCTAATAGAGAAATCTAATATTTCAGGCTAGTTCAAATCTTTATCAACTATTATAAAATATGGTTCAACCCTTCTAGTGGAGGATACAATATAGGTTAACATCATGACTCTAGATGACCCAAAGTTAATAAAATTAGGCACTTCTATCACTAAGGAGGATAATGAAGTCTTTACAACCTTTTTGAAGGAATTTGTTAATATATTTACCTGGGCCTACTCTGACATGCTTGGGTTAGAACCTACCTTGGATGTGCACCACCTTGTGGTACATCTTGATGCCAAACCTATGAAATAAAAATTATGCAAGATGCATCCTTGCATTGTTATATTAGTGAAGAAAGAGTTAGAAAAGATCTTGGAAGTGAGATGTGTTTGGCCAATTGACTACTCAGAGTGGATATCTAGTGTTATTTCAGTTAAAAAGAAGCTAGAAGGAATCAAAATTTGGTCTGATTTTAGAGACATAAACAAAGCTTGCCAAAAATATGACTTTCCTCTGCCTAACATTAACATGATTATTGAATCTACCATAGGCTATGAAATGCTTCCATTGATGGATGGATTCTTAGGCTACAACTAGATATGAATAGTATTAGAAGACCAACATAAAATAGTATTCACCACTCTATGTGAAACATTCTATTATTAGGTTATGCCATTTGGTCTCAATAACATTGGGACCATGGAACAAATATCCATAAAATTCATATTTCATGATATGATGCATGACATTGTTGAAGATTACATCAATGACATCCTAATTAAATCAAATACCAGGGTTGATCATCTAATAACACTATGATGGATATTTGAGAGACTGCATGAATACAAATTCAATCTCAACCTAAAGAAGTGTGTTTTTAGAGATCCTTTAGTCAAATTTCTTGTCTTCATTGTGTCTCACAGGGGCATTGAAGTCAATCCATCTAAAGTACAAGCCATAAAAAACATATCAACATCATCCAATTTAAATCAATTCCTCAATTTTCAAGGAAATATCCAATCCATTAGATGCTTCATATATTAATTATAAAACAAGTGCCATCCCTTCACACACTTACTAAATAAAGGGGTAGAATTCCCTTAGGATGATGAATGCTAGAAAGATTTTTAGGGTTTGAAGGACTATCTAGCAAATCTACCTATTTTATTGCCTCCAATGTCAGGGAAGCCATTCTTATTATATCTATCAACCACTGACAAATCCTTGGGGGCACTTCTAGATCAACATGATAATAATGCAAAGGATAATTTAATGTAATATTTAAGCCATACACTAGTCATGTATGAGCACAATTTTATGCCCATTGAAAAAACTTTTTTAGCTACGGTCTTTGTAGCTCAAAAACTGTGCCATTACATGTTAAAAAACAAGACCATGGTTATTTCTAAATTAGATCAACTCAAGTACCTAATATTTAAAATAACTTTACAAGGTCACATAGTCAAATGGATAATGCTTCTCAGTGAGTTTAAGATAGAGTATGTTAATCATAAAGACATTAAGGGTCAATTTCTTGTAGATCAGCTTGCTAAAGCACCCTTTATAGATGTAGAGCTGCTAACATTCCACATCCCAGAGAAATCCATTATGAACATCATTGAAACACATCTTGAGGAGAAGTAATGGAAATTTTATTTTGATGGATCATTCACTACACATGGATTAGGGTCAGGACTTTTATTGATAACACCTTAGGGTGATATAATCCCTAAGTCATTCAAAAATAGATTTCCTTATACCAACAACAAGGCCAAGTATGAATACCTTGTTTTAGGGCTTCAACAGGTAGTACAATGGAACATAAAATAGCTAAAGGTTTATGGTGATTCTCAATTAATCATCAATTAGGTTATAAACCATTTTAAAATGAAGGATGATAAGCTGGTGCCCTACAAGGCCATGGTCAACACTCTTAAATAAAAAATTACCGATATATAATTCAAACATATACCAAGGGCCAGTAATAAAACACTAGATGTCATGTCTACTATTAGATCTTTGATTTGACATATATATATGACCAAAGAATACTAGTTCCTCATTGAAATTTTGATAGCCCCAGATCATAAACCTTTAGCTATCACAATGATCTATGATATTATTGGTCTTAACTCTATTTGGTATTCAAACCTATACACCTATCTCCATGATCAAATTATGCCACTAGACCTATCCTACAAATAATCCAAAGCCTTTATACACCATGCTACACATTATACCTTACTCAGACCAACCTTATACCATCATAGTTTTGATGGAACTCTACTTCATTATTTAACTTCAAAATAATCTACATTAGCATTACAAGAAGTTCATGAAGAAGTATGTAGATCCCACATTAGCAAGGCTATCCTATCCAAAAATATCCTATGTACTGGGTAATATTGGCCAATGATAGATGCGGATGCAACATATGTGAGAATATTCAATAAATGTTAATGACATGCCAATTTGATTCATGCCTTGACGAAAAATTTGAAACCAATGCTTACACCATGAACATTTTCTATACATGGGGCCTCGATCTCATTGGGAAGATAAACCCCACCTCATTTGATGGCCATAAACATATCCTTACCACCACTAAATTTTTCACTAAGTAGGTTGAAGCTATACCCATCATTTACATGACTAGAAAGCAAATTTCCAAATTCATATTTAACCATCTAATTTTCCACTATGGTATCCCTTAGAACATTATATTTGATAATGGTAGACATTCAGAAACATTGATGTTGAATCGCTATGTACTGAGTATAATATTAAATAATATTTTTCCATTGCATATTACCCACAAAGTAATAAATAGGTAGAAGCATCTAATAAAACCATTATCAACATACTAAAAAATATTATCAATGATGCTAGCCATGATTGGCACCTCCAAATATTATATGCCCTCTGGGAATATCATAGCAATCATCAAATTCTAATAAGAGCCACTCCATACTCACTTGTTTATGGCATTGAGTCCATTCTTCCCATTGAGGTCAAGATAACTTATTTGCACATCTCTTTGAAGCATGTCCTGGATGATGAAGACTATCAAGTAGCTCACCTGTAAGAGCTATAATACTTGATGAGAAATGTTTGGCCATAGTTAACAATATTCAAGTATATCAAAATTGACTCTGTGGCCACTATAATTAGTGTATGAAACATATATAATTTGAGCTTGGTGATATTTTTATTAAAGAAAACCAAAATAATATCATGATAAAAAAGAAACATAAAGGCAAGTTCAAACTGAATTGGGTAGGTCCTTTCATCATTATTATAAACTATGTAACTGGAGCATACAAGATCACTACATCATATGAACATGAACTTGATGAGCCGATGAAAATTATACACCTCAAGTGTTACTTTGATTGAGTGACTTAGTGTATTGTATATAAGGTCCATTTTAATTGTATCATAATATCAACTTTATTATTTATACCATACCATTCTATCACTTTTCCATTCTACCATTCCATTTTACCGTACCTTTTCTATCAATCAAGTTATATTTTGAATGCCCTACCTAACCCATTAGACTTTGGTTCCATTCCATTGGTTACCAGGCCACTTTCAACATGAGGATTCAGATAAAGTTTCAATAGTTGTTTTAGTATTTGAGATAGAGTCCATATTTTGGAGCAATATGATAGTCATTTGGCATTTACATCCTTTATTTCTTGTTTTATTCTATACCAATGTGATTGATTATAACCACCTTTGGGAAAATAAATGTCCCACCATATTGATACTAATTATAACATCCTATAGGGAAATTAGTATCATTAACATATGCCATTGTTTCCTATTTATAAACTCCTATGGACAGACTAGGGGTAACACTTTTTTATCATGATTTTAAGTACCAACTTACCATGCCTATGTTGTACTGTGCCATTATGCAAAATTTGCCTATTTTATTTGAATTAGATTCTACACTAGTCAGATTCCTCCAATGTAAGGTGGAACTATAATGACTTGAGGTCCCATCCTGGGACTATGTAGACAATGCTCAATTTATGTTGAGGTTAGCTTAGTCACTGTTTGCCGTGCTTTTGCCATTTTGTGAGTAATGTTAAGTTTGAATGTTCTTGAAATTTTGTGAGAAACCTAAGCCACACTCTCACCATTTTGTGAGCTGAAATTGTTTAGTATCTCATTATTCTTGATCGAGTTGAGATAATTAGAAAAGTCTAAAAACATTTGTAAAATTGTTTTAAAAAATACAAAAACATTGACCACTTCTTTGCCTTAAGGATTGTGATTACCCTCACTAAGTCACAAGAAACTACTTGTCATTTAGTTTCCTCATCCTTTTTATCATTTTATCTCATGCTCTCTTTGTTTTGTGAGTTCATTCCCATATTATTCTATCACATACATCATGTTTTTCTTCTTCTTATAATTTTATTATATCCCATTTCTTGGGAGAACTACATTTAGCATGAAGTTTTTGTTGGATATTATTTTCATGGAACTATATAGGCAATGTCCACTTGCCTAGTGAATTTGGAGACAGCTCGGCCACCCCCTTCCTTTTCTTCTCTTCCCCCATTTTGTTTTCATTTCCTCTTCTCATCTTAGGGAAATGTTCATCATCTTGTTTGTCTCATGTTGTTTATACTAACATTGTGATTAACCTTTGTTTATGTTTTATGTTATTTTATTTTTTTGTTATTTCTCTTTATTTTGTTTTGTTTTCTTTTTCTTTTTATTTGTGTTTTATTTATTTGTTTGCCTATTTTTTTAATTTCTTATTGTGCCTTGATTTAGTCTATGTACATTTATTGGGTGATTCTTTGCACATTATTCCTGAATCCATCCACATTCATGCATCAACATTGTAATCATGGTTTTTATCATTGGTGTAAATTTTTTAATTAACTATTAGATTGCATGTCAATCCTTATGCATATTTTGGCAAGTTATCATGGTGCCTGCTGTCACATGCTATAATGAAAATTAACTTGAGGAGTCTACATGGCAATGCATCGGTGATATATCTCCTTAGAACCAACACCAACACCATTCTTGATCTAATCCAAATCATATCCCAAATAGAGTAATTAAACAATGAAATAATTTTAAGCTTTGTTAGTTCAAATGAGCATCTCCTTACTAAAAGGTTTCCCAAATTCATATTTCTCCTCTATTTCAATTTTCCATCATATTCCACATCATGTTTACCATAATTATGGTAAAATGATTATAACCACCTTTGGAAAAATAATTTTATACCATCCCACTTGCATTACTAATGATTCTAACCACCTTTGGGCAAATCATTGTGTTTCCATCCATTTGAAGGTTGATGATTATAACCACTTTTGGGAAAATCATTCTCTTTCATCTATCCAATTATGGAATGTTTTATGGTGATAATGCTTATAACCACCTTTTATAAAATCATCTTCTTGTTACCCTAAGACTTTTTTGATGATTATAACCACCTTTGGGAAAATAATCACCTTTTTTTATCCCATCTATGTTGATGATTGTAATCACCTATGGGAAAATCATCCTATTTATGCTACCTAACTAGGGTAAATCCATTTACTACTAATTATAAATACCTATTTACAAATTAGTCTTTTCTACCACATCATTTCATTTATTTTCTCCACTTGTTTCTTTATTTTGATGGGCCGATTATCGACCCCTTTACCAACCACTCCCTTGAGGGGGCACCTACAGTTCATCCATGTCTATTGAAGTCATAAGCATACATGACCTTTTCATTCTTTGAGAATATGTTATTATAATTACAACTTATAATACCTTCCTAAATAGGGGAAAATTGTAGATACCTAAAACTAGCCACCAATGGCTTCATATCAGACTTCAAATCGATTCTTATCAACCATTGTAAATTAAGCCTAAAAATAACTAATTTTTTGAAATTTTCTTGTGCATCATTCATTATAACTTAAAATCTCATTAAGACATCTCTAATTGGGGTATCCTACCGTAATCAACAAAAACCTCTCATGGATTCATTTCTATTCATCCTATGACATCATAACATGCAATTTGGCTTATAGACCTATTTAATGGGCAAGTGCAAACTTAAAATCAAATATTGAAAATGCCAAAATCCTAAATAAAATTAATTAAAATACTAAACCAAATTAAATTCCTAGTTGAATTATCCATGTTCAATTGATGAAATTCTAAAAAATGAAATTCAAAAATCAAGAATATCATAGGTTTTCATGATTACCTTTTATGAGTTGTCAAGCCTTTACAAATATCTTGAAATATATCACCCATACCTATTCATTTAAAATCATTATTCTTGACACCTTTTAACTCTAATAGGGTTAATTGGCTCACTCAAGTTAGGGTTGAACCCATTCCATGTTTAAAATACACCTTAACTCACCTTGGGTTGGGGTTAGTTTCTAAACCTATAAATACAAGCCTTTACCTCTTTATTTAGAGAGCTTGGATAGAGTAAAGTTATAATGAAAGTTTTATATCAAGATTGAAAGCAATAGTGTTATAATGCCAAAATCATAAGCCAAAACACATCAAGCAAGTATAAGCCACAAACAAACCATGGTGCCAAGGAGAGAAAGAGATAGCCAAACTCCATTACCAAAGACTCTTTGAGCACAAGGTGAGAAAGCCATGAATAAATCACTTGGATCTCTCAAGGAAGGTAAGGGATTTATCATTCATTACATTTTAGTTATGATTTCATATGTATTTTTCTCACTATGTTCCACCTAAGATGTAGGAGTAGATATGTTAGCATGTTAGTGTGTTGATTTTATTTTGTTTTGTGAAACTAACACTTGTTCTAACCTCCTCTTTATTTTCAAATTCCTATTATCACAATCATGGTTCATAGTATGGCTGTAGGTGGTTATTTGGTCTCTTTTGCCTCTATATGGATAGAGGGAGGAATAATAAAGTTGAATCACATAAAAAATGTATATAAAGACTCTGCTTGACTAAAATTCACCTTGCATTCTTGGAGAAGAATCAACTTGATACTCAAAGGCATTGATCAATATGGAAACCAAAAATGCTCTTTACCTTAAAAATTACTAAACAATATTAAACAATCTAAATAGATGAATGGAGTCATTATTACTAAGAGTGATAAGTAGTAGGAAGACACTTCACTAGTTCTTATATAACTTGAAATTAGCTTAAAGAATGCCTTAACCAACTTCAAATCCTTTCAAATAATGAAACTATCTTGTTACCAAAAACTCTAATAACAAACCTTAAAATCTACTAAAAATTGTCTCAAAGTCCTCTTTAATGATATTTATTTATTCCTTGGTGGCATCCTAAACATCCTCATCCCTAAAATGGCTTAGACCACCTTTAAACATCCACTTGACACCTTCATAATTCACCTCTAGGTGTACACAATACATCACAAACCTTTTCTGATCATGAAACACATGCTTGACTCTCATTTAAGTATATAAGGAATTAATTGGATATTTTTCTCCCTTAAAAGGTACTTATAACCCTAAATATTCTTAAGAGTACTATGAAACTACCTTAGGTTCCTTCATAAACCACTTTATCTTCATGATTCCATCTGTATGATCTTCAATAACAAGAACTCATGACTTTATGACTGAACTTTGTTAAAGACCCTCTCACTATGGATATCTCAAGGAATACATTCTTCAAGATGGAGGTATATGATTTTTTAAAGTAAGGGGTGTATTATTATTAAAACATTAACTTGATAAACCTTTAAAGATGAAATTATTCAGTTATTAGACAATCAACACATGCAAACGGTTTATTGCCAAAAGACCCTTTATAAAAAAAAGTACCTAATTATTCCAACATGAAAAATGTCTTATTTGACTCTGAAATCACCCCACCATGATCATTTTTATCCATTGTGTTTTTAAGTGAAGAAACAAAGGTGAACCTAGACTTATTTAGATGACTAGGACATAATGACCCCCTTATACTCTTATCGATTGTTCATAAATATGGTGAGATGAATATGATAACCAATTATGATAAATTGAAGGTCATTAGGGACCATATCATTTTCCAATATATTTTTTCCCAACACTCTCTCTCCTAGACATACTAAAAAAAATTGATGGCCTTCTTTGAGCTGCCAAAGAAGCCGATAAGAGAGATAAATAGGTTTTCTAATTTTTAGCACCTTAAACTGATTCTAAATCATGAATTGACCTTGAAGGGAATACATGAAATTTTGAAGATGACTGTTAGTCAATTTTACCTTGAAAACTTGTACGAACAACCTTAAAAGAGCCCTTTTTGGCACTAAAACTACCATGATCACTTAAATAACCTAATAAAACTACTAAAAAATGTGTTCATTAGACCTTTTCACGTATGAAAAGGTACATCATGACCTTATTCTAGTATTAAACTACTATTATCACGAAAAAAATACTTTAGAAGTAATAAAGTGATCCAAAATGCAACTGATTGGGTTATGAAGTTAGCCAAGAATATCACTAACTTGTTTGATCTTTTGTAGATCGTGTCATGACCTTTACACCTTCTATGAGACCTATAAATACACCCTAGACTCTTTTAAAAATTTGAAATTCATTGAAACAACTCAAGAAGTGGCTAGACAAGTACATAACTATGAAAAACAAAACCTTAAACTCATCAAATTTACCTTAAAGTCTACTAAATAAGGTTTCAAATGAAAATTAAAAGGACATAACAAGACAAACCCCATGATCCATAAGGTAAATAAAAATAATGATCAAAGTTTCAAATTATATGGGTGATAGTTTGACTTGTGAAGTCAAACTTATCAACATGCACCACATGAATAGTTACTTTTGTAGACACCTAAAATTGGTCACCGATAACCTCTGATCAGGCTTTTGGCTAGTTTCCATCTAAAATGCACAATTTGGCCTAAAAACACTAAAACATGCAAAATGATGTGAAACTAACATATTCAAGTGCTGATTTTAGCCAGGGTATTACTAAATGGGGCAATGTAATTTATGGGCTAGCTAACTTTGATCAGTTTATTTTGAGCCAAAATGCCAAATTTGCACCTGCATGCTCTGGACTACTCTTTCCTATCAAATCTTTTACACAAGACTCATGCCTTTGTTAGTTGTTGTTGATAACATTCTAAATGAGAATATGCATCCAACACATCTAATGTGGACTTCCAATTCTAATGCAGTCAAATTTAGGACCAATAACAAGGCATTTTGATCAATTTGAGTAATTTGTGCATAAAGTACTTAAATATGCTTAAGAGCTAATTAACCTAAATCAAGGCCTAATTAATAAATCCATAGAAACATATTGAATACTTGTTTTTAGAAATGAATATTGAATATTTTCATTATCAAGTGACCTCATTTCTTGAGAAGGCATCCCTAGGCCATAAATGCCATAAATATCTAGATTCATGTCCTCCATGCCTCATCAATGCCCTCTATGATGCCCTCCATGCCTCTTAGTTACCCCTTATTCTAATGCCATGATGAGGATAATTACAAATTTAATTCCAAAAATTAAATTAATCCTCAACCACACATCTTAATCTTGAGATGGACGGTTGAGGTTGATTCTAATCAAATCCAAAAATCTATAAATAGGAGGCCTCACAACATCATTTCTAAGCTTAATTAGTGAAAATTTATAATGTAAGATTGGTTCTAAAAGCTTCATGCAACCAATGCTACCATGCCAAATTGATTCCAAGCCAAGTCAAGCCATAAGCCAAATGTGCCAAGAGGAGATAAAGGTAGACACACTCCATTGAAGAAGACCTCTTAAAGCACAAGCCGAGTAAGCCATCATTACAAAGGCATTTGGAGCATCCAAAGAAGGTGAAAGGAATTCTTGTATTTTCATTCCTTGAGTTTTAGTTATGCTTATCATTTTATTTTGTTAACTAAGCTCTCCCTAGTGTCTAGGCCTAGAGATGGTATGTTATTAGTGTGTTTATTTCATCTTGTTTTTATTTTGGAACTAATACCATACTAACCATCCTCTCTTGAGTCAAATTCCTAGATCACATAATGGCACATATAGTGGGACTAGATGCATCTTATACATGAAGGATATCCTTGTGCAACCTTAAAAAACCTATTTGAGCCTTTAAAACTCTTACAAATTGGTTTTTTAACTTTATTTTACCATTTTTGGTTGCCATGATTTTTACACAGTAACCAAAATTAGAAAAAATATTGACATCAATTACTTGGCTTAACCAATGTTGGTTAGTAGAATTGACATCAATTAGATCTCAATTGGCTGTAATCGATGTCAGTGGTATTGATTGACATTGGTCATTATGTTTTTCCAAAAACATAGACCTGAGACCTACTTTTTCAAAGTTTGTTATTTCAAATTCAAAAGGGCTTCAAAGCTAAAGGACATGATAACAATTTTGTTGCAGGATCAAGTGGGATATTTGCTCAAAACATGTTTAAATCACTTTTTCATGCTTAAAATTTGATTAAGAACTTTGTTTTGGTGTTTAACAAGGAATGTTTATATGTTTTTGGTGATTTTTTTTCAAAGTTTACAACTAAGACCAAGGGGTCAAGTGAACACCACCAAACATTTCATTTGGGTTTAAAATTGACCACACTTGTCAATTTTTTCTTACAATAGTTGTTTAGTTGAATTTTGTTTGGAAAAAAGAGGAGTGTTGCATGTATGCTCTTCCATTTGTCCCCTATAGGGAACCCTTGGAATCAAAAGCACCATTCCTATTGCAAGTATCATATTTTAAGGCTTAGAAATAAAGTCATCTAAATCATTTCCCAAAAATTTATCAAAGTTTGGGTGACCTTGAAAATGACCCTAAAGTCTTTCTATTTTCATGCTTTCTTTATTTTTATGCATCTTGGCTTGTGAGGGGGACTTCATCACCTCCCGTAAGTTCTTTAGGGAAGATTTGACTTGGGTTTTCATCTCCTAAAATTGACTTAATTTGAATCTTTTAGAGTTACACACGGGATGTAGTGGCACGTTGGACATTACACTACATTGAATAATAATAAGATGTAGTGGTTACAAAAAGGACTAGACCTCTTTGCTACAAGCTGAGTGATACAGACCCAAAATTCTTGCTTTTCTTATGTATTGTTTGGTGTGAAAGTCAATGTGTAATTGATTACCCTAGAATGATCAAAATCTTGATAGTTTAGTCAACCCCACATGCCATACCCTTTCTAGGATTTGGATGATTATACTTAGTGTATTTTGATCATTTTCTCATTTGGTATGTTTTTGAGACTAAAACTTGTTTATTTGTTTATAAGCCATGTCAAAACAAATTTGTATATACATCACTCTTTTGTCTAAAGAGGTGTTATACTAGCCATTTTAAACCACACTTGTGCCTTGAATTTTTTTATAAACTTGTTTGTGTGTGTGTCATTTGCGTTGCAGGGTGTAGCGTTATGCTGCCCAAATCATGTCAAACCATTTTTGCCTTTGAGTATTTTAAAACATAGCATTGATCACATTATTCGAGTATGATTACATTTTTAGGTTGATCAATTTTTTTCAAGACTTTTTTACCATTGTATCAAAACCATTTGTTTTAAACCATTTTGTGTATACCATTTGGACCTTTTGTCTTGCGCTGTCATGTTGTCCAATCTTGTCTAGCTTGTTTGTTCAAATCCTAGTTTTTAATGTTGAGTTTTCAATTATCCTTGTTAATTTTGGATCCAAACATAGATTGATTTATATTTAGGCCTTAATTCATGGGGTTGATACATAGATATTTCTCTTTTGGGTTGCATAATTTTGGTTAATTGATTACCCAAAATTGAAAACTATTGATTGTTTGTTTGTTTAATGCCTATCCTCATCATTGTTTATGCCTTTATTTAGGAGAGCACATAATTTTTTCAAAGATCCTTTTGTCTTATGACTTATGACAATTGATCATGTTTATGTTTGATTCTGTGTGCTGGGTCTATGTTAAAGTTATTTCCAAACTTGTTAGATTAAATCAAATCACATCAGCCTTTATTTCAAGTCTAGCTTTTGATGCCATTTGGATAAAAGTAATAGCACATGCCTATTTATTTGATCCTATATTTTGACTCCATGTTTGGACAAAAGACCTAGCAACTCAACTTTTCTCTTTCCTAGTTTAGACCTTGTTTGGAACAATTTGACCTAGACCTTTGACATGTCAGTTTTTATTTAAACGCTTGACCTTTTATGCATATGACATTTGATATTAGACATTTAATGTTAAGATATTTTATACCAAGTATTATCACAAATAATTTTGGATATACAAATCCACTTTCAAACCACATTAGAGATACAACTCCACCCCTTCGACCAAGTTAGACCAAGTTTGAACCATTTGTCCTTTGGACATAGTTTTTTAGAGTTTGTAGAACTCTAAGCCTTTTTGTTTTAGAGATTTCATCATTTACATGGATATGTCTCACTACACTTATGGTGGATTCAAAAAATTTACCTTATGATAGAATAGCCATACAAAATGACTTTTATGTATTTTTTCAAGACCATAATGATGCTAATATGATTTGTGATATAGATTTCTATCTACCTCATATTAATCATTCATGGGAACAAAGCCATGAAGCAACTTAAAATCCAACTCGAGACCTTGATTGGTACATAGAGGTTTGTGAAGAGGACTTTGAAGATCCAACTATAGATAATGTTATTTTGGATATGAATCCATACCTTCTTTACAATAATTAGTGTGTGGAACACAACCAAGAACCAACTTATGATCTAACTCATGACTAGGATGATATGGTTTATGAGGAAGACTTGGATGCTTTTTCTTATGCAAGAAATCAAGTTTCACGATGTCTTTTTTCTATTCAATAATTTACTACCCCTAACCCCCCTTTAGATTATATGAGCCATCAAGCTCCATAATATCCAAGGAATACCATTACCATTCTAGGACCTCATCCTTTGGCTTGTGTGAGCAACCTAGCTCTACAATGCCCTATCATTACCATTTTAAGACTTTCTCCTTTGTCTCATAGAATAAATCATGATCCCTAAGGCCCTACCATTATCCAACCATAGACCATTCCTCATCTGGTACCAATCCTAACCAAACCTTAATTGATCCAATCATTCAAAGACCAAGCTGTGTTCAAAACTAGTATTTTCTAACTCATTAGAAACCAAGGCCAAGACAACCAACCAATCCAAAATGTTTATTTTTAACTATCATTTGTGATAATTCAACCTATGATAAATTTTCTATTGATCTTATACAAATTTTCAAGGAGTCTTACTCTGATGAGCCAGTCTTTACTGAGTCACTTCTTAATGATTATAACCACCTTTGGGCAAATCATTACCTTGACCATGTGTGAGAGCATCGTATTGACAAGCCAATATCTAAGGAGTTGTCTCTTGACCTTTTTTCCATCCTAGAGGAGTCTCACTTTGACAAACCACTCTTTATGGAGCCCATTATGACATCACAGGCCGTTACTTATCTGAAACCAAATATTCAATAAGACATCATTATAATAGAGTACCTATTAGATGAAGAATCAGAGTTAGAGTTAGGTCCTATCATTTAATTGACATTAAATTTAGCATTAGAATCAAAATCAACCTTAGTATCAACATTAGATTTAGAGTCCCTTTACAATCATATTCAAAATAAGAATATGTTCATGACTATTACAACATTGGTTATGCATGCCTCATAAATCAATTTGAATACATTTGTGATCCTTATATGGTTTTTTAGGATGAGTAATTTAGCATTGACATAAGCTATCCTAGTATATTCTACAAGGATTGTGTATCCCCTCTCCATTTCATTACCATTTCAAAGGCCATTACCATCAACCAAAATAGCCATATTATTAACATTCCATCTCCCACAAGTGTTGATTGGGATCGATAGAATCACACTTTATTGAACTACATCCATGGTGACATAGTATTTGAAGAAGAGTAAGGAGGCCAAGATAACATTTGCATAGAAAAAGAACACTCTCATTGTGGGAAATTTTTGAAGGCACTAGGGGACAATCAAAGTTAGAAATCAACATCTTCTACTGAGACTTTTTTCAGAAACACTAGAAGACAATCAAAGTCAAAATTCCACATTCCTTAGTGAAACCTTCTCGAAGGCGCTATGGGACAATCAAGAAAACTTCATTGGTGAAAACCTTTTTGAGGCACTAATAGCTGAGCACAAAAGTTATTCACTACTTGATGAAGACAAAATCAAATATCAAATCAAAATAGCTTCCAATATACAACCTAATCAAATGGTAGCTACTCTTAAGATCAAATAATAGAAAAATCTAGTGGTCTTCTTGAGAGAAAAAGTCTTTGGCCTTACCACAACCAAAAATATGTTGAATCCAACATCAATAACATTACATGTGATTGAAATTCCTGATCTTCATTTGTTTCCCCATTATTCCACATTTCATTATCATCTACCATTCCATTTCATAATCAAACCTAACATCCATTATTTTTCCTTGTTTACCATCCATGGCCACACTTTCCTTTATAGAGGCTATAAAGATACCTTGTCTCGATGCTTGAAGGAATCAAATTCAACAACCAACAAAGATCACAAAAGCATTATTAGCAACTAAATCTATAGGCCATTCTTAATAGAGTAGTTATTCAAATAAGGTGTGGGTCAGCAATTAACATGATCGAGTATTCTATTTGTATTATTTGTTGATCAGGACATGCATCTCCCCACCAACAAGAAAAATAGAATCAAAAACCACACCCAAGCTAAAAACATGTACCACTACCATTACCATTGTTACATATGCCTATTTTCCATTATCATAAATCTTGCCACTTACCCCATCACTTGGGGGAAACCCTCCTATCATTTTATCCAATCTATCAAAAACCATCATTATCCTTAGCAATACAACACCATCTTATAATTCCATTCCTATCTAGACCAAAGCCTATTTTTATTCATCCTACCTAATCCTATTTTTGATCTTGGTTCATTTGGTTCTTCCCACACCTTTTATGGGGGGATTCCAATCAGGTTTCAATAATCAATCAACTCTGTGTTTAAATGATAGTCTATGAAAGTAGTGTGACAATTGATCTGGCAAGATGTCTTCCATCCTATCCACTTTTGTTTCTATGAGATTGATTATAACCACCTATGGTCAAATCAACATCTCAATAGTCTTGCTACTAATTATAACCACCTATGAGAAAATTAGTATCATTGACCTATGTTGTTTTTATCCTAGTTATAATCTCGTATGGGTAAACTAGGGGCAACACTTAGTCATCATGCATTACCACATCACCTTGCCTTCACTATTTTCATTTGACTAGCCATTTGTCAGATTTTAGAACTTGTTGAGACCTAGTTGGTTTTTTCCCCACCTTTTGTGTGAATGGAATTATTATGACTTGAGGTTATTTTGGGACTATGTGGGTCATTCTCAATTCATGTTGAGGTCACCTCAGTCCCCCTTTCCATATGCTCTCACCATTTTGTGAGCAACCTAAGCTAAATGGTCTTACCATTTTATGAATAGGTATCTTGTTATTCTCTAATGAGTTAAGATATCTCAAAATGCCAAAAACATTCATAACATTTCAAAAATCTAAAAACATTTGTCCTATCTAAGCCTAGTCATTTATTCTCGATTTGCCTTACTGGGGCATTGTCATTGTTAGGATGCTTTCTTTTGCTTTTATTTTTAGGCTTTCTATTTATTTTTTTATTTCAAGTTGTTTATTTATTTATTTATTTGTTCGCTTGCCTATTTGTTCACTTTCAACACTGTTGCCTCGACTTAGTCTATATGTGTTCATTAGGTGATTCCTTGTACACATTATTATTAAGTCTATCCATATTCATTTGTCAACATTATCATCATGGTTTCTATCATTGATGTATTATTTTTTGAGTGTTTATTGGATTGGGAGTCAGTACTTACACATATTTTGGGATAGTCTTCATGGTGTTCTATCATGAAGCCTACCATCACATGCTACAATAAAAATTAGCTTTAAGAAGTTCTATAATCAATGGAGCTATAAAATTTTCTCCTTGGCACCTTGGCAAATCCTTCCATCCCACCCTTGATCAAATTAACCCAATGAACATTCTAGTTATATCATTACTAGTTAGGACATACATCTCCTTATTAGAAGGTACACCTGAATCATTCATACTAATCAATCCTATTCTTCTATTCATCTATTTCATCACTTTTCACCTACTCATCTTTAATCTATATTCTAGGTTATATCCTTGAGTTATGCTTGCTAATCAACCCTAATTGGGGAATAATCATCTTTAGCCAATCCAAGTCTCTTAATTATTATAACTACCTATAGGTAAATCATTATTTTGATTTTTAATCCTGATTATAACTACCTTTGGGTAAATTAGTATCTTTTTTACATCAATGCATGCAAGCATTTTCTCATTTGGATTAATCTCAACCACAGATTAATTCCACCTTTCTTCTTGTTTCTTTTCAAGGGATCATCCATCAAAAAATGTGATGGTCACTCACTTGAGGGGGCGTCATATAATTAGATTATCATCATTGAAATTGTAAGCATGAAGGACCTTTTCATTCTTTGAGAAGATGTTACTATGATTATAGCTTGCAATGCCTTCCAAAATAGGGGAAAACTATAGACACCTAAAATTGGCCACCAATTTCCTCCTATCAGGATTTTGGATAGTTTCCATCTAAAATGTACAATTTGGCCTAAAAACACTAAAACACATAAAATGATGTGAAATTGACATATTCAAGTACTGATTTTGGCCAGGGTATCACTAAATGTGGCAATGAAATTTATGGGCCAACTAACTTTGATTAGTTTATTTCAAGTCAAAATGCCAAATTTGTACCTATTTGCTCTGGACTACTCTTTCTTATCAAATATTTTACACAAGACTCATGCTTTTGTTATTTTTTATTGACAACATTCTAAATGGAAATATGCATCCAACGTATCTAACATAGACTTCCAATTCCATCTAGTCAAATTTAGGACCAATAACAAGGCATTATGATCAATTTGAGTAATTTGTGCATAAAGTGCTTAAACATGCTTAAGAACTAATTAACCCAAATCAAGGCCTAATTAATAAATCCATGAAAACTTGTTGAATACTTGTTTTTAGAAATGAATATTGAATATTTGCATCATCAAGTGACCTCATTTCTTGGGAAGGCATCCCTAGGCCATAAATGCCATAAATATATGGATTCATGCCCTCCATGCCTCATCAATGCCCTCCATGATGCCATCCATGCCTCTTATTTTCCCCTTCTTCCAATACCATGATGAGGATAATTACAAATTTAATTCCAAAAATTTAATTAATCCTCAACCACACATCTCAATCTTGAGATGGATGGTCGAGGTTGATTCTGATCAAATCCAAAAATATATAAACAGGAGGCCTCATAACATCATTTCTAAGATTAATTAGTGTAAAGTTATAATGCAGGATTGGTTCCAAAAGCTTCATGTAACTAGTGTTACCATGTCAAATTGATTCCAAGCCAAGTAAAGCCACAAGCCAAAGGTGCCAAGAGGAGATGAAGGTAGCCACACTCTATTGAAGAATACCTTTTAAAGCAAAAGCTAAGAAAGCCACCATTACAAATGAATTTAAATCATCCAAGGAAGGTGAAAGGATTTATTTTATTTTCATTCCTTTCTTTTTAGTTGTGCTTATCATTTTCTTTTGTTAACTAAGCTCTCCCTAGTGTCTAGGCCTAGAGATGTTATGCTATTAGTGTGTTTATTTCATCTTATTTTTATTTTTGAACTAACACCATGCAACCATCCTCTCTTGAGTCAAATTCCTAGATCACAAATTTGAGGGGTTGACATATGGAATCCAATATCATAATAGCAACCCCATATTCTTATAAAACCATGGCTCTCATTTAAACCATTTTTTGATACAACTTTATAAGATGTGACATGAAAAAAAATTGCATGAGGAAGTGTATCTTTGATCTAGTGTAAAATTTATAATTAAGTTTCACCCAATTCTTAATCTCTATACTTGGATATGCACCAATATATATACATATAAGTGTTAGCTAAAAATAATCCATAGTTATTTTATCCACTATTATTTCAATGATATTAAAGACATGAGTATCATTTTACACTTGAAATCTTATCCCATACTCAAACACTATTATTATATTTTTTGGGATACCCTTATTCCCTTCAAGAATTACATCCAATCCTTCATCTCTTGCTAATTTTCCATCTACCTACTCCTTTCCTCCTTTTGATCTAATGCCAAAATATCCATGCCTCAAGGATCATGTATCACTAAAGAGTTTTATTAAATTTACTTTTAAAGAATCTAAAATAATCTCAGTTCCAAGTTCATCGTAAATATCCCAAACTATCCTTAGTGTTTTCATGTATTCTTGACACCTGGAATCAAATCTTGCCTTAAATATCATTTTATTCTTTCTTGCATTCAGACTCCTTACCATCCTCCCTCTGTGCCTCCTTTTCCTCTCTACTAATTAGTTCCTATTGTCACCAAATATTGTACCCTAGAGTTTGTTTTTCAATATTTCTCTAAGATTTGGGAAAGATTGGAATACCTTTAGGCCTGTGGTTTGCCTATGATAGAGGTAGAACTCTAGGTTTAATGGCTAACTCTCTAGATTGATCCTTGAATGCTTATCACCTATACTAAATATTTTCTTGGATTAAAAGGGATATAAGTGACATGGAAAATAACCTAGTATACTGAGGCAATACACTAGAAATTCTGCACTAGACTACCATACCATTTCACTGAGAGACATGATTCATAACACTAGTCTTAGAATCTTGAATTACTCTAACATTAATATTTCAAACATGGAGGTAATATGCATTAAATTAATCAATATGAGTGAACTAGAGGTCAGATTACACTTAATAAGGAAAAATTCACTAGCTACACTTAATGTGACCTGTTAGAGAGAGGGATACTTGCATCAAACATGAAAGGGTTGAGAGAAAGCAAGGATAGACACTAATCACTTGACCTTTCACTATACACCACTTCACACACTTAAAAAAGATATATTGTGAACTCAAAAATAGATTTAATAGATTATTTCAAAGGCAAAGTACAATATCAAACTAATATGGCTTCATCATACTAGGTGTGGAATTCCCATACAAGAGCCAAAATTACTTGCATTTATAGAATGTGTGAGAGGAGAGAGAATAATGAAGCTCAAGGGTCATAATGCCACATGAAAAGGCATGAAAAATAATTATATTTTAGAATAATAAAGTGAAGAATATAGGTCTTGAAGGTATTCTTGTTCAAGTGTCCATCTAAAGCATTAAACTCTCCAAAACTGGCATATGGTCTTTAAATGGCCTTCTTAAAAACTTCCTTCATGATGAGGCATCTCTTGACTACTTAAAATTAAACTAGGGAGAGTTAAAACATTAAAAATGTCTCAAGGGGGTTATAAACATGCCATAATAGTCATCAGATGCATCCCTAACTAATAGCCTTCTTTTGGACACTTATTCTCACCATTTATAGTTATTCAATAGTCTTTTAGGCCTCATTATTCACATTTATCACCCAAATGGCCTTAAGTTTCTCAATAAAATAAATGAAAGAGGTGTTAGGAAACCTTTATAGAGTCCCCTTACCTTAAAATCCATTAATCATACCTTGAATATCCCCAAAATTGGACTTCTCATCTTCTCACTCAACAGTCACTCTCTATTTTCACTATCTACCAAAGACTGCCTGAGATGAATGACTTAACAAAGATGTTTATATGATTGTTTGAGGTGAGAAATATATTTTTGGAGTTATAAAAAGTCCCACTTGACTTCCCCAAATTATTTTCATCTATTTATCTTATTTTGTACCTTCAAAATAATCACAAACTTATAAAAAACCCTATTTTTTACCCTATCCGTACAAGTAGGGTACAAACCAATCTAATTTGATGGATCCTAAGAGAGTCATACAAAATTACAAAACCATTTCCAAGCCATATGATCACTTTTGAATTAATTCCAACTAATTTCTCCAATCAAGTCTTAAACAAGGTTTTATGAGGGTTTTGACCTGTTTTACTTCTTATGTTAGAATATTGTTCACATTATTAATATTGTGTAAGTAATAATTAACAAGAGGTAAATAGTTAGTGGTAAAAAGTAAATATTAGGTTTTTATAACCATATGGTCAATATGGTAACATAGATTATTATTTTTAGATATATTGTTATATGTTATAATGATATATCATACTTAGAATATTTAAGAGGATTGAGTGATTTAGTAGGGATTTAGGAATCCCCAAATATAGGAAATCTTTTCCTATATATTTGTACGTATATGTAATGAGAATTAATAGAATAAAATATATTATTATTGTGTGAAATTAAATCTCTATGTACTAATTTTATTTGTGTTTAAATCCTCTGTTTTACATCAGTGGTATCAGAGTATGGTGAGATTCTGAGTAGTGTGAGGGGCATTTACAATTTTTGGTTGCCCCATTGATGAGAGTAGTCTATTTAGAAAGAAGGAAGCTTTCAGTTCTTAGCTTGTTTTTTTCCCTTGTAAATGTCTATGATTTAATACACTTGTGTATGGACTTGCTTAGTAATGTCACATTAGACAGTGCTGAATTCCTCATTGTATTAGTAATCTGCTTTGCCCACACTCATTTCTAGTATAGTTGGAAATTTTTTTCTTTGCTATGAGCCATATAATCTCCATTGTGCTCCATTTTATAACCCCCATTCATCAATTTATTGGCTATGTTCAAACCTCTACCCATTTTTTTGGTACTTTCTCTATGCATATGATTGATGCATTGATCTAGGAACATATAGAGACATAATAGCTTGAAATTATAAATCTACTATGAGCCACTTGAAGTTTAAAACTTGTAGATCCTCTAAGGACCATAAAATTATCTTCTAAATTGGTTTGTTATTCATCTTGGTGGATTCCAAATATAGACCATGACATCATCGACCCACACACCTTCATGTAAACCTAAAACACATCATTCTTAATAGTATAAATTGAATCTAACATTCTTTGATGGACATGTCATTGCTCCACATATGGCCAGATATTTATGCTATTCAATCTAGGATTCCAATTTATGCCAATGATTATATTTAGATTGGTGAGCTCATGGTTCATTGGAATAATAACTCTAGATCTATATACTAGGATTTTGTGTATCATTCTATAAATGGCATACAATAATTTTTCTTGGTCTCATACTCTAGCTTGAACCTCTTTCCATAGTCACGTGGTATACAAGTTGTGTAAGTTTTAGACTTTGTTTGGTTTTTAGTATCTATTGATACGTGTTATGTTGTTAACAATAAAGTTTTGTTCAAAGTTATTTAATGTTTATAACTCTATTTGTATGGTATAGTATTTATTTTACATTTAGGTTTTTTAATAATCATAGTTTTTTTTATTTTAGAGTTATGTGTTTATTGGTTTATAATATCATTTTGAGTCATCATTTCTATTATCAAGTCGTATAATTGTTATCAGTATTGAGTCAAAGGTATGTCTCATAATTTAGGTGAATTAGGTTGATTGAGTCATTTTTTTGTAAAGTGTTTTATAATATTGTAAAAATATCAAAAATGAGTCATTATCAAAATATTGATTTTTTTACCTTACAGATGCATTTTTGCTTGTACATGATGTCCAAATTGTCGAGGGGATTTCCCACAAAAAAATCATGTACCTGAGCTTCATTGAGATATCATTTGAATAAGCAATATCTGACACTAGAGGCTATACAGAGGATGGAGGTTATTCAGTGACCTCTCATCAGGAACCATCAATGAGGTGTATACTGATTTGGTGGCCATGTGTTTTTTGTTATGTGGTTTTCAATGTGGTAGATACATTTATTTTTTAAGTGTTGTGGTGTGGAAATGTTCACATTGTGGAATAAGAACATAAAGCTATGTTTTATTTTCCATTTAGAACTAAATAGACTAAAGTCAAGGAATACTACTAGTGGTAGTGGGAGTCTTCTTTGCTATGTGAGATCATGTGGCACGATCATTCACATTGGCTAAAAGTAAAAATTTGATTACTTACAGGGTAAAATGTGACATTTAGTATGTGTTTTTCATTCCCCTACTTTTTTGAAACACATCTACTATTTGGAGACAAGGGAGAGTGTGGATATAATGTAATGTGGTCAATAGCTGTATAAGAGGGCATCTAATTATAGAAATCCTTTGACTATAGAGATCTTCTGACTGCCTTACTTCTTTATGGAGATGATCAAATAATGACACCTTTAGTTTAGTTAAATGGTGTATATGCAAGAAGCATTCCAATGATCATGTGCAACAAGATCCAGATAGCAAGATTCAGATAGTAGTATGTAGACCTAAAATTATGTATTGGCATACAATTTTGTTCAGGCCAATTCTTGAAGATGTATATTCTCTCCATGCTCACATTAAGGGGGTGTAGATAGGATTAATAATTTTCACAAGGGGGTTAATGTTAAAATATTTTTCACATTATTAATATTGTGTAAGTAATATTTATCAAGAGGTAAATAGTTAGTGGTAAAAAGTAAATAATAGGTTGTTATAACCGTATGGTCAATACGATAACATAGATTATTATTGTTAGATATATTGTTATATGTTATAAAAATATATTGTACTTAGAATATTTAGGAGGATTGAGAGATTTAGTAGGGATTTAGGAATCCCCAAGTATAAGAAATATTTTCTTATATATTTGTATGTATCTATAATGAGAATTAATAGAGTGAAATATATTATTATTGTGTGAAATTAAATCTCTATGTACTACTTGTATTTATATTCAGATCCTCCATTTTACATCATCTTAGAAATGGATCATAAAAACCATATGTTAAAATTCAAAAAAAATCCACAAAAAACAAGTGTAGGACCTCCTTCAACCATCCCTAACTCCTTGTGTCACCATGCAATAGATCTGTACAGGTGTGAGAAAAATAAGTTAGCTTATCAAGCTTTAGATTGTATTCTAAACACTCTGAAGTGAGTTTTAGCCAAAAATTACCCCTTTGTGGTTGTTATATATAAATAAATGGTCCTAATTCATCCTATATTTCTCCTTGAAGGTCATCAAATATAATAGAATGGTCATATGGTCCTAGGAAAGGAATTAGAACCTTGTAGGGCTTAGGCCTAACATGCTTGACTATGTTTTATGGCCTATAACAACCTATGAGTGGTTTCAAAAGAATGTGAGTGTTAATTAACACTTTTTCACATTCATATTCACTCATCACACATTTATTTAATGATCCATGACTTCCTAACACACCCTCTTACCATCTTCTCACCAAGTCTACAATATAGACTTCCTACGAGTGCCCTCTATCTAAGATAAATAGAGGGAAATTCCCCTATTTTCCTTGCCAAAATAGGACTATGGAAGGATATAATATGTCTTGGAGGTGATATATATAAATTTTCATAGATGGATCACCTCTTTAGAGTCTTTAACATCACCTATTCCTCAAGATAGACTTCTAGAGTTGATGGCTATGTGAACGGTTAGACTTCTTTGTTCATATTTATTTTACCCTATTTACTTGATTTGAGAATATTATAAGGTGTATTATTAACTTAATGAGAGTTATCATCATTTTAAAACATAATCAATATTTGTCAACTCTCTCATCATGCATCTTCATTTGACTAGGCTTAGTCTGCCCACTATAGCAGACTGTAGGTGCTTATCTTGGTTGAGATTTGAGGTGTCCTATAGATGATGTTTTCATTTTTAGATAGGGAGGTTCATTACCTAGGTTATTATTTGAGTCTCTAAGATCATATCATAGTCAAACACATTCATATCATGTCTAGAGCTAAGCTAACATCCAAACTACCTATCTCCAAACACTATCAAGAGTTAGTCTAACTATAGGTGATTGTAGATACCTGTAGATGTGTATTAGATAGGAATTAAAAAATCATGTAGGTGATCATATATACATTAATTATGTTTAATTAGGCAACCCTCCACTTATGAGATATCATATCATATTTGGATACCATAGTCTCATTCAATACCATAGGTCACTATAGGATTAATTGTTTTAGCCCATCTTACCACAATATTTACTGAGTTTTTTATGTCAAAAATGTCTAAGTTAGGAACCATTCCAGACTCATATTTTTTTGATCAACCAACAATGTTATTATACCAAGACCTTGCCCCTATGCTTGGGATTCATGATGGAAACATTTGTACCTATATATATCTCAAAACACTCTACTGTGGAAGGATCAAATGAAGGTAGAATCCTCATTCAAAGATACTGAGGTAAAGTGTCTCAAAATCAACTTTCTTAGTTTATGAATATGGTTTCAAGTCTATTTGCATATGATAGTCTCACCATGATGCTTCTGAATTCCCTTAGACCTTAATTAGGTTTCAAAATAGCCACTCAGACCTCTGTTGGAGTTATAATTAGACCATTGCTAGAAACCTATAGGTGATACTACATGATTCAAGACAATGTGCATTGAATTGGGATCCACAACCAGCTGTTTTAAATGCTTAATCTCACTATATTTAATTTAAAAACCTCCTCACACTATTAAAACCTTCATTTATCATCATCATGGATAGTCAAGGCTTGGTTTCTCTTGATTGTAGGTGATTGTTATAAGGGAAACTGATTGTATGCATGTTTCTTGACTGTGTTCTTCATATGAAACACTCTTAAGAAAAATATATTCATGAAGCATGTAGTCATACATAATCTCATATGTTGAACTCAATAATTCCACCTTTATTATGAATCCATCTATAATAAAATGAATTCTACATAGGTGAAACTTGTTTGCAAACCTTAGTGGAAGCTCCAACTAGCACAATGAGATGTTTTATGCCAATTATTTCACACCACACATGAAAAATAAGCTAAATATATCATCAAAATGAGATAATTTCTTAAAATTTCATGTTCAACACTTGATATGTATAGAACAATCTAAACATATGAGAAAACTATAGCCATGGGGATGTGCAGGCAGAAAATAGTCACTATCATTCTAAGAAATGGTTCATAGAGAAAAAATAACAAGTAATATAACTCTAACCATGTATTTTTAGTAGACAAAGAGTCTTTTCATCCCTCAAGAGCATTTTATCCAACTCACCTCTTGCTTTCCATACTAGAATGAAACTAGTTGACCATTTTTGCATGCAAAGGAGAGAAATGAAGAGGCATAATTGTTTTTTGCCATTTTCAAGCTATCAAAGCTTCTAAATCATGATAATGGACTTATGGGACTTAAAGGGCCACTATGAAGTCTGATACACATGTTAGGACTACTGCATAAGCTGTATAATAACTAAAACAACATGAAACTACTTGATCTTCTTGTTTTCAATGTAGCACCTACATTTGTCAGACCAAGACTAACATCTCTAATAATAATATGACATGTAGGAATTTAAAGAACACTTTGGAACACTTTTATTCTATTTTAAATCATACAAGTCTATTTAATGATCCCAAAGCTGACCTTATATGACATAAAATGACACTAAGGACTAATGGCCAATATGATCAAGGCTAAAGACACATTAAATGATCTCACTAGGACCATAAAACATAAATCACACCCTAGTAGACCCATATAACAAATTTTAAACTATACGAATTTGACCTAATTTGACTTGTGGTCAAATTAGTCAATAGTTTCTTCTCCCCACTTTGTAGGCTTGTGATGTGAAAATTTAAATTTTACTTTCACTTCTCCACTTCTTGCCACCCTACACTTGCACCTTTATTCTCCATTTCCTTTGATTTTTTTCTCATTTCACACTCCATATTTGTATAACTCATTTGAATATCATATTTTAAATTATTGTTATTAATGTAAATATTAATATATTAGTATTTTTTAATTTAATTTAATAATTTATAATAAACATCCACCCTTAAATATGTTTTCCTCTTAAATATTAGTTACTTCTTAATTATTAAATAAAATTCAAGGGAGTGATCGGAATGATTAGAGTAGGTAGAGTAGAGTCAAGAAGGGAAAAAATTAAGAAATGATCAATATGACAAACATGAAGGAAGGTTAGGGATCAAACAGGATGAATTGAGCAAAGCAAAAGAAGCCATGTAGGAAAAATATATGAAGTCTATGGAAGTTATAAATATGATAAGTTATCTTGAAGAATAGTTTAGGATAAATGTTAATAGATAATACCTAAAAGGATGCATGACACATGAGCTACATGAACCCATGAGAGCATTTGTAAAAGAGACATTCTATAACCTGGAGGGATACTGACATGATTTAGGATTCCATTGGAAAGAAAAGAATAAAAATGAATGGATTGATCTGGACTCATCTCCACTCATGATACCATAATAAGAATCATGAAGGAAAATTATGATTGATGAAAATATTCATATTATGGTTGTAGAAGAAATCACAATGATCTATATCCCTAAGAAGCCAACATATCAACTAACCTATGTGCTTTTTGATAGATCCATAAATTTTAAGTTTATTAGGGCATGAATTAGCATGAAATCACTAAATAAATTTATAGGATCTTAATGGTAATTATTTATTCATCTTGACATCCATTTTTTTTGTTAAATACTAATTTAAAATAACAATCCAAAACACAAAAAATGAAGAGATGGTATTTTAAAAAGGAATTAGTTATTTAAAAATGTAGGACTACATCTGAGAGAGTGGAATGCACTTTTCAATCCTAAGGAGGAGATAATTAAAGAGGAACCATTATGGATTAGGATGTGTAATCTTCCACCAATTTTTTGGGATGAGCACATTTTAAAGGATAAATGTTAATAGATAATACCTAAAAGGATGCATGACACATGAGCTACATGAACCCATGAGAGCATTTGTAAAAGAGACATTCTATAACCTGGAGGGATACTGACATGATTTAGGATTCCATTGGAAAGAAAAGAATAAAAATGAATGGATTGATCTGGACTCATCTCCACTCATGATACCATAATAAGAATCATGAAGGAAAATTATGATTGATGAAAATATTCATATTATGGTTGTAGAAGAAATCACAATGATCTATATCCCTAAGAAGCCAACATATCAACTAACCTATGTGCTTTTTGATAGATCCATAAATTTTAAGTTTATTAGGGCATGAATTAGCATGAAATCACTAAATAAATTTATAGGATCTTAATGGTAATTATTTATTCATCTTGACATCCATTTTTTTTGTTAAATACTAATTTAAAATAACAATCCAAAACACAAAAAATGAAGAGATGGTATTTTAAAAAGGAATTAGTTATTTAAAAATGTAGGACTACATCTGAGAGAGTGGAATGCACTTTTCAATCCTAAGGAGGAGATAATTAAAGAGGAACCATTATGGATTAGGATGTGTAATCTTCCACCAATTTTTTGGGATGAGCACATTTTAAAGGATAAATGTTAATAGATAATACCTAAAAGGATGCATGACACATGAGCTACATGAACCCATGAGAGCATTTGTAAAAGAGACATTCTATAACCTGGAGGGATACTGACATGATTTAGGATTCCATTGGAAAGAAAAGAATAAAAATGAATGGATTGATCTGGACTCATCTCCACTCATGATACCATAATAAGAATCATGAAGGAAAATTATGATTGATGAAAATATTCATATTATGGTTGTAGAAGAAATCACAATGATCTATATCCCTAAGAAGCCAACATATCAACTAACCTATGTGCTTTTTGATAGATCCATAAATTTTAAGTTTATTAGGGCATGAATTAGCATGAAATCACTAAATAAATTTATAGGATCTTAATGGTAATTATTTATTCATCTTGACATCCATTTTTTTTGTTAAATACTAATTTAAAATAACAATCCAAAACACAAAAAATGAAGAGATGGTATTTTAAAAAGGAATTAGTTATTTAAAAATGTAGGACTACATCTGAGAGAGTGGAATGCACTTTTCAATCCTAAGGAGGAGATAATTAAAGAGGAACCATTATGGATTAGGATGTGTAATCTTCCACCAATTTTTTGGGATGAGCACATTTTAAAGGAAGAAATTTTGAAAATAGGTGATTTATTATCTAAAGTTACGGTGAATAAAAAAATTCTACATTTTCTAGGATGTGTGTGAAAGTGAATCTTGATAATTCAATCGAAAAATATGTTAGGATGTCCTTAAATACAAGGGTATGTATGTAAAACCTTGAATATGGATGTGTCTACCATAGATATGGTTTAACTTAAAATAGGAATAAACTAATTAAAATTAAATATATCTAAACATACATACATGAAATCATATAACTATATATATATATATATATATATATATATATATATATATATATATATATATATATATATATATATATATATATATAAAGTTATATGATTTCATGTATGTATGTTTATATATATATATATATATATATATATATATATAAGGATATGCTCAACAATATGTCTAAGTGCAATAAATGAAACTAAGATATTGAAATTAAATAAATTTATGTAAGGAATGATCATAGTTGCTTGTTGTTTTAAAATTTTAGACTTGTAGAATGACTGTGTAGGTTTTTTGGATTCTACTCCTAAAATAGGGGAATCATAAACTTCTCCTAGGAAGACAAGCACTCTAAATTTGTTTTTTCCTAATTAAACTTAGCATTGTTAGAATTTCAAGTTTCATGACTATCTATGTGTTGCCGAATCTATATTGCATAGGGTCCTTGAACCTAATTTTTATATCATTGGTGCGATATCTCTTTTCTAATATTATTTTCCCTTCCACTTGATATTTTTCTATAAAAAATGCATAATTGATATTTTTCCTCTTTGAACTAGCTTGACGCTCCAAAAAAAAATGAGTTATGGAGTTGGACAACTACCAAAGTGGTTTTTAAAATTACGTATCACACATGCTCAAAATTAGACCTCCATGTAGTTCTATGATTATGTGTATGGAATATATTGAGTGAGGGTTTTTAACCTCCTCTTCCCTAAAAGTGATAAATGTAATTTTTTAAGATAAAGCTTTGGCACAAGGATAATGATGAGAGACTAAGACCAAATATATTGCAATTGTGTAATATATGACTCAATGAATATAAAATTGAGGTAGGAGGAATGATATTTGATGCTTAGATCTAGGCTTAACCATTGATATTTAGATGTTTCCTCTCTCTATATTGTAATTCCTTTAAATGGATTGTCATGAAATGGTATATATAGGTTGATCTAAGATAAATTGTATGTGTTAGATGAATTTATAAATGACAAGAGGAAAGGTTAAAGGTGCATAATAAATGAAATTTTGAAAAAAATGCCCTCAAGGATAAAAGACACAAACATGCATAATGTGCATGTCTGACTTAGAGAGGCCATAGACTCAATTTTGGAGGTAAAGCATGATAAACTATGATGTATAATTCAATCATGCTAATAGATAATTTCTCATAATTGTTAAAAATATGTTTTTAGGCTCAAGGGATATATGGGGATCTAAGTGGGGATAAAATGGTCTTATAAACATGACAATATGTATACATTTTTAAAACATGTTAAGTTGGGAGTAAGATATTAGGAATAAGGGTCTTGTGCCAAATTTATGTGTACATAATGACCCCATGTTGACATGGGTATAAAAAAATGAGTGAATGCATGCATGCATAAAATTTTATAGGTAAATAGTTTGAAATGTGTACCTCCACTTACCTAGGTAATAATTAAGCGTTTTTTGCTGCACATTAGAGCTAACCTCCATCCACATGGGATTTTTATGTTCCTGAAACAAGTGTTAATTTTTTTATTAAGGTTAAAGTTGGGTTTTTTATTAGGGACCTGACCCTATATAAGGAATATGAAGACTAGGCACTCGAGGCCAAAATAAACAATAGTGTCTGCTAAAGTCAAGCAAAAAACATCAAACCAAAAACAATAGGAAAACCACCTAAGAATAACTAGAAAGAAACTAGGATTTATAGCCTCCTAAGGCCTCCTCCCAACTTCTAATACATCTCTTCAGGTCTAAATAAATATATCAAATTTTTTGGGGAGATAGTCCAATATCCTTATCACATTCTCTACACTTTTAGGCTTGAGAGGAAGAAGGCATAACTCTTTTTTGTATGCTACTCAAAATAGTTCTAAGAGTTCTAAGGCTAGTGATGTTATCTTTCACTGACACTTTTCTAACCTCCACAAGAGATTTAACATTATCCTTTAGTCCAACATTATCCCTTTCTAGGCTTGAAACCCTATCCCTTAACCTCTTCAATTGGGTTTCCATTTTTTTTGCTCATCGTCAAAATTTTGCTAGGAAACCAAGGCTAAAATAGACTTGGTGTATTCATTATGGAATATGTGTTCATGCATAAACCTTCTGAACATCACTTTTTAAAGATGTAGATCATCTTTAATACTATAAAATTTACTTTGATCATAAAGAAATTCAACCACTCTATCCAATTAAAAATTTAATCCTTTATCATAGGTGGATGACCTATGAATAGAGATCTGAATCTCCTCCACATTGCCTTTCATAGTAACATCACCAATATAAGTCTTCCCCTTCTTCTTAGTCTGCAATGCTTCAACCTTCAATAAATTTGGACTCTTCAAAGCCTCTTCCTCATGAACTAAAATTGGATCTTCTTTAGAAACACCATTTTGAGGAAGAAATTCCCCTTATCATTTTTTCCCTTGGAAGAGCTCTTAAGTTTGTGCTTGTAATTATCTAGCTGGGAACTTGTATAAACCCATTTTTTGAATACCCTGTTTACTATGAACATGGATCTTTGGACCACTTAACTTATAAGGAGCTTTACTAATAGAAAACTTAGGTTTTGACAAAGAGAAATAGAGATGACTCTTGTTCATCCCTCTACAATAATTTTATATCATAAAAATTACTATATGATGCAAAGGTTCACTCTTCTTTCCACATTTTACATCTACAATGGAGATTTCAAGTGAAAGTAAGATGTAAAAAGGTAAGCTCAAGGGATTATTATGCCTAAATTAATTTAGGAAAATATAGTGAAACTAATAGAAAATATTATACCTACCTTCTAAAGTGATGTAGAGAATGACCTACTTTGCAACCTCACCAAATAGTGAAGGAAGTATCTCCCAATCAAATGCACTTTGTAAAGGAAGAATCACCTCCCCTTATGGCATACAAATTTCCTTTTCTTCCTTGTAATTTCATCCTATTTTAAACATTTTAGTGGCATCCATATCCAAATAGGTCACTTGAGTTATCAGGTCCTCCATGATTTATATAGAGATGCCATTTAAGACTACCTCTCTATAATTCCAATCCTTGACAAAATTATTTAGAAATGTGTTTATCATATCCTTACACCCTTTGCATGAAATTTTCCATTCTTCCAATTTGTAGGATCTCCCAAAACTCAATTTCCTCCTTCAAACTTACATCCAAGATTGGCTTGATCCATCTTGGTTTTTTTCTCACCATTTTAAGTCTCTCTACAATTACCTTTATCACCATAGTAGATCCAATTCTATCTTTGTTATAGGAAATGCCTAAAAAATATCCTTATCAAGTATTAATTATTTAATACAAGCCACATATGTCTATTACCATCCCCACACATATGGGAATAAACTTTCCCAACTTTTAACATAATTGTTATATCCATATTTTCTAATTGTATGGAGAGAGTCCAATATGCAAAACCAAGGAGTGAAAAGTAGAGGCATGGATAAACCTTTCATTAAAAATCATTAAATTAACATGCCCCCTACCTATCAACTCAATAATACAACTAACACTATAAAATATATACAATAAAATGTGTAACATGAAAGTGTTGTTAACCATTGAATAATTTAGCTTCCTTATCTATTCTTTGGATAATCAAAATAGGAAGATTATACAAATAATTTAACCTTCTTAGATCTATTGACATTACTCATTCATTCACAAAATAGTTCATATCTTGATTCCCTTATCTAAACACATGTTGGATGATGACCTCATGAAAAGAATCAATAAGAAGGTAGGCTTCCTCTATGATATGGATTATGCTACAATTTGATAAATTCTTTTTCAATAGATAATTTATTATATTGAAAGAATCACCTTATATCACAATTCTATTTATCATGAATTCTTTTTATAGCCTCAGACCCCAAATAATAGCTAAGACTTTTGCCCAATGGTTGGTCTGAGTACCCATACCTCTAACATAAGCTGCAATGAAATTCCCTTTATCATACCTCATAATATCCCCACCTCCTGAAGCACCTAGGTTCCCTTTTGAATCCCCATCAAAATTTAATTTCACCCATCCCAGAGATGGGGCTTTCCATTTAAATTTTTCAATATATTCAATTTTGGGATCCAAAGTATTATCAGCTTGAAATTCAATCTACTAAACGGATAGAATTTTAACTTCTTGTCCAATCATGCCTAAGGAATTACATGAGGGGAAAATTTTAAGATTATCCAAAATACTAGATTGAATTCTTTTGCCAAAATTCTATTAGGTAGTTATTTATTCCTAAATATACTATTATTTCATTCCTTATAAAGACCCCAAATTATGTAATTAAGTGTTAATTATTACAAACATTATGCGTGATAGATATTTTAATATTGAATTTTTTATTTTGAAATTTTGAATTTTAAAAGAGAGCATAGAATTGGATATACATGGTTGATATTTACTCCAAATTCTGAAAAAAAAACAAAAAAAAAACTAGACTTTTGATAATGTTGAAACATAGAAAACACTTTTTTGAGAGTCACAAATGCCTAATCCACTTATTGATCAAGGAAGTAGATAAATTTGTTAAAGTTTGATTAAGTTCACTCCATTTGATTTTTTTGAAGATATACCCACATGTATGCCCCCATTTTGAGGTTATGGATGAATACCTATATTAAAATCACTCTTCTCAAAAGATAATGTTAAATATCTTGTATTTTAGGAAATAATATAGC